>OY735228.1:27428599-27496099 GCA_963457665.1 Thysanoteuthis rhombus | reverse complement strand
GGTCTATGTCCAACGACGGACGCTAAAAGACTGATGATGATGATGATGATGACACCGAGTCACTAGGTCTAGACAGTGCAAATAGAATAAACAGTTTGAGAAAACGTGAAATAACAGGCGTCACATCAAATAATGATATGATGCATTCATAAATATTTTGTTGGAGTATACATCCATTTCTTGATTATATAATTGCCTGCTTTGAGAAACAGCAGTGCAGACATAGACGGTGAATGAACAAGATGATAAGGTGGGGATAAGGCAGTTATTTGGCCCTTCCACTTGGAAGAGCAACACTACGTTGAAACGTCTACCTTATCAGCCACAGGTTCGATCCCTGCAAGACCCCTATTTTCTTAAATTGTTTATTTACTCTGTCGAGGCCAAGTGACTCATGCTTCGTGTAATAAAGGGAGTTCATTTCTGATAAAGTTTCAAATGATATAACGCATTCATTATATATATATATATATATATGTGTGCGTGTGTGTGTGTGTGTGTGTGTGTGTGTGTGTAAATGAAATATCATAAGACGAACTCTTACCTTTGTTTGCGACCATTTCTGGTGTTCCATCGTTAGCAGTAATTTGTCCAAATGGTTCAACTGTGATGTTGACGAATTTGAGGATCATATCGTTGGAAAATAGCTTAAAGTAGAAAGAAAAATACAATTCATAATTCAATTACCTTTACGTGTTGACATTTAAAAGGTTAGCTCACAGGATCAAAAGTAGACAAATGCGTTGCAGCAATCATTGAGATGTAGAGGACCAAATCAAATGCCGTTAAAATCTGCTTTTTGAAACCCTTTTTTTTCTATTATCTCAGTTCGAAAACTGACCTCTGGAACAGATGAAACATACGCAACTACTCAAGCCACAAGATAAGCCTATCATTTATCAAGCCTACCATAGAAGAGCACAAAGCCAATGGATTGACAATGTTTCGCCAATCTTACAAGTCGAGAGAGTTTGTCTGCCTACCTAGAACAAAATCTGCATTTGAAAACCTTGCTCTCTGACTGAACTTGAACACATGCATCTAACTCTCAGTGAAATATATGTAACTAAATCAACCAAAGAACATATAAACTTAGCTTAGTACAGTACCATGTCGAATGGAATTAACGAGAACAGGAAAATTGTGTTGCTCTGATATTTCAAGTGCCTGCCTCCGGGCATTGGAAGTCATTATTCGAAATACTGACCGTAATCCTCCGATCTCTAGCTCTAGTGAAAAATACTCAGTTGTCTTGCCAAAGAAGATGACCAATCTTTAATATGAGACTTTAAAAATATGACATATCTGAGGTATCCAAATCGTAGTAAATATTTGACACCCTCTTTCGACAAGGCAACCAAATTTGTACATATTTTGTTATAGAGACAGCTATACGGAGAATTGCAAACAGGACAATCTTAGCCATTTTTGTCTGCAAGTAAATATCAATATTTAAAAACAAAAGATCCTTACCTTTGCACCACTTCGAACAGAAAGTGTTTCTCCGAGAACGTTGATACTAACGTTTTCTCTTGTTTTGAGCTGCACCTCACCAAACGTCTTTATATCAAATTTGCGAATTTTGTACGTCGTTGATGTGTTGAATTCCACGATGAAACGGCAATCAGCATTTACTGTGAATGCATCCAAGGGATCCAGTTTACCTGAAAAATGTTCAAGAAGAAATTAGATTCACGGATCAATGAGAAAGCTAATTTTTCTCCGTCAGAAAATGATGGAATATTTGATTTTAAAACAACTGTTTTCTACTAATAACTAACCATGGAGCTGAAACGTGGAACCGAACCAAAAGATTGACCCCGAAACAGACAGCCACTAGACATCACGACTCACAATGTAGTTCCCCGGAGATCATATGTGAAATTGTGGACCACAGAAAGAGAGATGGAGTGATGGGCTAGATAAATTCAGAAAGTACTGGCTCTGCAGTATCTATGATAAAGAGATTAATCTTAGGGAAAGTCAATGTCCAACAATGAACGTTAAGAAGTTGCTATTGATGACGATGATAACACTCAGCTGACATAATATAATCTCTTCTGCAATCTAGAAGTAAAGAGTTTCTATGCAAAAATATTTTTCGTAAGTAAAAATGGCGTAAAGAAATTGCCATTAATTGATATGGGGTAAATTTTTAGTTTTCCGTGAGTCTCTAAAATGATGATGGTTTTATTCAGGCTGAGTCGCTGGATGTTTGGATGGTAGGTGGTACAGGAAACTTGGGTGTATAAAAGAGAGGAAGAGGGTGTGCCTCAATTAGCTACACAAAACATTGAACACTATTTTCGCTGTAAAGTGTCGAAAAATCTTTTCAGTGGAAATAATGTTCGGTTTTCCAGAGCGTTTCCGTTTTCAAAATTTCGGAGAAGTGATTGTTTTCGGAGAATGAACGGTCGGTGACGAAGTCCCAGTCTCTGTTACATGCGCCAGCTGATGACCCTTGCAAGTTTCGAATCTAGTTCATTCTTACATCTCTTTATAACCACTTACTTGACACGATGCAAGTCTATAAAAAACATCATCATCATCATAAGCCTTTTAGCGTCCGTTGTTGGACATAGACCTTCCTCAAGATTCCCTAGACCTCTCTATGGTGGGCGTCGCAGAGCCAGTTCTTTTTGAATTTGTGTAACTTGTCATACCTTCTTACTTTCTGTCGGCCACTATTTGGCATGTTATATCTGGGAATGCTTGTTGAGAGTCGTGATGTTCAGCTGTTGTTTGACATTCTTGCAACACGTCCAGCCCATTGTCATTTTAGTTTTCTCATTGTTCCTATCATATCTCTGAATCCTATCATTTTCTCTACAATACTGTGCTGTCTTACGATTTCTCTATGAGAGATTCAGCATGATTCTCTCATGTGCACGTTGCATGGTTCTCATTTTGAGTTAGGTTCTATGTTCCTACTCTATCGATTACTATCGGGAGGTTTCATGTGTCGTAAACCCTTCTTTTTAGGACTAATGGGTACACAGGGAATTTTGTTTCGATGAAGAGCTTTCCACGCTCGTACCAAGGAATCGAACTCGGAGCCTCCTACGTGGATGCACTAACCATTATACTCTCTGTGCGGAACGGTTATATTTGACGCAAAATGAATTTTAATACTAATAGTTACAGCAATGCGCTAGATCCAGTTTCTGTCTTGCGGCACCGAGCAGGGGACGTGTGCGTGCTTATTTTCTCCGTTGCGCTATCTCAGGTTGCAGCAACCATGTAAAAACTATGTAAAACAATAGTTCGAAAAACAGACGGAATGATGAGAATATTTAATCTCAGAACTCCAGAAAATGATCAGTGAACCAAGGAATATGTGGAGAAGAAACTTGAGAGAGAGAAACTTGATGGGAAACCTCTGGGCATTTTGCATGAAGGCCAAGAAAGATCGCATTCAATGAAAGAAATGATATGAAGAGAGTCGAATCAAATATAACGAGCAGCATTTCTGTTGGGAGTATTGGGGGAGGGAACTTGATATTCCTTGTGGAGAAAGAAAGCAAGATAGAGAAAGAGAGAGAAGGATAACAAAACAGAAAAAAAAGTGAAAGAGAGGATGTATGAAAAACCGGGAAAGAAATAGAAAGAAAAAGTGGGTGGATAAAGAGAAATTGACAATAAGAGGAACAAAACAAGGAGGAAATGAGAGAAAGAGAAAGAGAGAGAGAGAGAGAGAGAGAGAGAGAGAGGGGGGAATTGAAAAAGAGGTTGAGAAATAAGGTACGAAGTGAGGAAGATGGAGAGAAGACGGAGAAAAGAAGAGAAAGAAAGAAGGTTGAGAAAACGACAGAAGAGGGAGAGAAAAATGAAAAGGGAGAGAAGGAAAGGTGAGGTGAGAGCAAAAATGAAAAGGAAGAGAAGGAAAGATAAGATAGAGAGGGAAAGAGGAGAAGAAACAAGAAGTGGAGAGCAAAAAAAGGTTTGAGAAAATGAGAGAGAAATTGCTCAATCGAAGTCATCTTTTGAACGTTTTACTACTTAACCGACTTTTCAAATTTAATCTGACAATTCTGCACGAGAATGAATTTGATTGACGCTAAATGAACGCCACTATTTATTGCTTCCAAGCATGCGATCTTATTTTTTCAGCAACGAAACACGTGCAACTCGTTCTATAGGCGGAAACGCGAACAGATTGCGAAGCCCCTATTAAAATAATTAAAGTTACAGCACATTACGGTAGTTCTATCTTTGTAACAAGATTGGTATTCGAACATTCAGCCCAGGGGTTAAAGCACCGAGCTGAATGTCAGGCTGATCCGGGGTTCTCTTTTGGACCTGTGTAACCGGAAGGTGTGAGAAAAATAATGCCCCTTAATCTATTTTCAGACTAACTTTCTCATTTCTATTTTCCCATAACAGAACATCGGTTGAATATTTGCTTTAATTTCGAAAACTCCATTATACTCAAATAGTTCAATTTTTTAAAGGGAGAAAACCAGGAACGTTGCTGCTGGTGCAACTGCCGTTAATTTTTCTTACGAAAGATTTCCATCTAATCTAGGGTCAGGATAAGGGTTAGTCTTAAGGTCAGGAATAAAGTTAGTGTTAGTGTAAGTGTTAGCATTATGGTTTGGGTTAGGGTTGCAAGTAAGAAAAAAGATTTAACGTTTTCTCCATATTTATAGAAATAAATGAATATACATAAGCGACTGATAATGAAATTTCATTGAACATTTTTATTTGATTTTTCCGGTTCTGTTCATCCAATTAAACTTATGTGAATGGCACAAATATTGCCACATAAGACAGCGTTATTGGTTATCACCTTGAAATCTCAGACCTTTCTTAGCTGTATATATATCATTTGTTGACCTTCTCAAGAGTGTGTTGTTCAATACATTGTATTGTTACCCGAGGATTATCAATATTGGTTTGGTATTTTTGAGATAATAAATATCATACCTCATAATACCTCTATTTTAGATATCTCTATATTGTTATTACCCCTCCATAACCGACATTAGCAACAAAGATCCTGGTTAATAGTTGAATGAGTGGGTTGACCATTGCGTGTGTTATAGTTGGACTATTTACTCGTCTATGCTGTTATTTCTATCACAACATTTCGGCTGTGAACGCTCCAGCCTTCTTCAGACATTATTTCTTTTCTTTCTGTTTGTCTTCTTCCGTTCTTCTGTCTTCCTTAATGGTGAATCAACATCAGAGAAAACAGTGGAAGAGTTAACTTTCCCTCTTAGATTTCTTCTCTCTGTAGTCTTTATTTTGTTTATGTCTCCCTCTTCCTTAAGCAAGACAAATCAGACGGGAGTAAACAGAGATTAAAGAGAACACACGGAGAAGGCCAGAAAAAGAAAATAAAGATATAACAGTGTGACATTTCCATACACGAATTCAAATTACACACACGCTCATCTATTTGATTTTGAATAGATAGTTGAAACAGTCACCTTTTAAACATTAAGATTAGCAAACTCTGAGACGTTGGATTTCCAGGGCAACGACGTCAACCAATAAGAGTGTTCTCTTTCGTTCATTTGGTTCCATTTTTCACCGAATGCAGTCATTCCTTCTTATCTCTAGAAGTTATTAAGTATTCATTCATTTAACGCGCTATCTAACTAAGATAACTAATTTAGCCAAACGGTCTATTTCAATTATTAATAATAGCAGTGCTAGCGTGAATTCCTAATTATATTAATCTTTTTTTCCATGTTTTACTAAATATGGCTTGGTTACTTTTTTTTCTATGAAAAGTTTACCGTGAAAACACACGATCCTAACTTGATATTTCTCAAAGCCACACATCTTCTGTGATTAATTTGTGTAATAATGCAATTATTTTGTGACTTTTTTTAATTAATTTTTAGAACACCTATTTACATGAAAAATGAACTATGTTATTCTTATCCTTAACAAAAATGTCAATCTTATACTTGGTAGATATTAATTAGGGCACTTTTTGATCTTCAGCTGAACAACTATAGTTGCATTTACGAAGAAAATGGTCCAACTATGACGCATACAGTGCGAGGATTGTAACAACCTATCCAACAAAATTCAAGCAAGAACTGAATGAGTGATTGTTTTAGTTTTTCCCCATCTCACCTTTCAAGACGATATCAACTTTTCGGCATTCTAGATCACGTGGAAGAATGAGATCTGTCAGAGGTTGAGCCAGCAGGGCGAAATGCATCTGTTCACGTTGAGCTTTTATCTTGAAAAATTGTTGTGCTTTGACACTCAAACGTCCTGTGCCGTCACCTTCCACTTTCGGAGTTGTTATTCCGACATTTGTTCCTGATATTTCCAGAGATCCGCCTCCGATTATTCGAAGCTGATAAAAAAAAAAAGAAATTTTCCATTCGCTTTAAATAGATAGCATTAGGGAAATTAAAACTCTATAGCCTCTTGGCCTTGATTGAATTGTTTTCTTCGTGGAAGCCGGTTTCCTTGAAGTGACGGTTCATTTTTTTCGTCTTTCAATGTACTTCCCCAGAAAACCATTGGCATTTACATTATCCATTAAAATTGCCATATTCTGTCAGTAATGCCTGCATTAATTCCTGATAACCAACAGCACATTCTCTTGTGATTTTCAATATATTTATATAGGAAAATAATTAGCCGTTACATTATATTGTCAATTATTTTCGGAAGAGCCATTGACAGATCAATACAAAGATATTTTTAATTTTCAAATTTTATTCTACGATGAAGTATTGCAACATAACTAAAAATTTTACCGTCAGTCTTGCTTGAATTAATTTCTGACCAATAAAAACTATCTTTGTCCCGGTTTTCAGTGAAAAAGATACATAAAGTCTCAAACGTGCTCAAACGAAACTTAATATCTAAAACTGCAAAATCAATCTTTCACCGCTAAAAAAATACGGGGGTTGTTTTTATCCTTTCATAACCAATGAACTATTTTCATATGTTGCTGTCGTTAAATAACGTAATGATAGAATAATAATTATTATTCTAATTCTTTGGATAAGATTATCAAAAGTATGTACAGAACCTAGATAAGGCAGGGGTCAATTTTATGATTCTAATCTGCCAAGACTAAGGAAAAAGCGTTCAGCTTTTCAGATTATTAATGTCACATTCACTATATCTACTTACAACCTAAACTCTTGGTACTTTGGTATCTGCTTACTACTGAAGTACGGTTTTTAGTATTTTTATGTCACTCTCTCTTTATATGCATATATAGCTAGGCACCCACAATTTCGGTTCTACTTTTTCATGCTAGTACTGCAGCTCGCGGGCTCATTAAGCAGGCCATGCCCTTCAATGAGGATGGAGTTTTATTGACAACACAATTAACTATTTTAGCGAAACATTTAATTCTATAGTAACAGTTCCATTTTCTCATCATAAGGGCGGGATCAACTGGTTCGCACAAATTCGATTTCTAGCACTTGTAATAGATTTTGGAGGGAATATCATCTATATCAAAATATTTTAGCGTACTTATAGCCAGTTAAGAATGTTTTAGAGTGTGTGCACATATAGATATAAGTTTTTTTGAGCGGACAAGGCTGAGGCCATAGTCTGCGTTTGGGCGCTTTTTACAGTTTGATATATATTAAAGCTGTACCTCCATCCAAAAGTCTCCGATTTCAGCTAAATCTGAAAATCTCAACGGCAGCTTCGATGGAAGAGACCAAATGGTGCCAATCCCTTCCCAAATGGGTTATGTGTGTAGATATTCACTTCACCCCGATCATAATCATTCATGAAAATTTAAGTTTTCATGGATTTGTTTAATAAATCCTACCCGGTATACCAAGGGTTACATTGCTTAGTTTATTTTATTTTTTATAAAAAGAATTGTGCGTTAAAGAATCTTTCCTGTTACGTTAGAAGATTTATAATCGACAAAAGGTATGGGCGAATTTTATGAATTCTTTTGAATGAAGGAAAATGACACCAAATATTTCAGAAACATCCAGTTTCATTCAGAATTAAGCCATACACTATGGGTCACTTCCAACTATTTTATAATGGAGCCCGGCATCCGGCCCATAAGAAAATAACAAATAATATCCTACCTCGTCGAAGACATGATTTGATCTTGGATCCTCTTGCTGTAATATAACGGCGGAACCAACTGCATTGCAATAGTCTGTCTGAACGGAACCATCAGGATCTTCAGATACATACACTTCCAGTTCAGCAAGGGAGGACAGGCTACCTTTTATATGCTTCAGGGTCACTTTCAACTGGGAATACACGAAAAGATATCAGAATTCAAAAATCAAACAAGTTTACATCACAGTCAGTATTCCAAAAAGCAAAATTGTTTCCATGGCCCTGGTAAAGGTATAAATCTAACTTTCCCTGAGCTCTAAAATGTTGACATTCCATTTGACCATACTCTTGTCCGTTGTGCGCAATGATGAGTGGCCAAAATCACAGTTGGTGAGTAAATACACAGACAATCCTTAAACCCACGTGATTTTTCTAGGTAGGACTCCCAAACTTTTATTTATTTATTTTGATCTACGATGAAAAGAGAAAAAATTAAAAAACAGAAATTTTTCACCAAAGAAAGATTTCAACCCTATAAAACACACAGTTCCCGGTTTTGAAAAGGGTTAAAGCGGGGACCGAGAAAATCTGATGAATTACTACACATTAGTTAAAAATGAAACTTTATAAGGCAATGAAGTTGGTATAGAAAAGAATAACATGAGATTTCTAATAGTAATTCATGTATTTATTCACTTTATAAGATTAGGTAAAATCATGATCGATTTTTCTATTGATGTGAAAGTAAATAGCAGCAAAGAAAAAAATAATGATTTACAATATTTCATCAAATAAATTGATGAGTAAATCAGATTACCGATACTGAACTAGCAGTTAATGAAAAAAAAAATAATAAAAACACGGTGCAGAAGAGATCGGGATAGGGGATTAGTTTAGAGGTTTGATTTCGACTTGACATTGCCCTTAGTTTTTTGTAGCTAGGTGATGAAAGTGGTTAGGTGTTAACCGGGCCAGCGTCCAGGAATTTATTTATTATTTCGATCTGTGTTGTTGGTTTATTCACTCACCACGGAAAGGAAACCAACCGGAATTTAAAAAAAGCAACAAAAAATTAGACGAAGATAAATAGTAACAGAAAAAAAAATCATAACAATTCACTCACAAATACACGCTCTGACATAAAAATAGAAGCTAGGATACCATTGTTGTTTTGCCAAGAATAAAAAGCGTCATTTTTTACAAAACCAAGAGAAAATGTTTTGAATTAAATTCTTCTATTTCCCTATCATTTCTATTAATTTTGTATGCACACTATTCATAATACTAGACTAAGTACCTACCTAACGTGTGGTCTAGTGGCTGACTAAAAAAGAAATAGACAGATAGATAAATAGAAAACAGATGGGGTTTAATTTAATTTGTTTCTGAAATTGATTTAATACCTCTGTTAAAAAAATGGGAAGCTAATATTCAAAAAGTTTTGGGGGGGGCTGATGTGAGAAAGGATTTTTGGCTAATGTGAAAAAAAGCTCTGGCTAATGTTAAAAAAGGGTTGATATTGAAATAATAATAAAAAGCGAGTATTTTATCAATTCTTCCTTCAAGAAATTGACTTATTTCGTTTGAAGTCAAGGTAGGTATTATCTACTCAACACTGATTGATTTGGGGTAGTACCCGAGGAGGTTCCCTGACGAATGAGTTAAGATAATAATTTGTTCTGAACATTTTTATCGATTCGCTGGAATTGCAAACGCCAGTTTTCCTTTTAATCACTGCTCCATGATGGTAAGGCAGCTCGCTGTAATATAACAGCGAACAAAATATCCTATCAGGTCAGTACCAAAGTGATCAGTTCGATCCCCGCTGAATGCACTACGAACGCAGCTTCGTTCAAGACCGGAACAAGCATACTAGCTACATTAGTTTTTCATTGTCAGGTAATGTTGATGTGTCACAACTGGTTGCACATATAAATGTACGTTTACGACACGCTAGGACACGCTGTCTCCAAAATGCATTACGCTATGACGTTTATTTTTAGATGTGTTGATCGACTAGGGGCTTGAACGAAAATTACTTGAGAAAAATAATGGAGAAGAGAATTGAATGTGAGTTCACGCAAAAACACTTCCGAGGAAAATGCAGTGTTTTATTTCTGTTGAAAAAAAAACATGGATGCGTTACAGGCTCACAGAACAAACGAGGTATTGGATTCTATTTAGTTGAGTTCCCGGAAGTTGTTTAAAAGTCTATTCTAATAACTGTACAGGTCTGACAATTATCATGATAGTGGTAGTAGTCCTAACCGACAGTCCTATTTCTCTTTCTCTCCTTCTACCCTCTCTCTGTGCCCAACAGCTATACTGAGGTGAAATAAGTTGGCTACTAAAAACCAGACCTCGCCGCTGCTAAGTCTCCAACTAATCGTGACGATCCAAATCTCACGCCGAGAGACCTGGCGTTCATTGTTTAAAGAGTCAACGAATAAGCGGAGAAAGCAACTGTACGTAGGCCAGGCGAACTAGAACACCCCGTAAAAGAATCTGTGATTGACTGACGGACCCTAGCTTTTTCCCACGAAATCTAACGACCCTTTTCCTTTTTGTTGGAACATGTGTAAAGTATTTCCCAATATTGACCAAGCTGATCTTGCTGATAATTACTAGTGTGTATGACGTCTGATCCTCATTGGACGAGTGTCTTGTGCCAAACCAAGCTAAACTTAATGAATACAGATTGACAAATACGGCTGCTTCCAAGCAGGAATTTACGAAAAATATTTGTATATCTAATCCTTGCCTAAATCATTCTAATTCACTGTTTGTCAATCACACCACGTTACACCAAACCAATATATGAAATTGATATTCCTGCACCGTGATTCGAAATCACGAACAACTGATTGGAAGGCGTCTCTCTCACTAAATGAGCTAAGCTGACAAGATGTATATATCTTATAAATATTGTATATTTACGAATCTATCTGTTATATACACAATACCAAAGTTACAGTAATTATCTTCAGCCGGGATGGAAAAGCGGAGATCGACCTTACAGCAGACGGGTTCGTTATTATTAGAAACCATTTAAGAGTTGAATTATTCATGGGTTGGAAAAGAATTTGCATTGCTGACACTGATTGAATTAAAGAAATATTCAAAAGAAATAACTATCCAATTTTCAGTTGGCAAACAATTAGATATTTGCAAACATGTTCACCTGGTTATTTTCTCAATTAAAGAGCATTTCTGTTTATTCTGTTTTATGTTACAAATAAACAAATATACAATTCTCAATTTACGAATGGAAGTAAACACCAGAGTCTATATGCATGAACTTCATTTATAAATATTTACAACAGGGATTTGTTTTTGCAAGCCCCTAATCTCTCCTATTCAAATTTAGCCGCTCTTGCATTAACGGCGAGTAACGCTATTAGGAACTGTCAACCAAAACTGTCAACGTTTTCTCTTTCAGTTTTCAAGTGGGTCTGGCTGGTTGGTTGTATGTGTACATCTTACCTACTGGCTATACCAATGGAGCTAGAGGACAAAATATTGGGCCCAGAAAAAAAAGTTTTTCTTTTATCAACATTCTCCCCAGAGTTTGTTTTTAGTGGATGCTCTAATTTACAATTTAGGTTCATGCTAAATTAGTCCCTTGTTTATACCTTGCATTTTTGCTTGTTTTTTTAAAAATTTTAATGATCCAGCTAATAGTAATAAATAATAACAATAATGAACAACTTATCAATTGATCCTTATTTTTTAATTGATCACCCCCACCACAAAAGGCTGCCAAAAACGTTGGTAACCTGACAGTTTCCATTGAATGACCATTAAGACCTGTTTCACTTGGCTTTTGATAAAATTGCTTGTTTTATGTGCAAATTCAAAACTGGATCGGGAATAAAATAAACGGCATTAAAGACGTATTTGTTTGAAATATTTTCGAATTAAACTCGCAATAGTTTATTGAAAACGAGTGATGACTTCGCTATTGATCCTATTAGAAAAGAAGCAATAGAACTGGCTTTTCTAGCGTGTGTGTCTGGGATTCTTCAAGATAAGACTGTGTGGTTAATCAACACTGACAGAAAATCAGAGAGAGACAGAGATAGACAAATAGATGGATAGATAGATAAATAGATAGATAGACGGACAGAGAGAGAGAGAGAGAGAGAGAGAGAGAGAGAGAGAGAGAGAGAGAGAGAGAGAGAGAGAGAATTCCAAAGAACAAATCTACATCCACCTTTGGAAAATTTTGAATGGATGCATTAGGAAAGCAACTTAGTAGTGGTCACGCATGCGCACACATACAAAAAACTAACCAGTCGTTTTTCTCCTGAATGTAATATTACGTGATATTGAATGCAATGAATCAGAATGCGTCCGTTAGTCTTCATTAGGAAAGTCACGCTTCATATAGAATTGAGACCAACTTTATAAGAGGAAAGATGTATTCTTCGAGAATTTGATATCAAAAAATTATCCTATATTATGCAGGCAAAAACGTGTTCCAACAATTCTCCGTTAAGTCTCGGTTCGAAAAATTTGAGATACGCTGCCATAGAGTACATAATGGTATTTTTGCAGGTATTTACTAAACTCTACCAGTCAAGTAAACTATTGCGAATGAGACTGACTCTGGAGTAAAAATATATGGAAAAACTATTTGTTAATCAATGAATTATTAAATGAATCAATTAAGATGCTATACATGTTTCGGGAGGGGTTTCCATCTTCAGTAGCATGTGTGTATCTTTTAGTAGTTGAAAGATTTCTATAAAAAAAACAAAACAAATTTAGCATTAGATGTTTTGCTTTGAAAGCAAGAATAGAAATAAAGATAGAGGATTCCTGGTAGGTCATAATAGTGAGTCTGGACTGTATTGTGTCTGCGGAGAAATTTATGGTGGTATGGTTGGATATTCTGTTGGAAGTAGTAGCAGCAGTTATGCATATCTTATTGGTTGTGTTGGTCAGTGCGGTGGGCATTCTTAAGCATTGGTTGTCATGGATAATGGGGAGTTAGATAGTTGTTTTGTGTTAGAATATTCAGGTACTTGATAAGTTGGGGATGAGGTTATCTCTATTTTTCTTATCAAGATAGTGGGGTAAGGGAGCACTTGTTGTGTACGATCGAATATCCTTTGAAAAATTTAAGTTCTGCATCCGCAATGGTCATCGTGGATGTTCTGAAAAAGTCTGATGGCTTTGAGTAATACAAATGAAATATCAAACATTGGTTTCTATAGGTAGGGGTCTGTGTGATTAGAAGTGTATTTCTACTTGGAGTAAGTTGGGATGATTAGGTAATGTAATCCTGTGCCTATAGTTATTAGGTTTAATGTTTAATTGCCACTCAGAATTGCCTATGTATTGCAATTTTCATTTATTATATTCTAGGAAACAGATTGCATTTTCACCTCTATTGTTGATATATATATATATATATATATATATATATATATATATATATATATATATATATAATTAATACTAATAGTTTTTTTAAATTCTTGACTATTGCTTTTCAGTGTTATGGATAATACAATATATTCATTCCACTTACCTTATTTACTTTTCTTCTGATCTCAACGACTCCGTGCTGGTCAGGTTCTTGCTGGGTTTTGCAACCAGTCGTGGACACAAACCCATTGGTGTGTACCATCTGGACATTCTGGTAGTAGCTGTGCACGTTGTAAGCAGTCACGTGACGAGTGCTAGAAAAATATATGATGGATATAATTTCAAACGAGGAGACATAGAAGAAACATCTTTTAGATTGAAAAAAAATGTGTTACATATCTCAATGTTACAAAAATTAAATGTATCTATATATCAGCAGAATAGAGTTTATATCTGCATAATTAAGATTCAATCCCAGTAACCCCTTAACTCCTGCACACCATTGAAACCCATCTGCTTTTTTTTCGAATTGGCTGTTTCTTGAATTTAAGCAATTATTGTTTAGTATACTGTTGCTATCGTGCACATGTACGTGAAAGAATTAAACAGACCCCACTCTTTTCTTCAAAGAGGAACTTTTATCCAACGATCTTAATTTAAAAATGTTGTGCACATTATACTCTAAAAGAGTTGCAATTAGAGTATTTTAACGTTTTTAGTATTTTACATCTAACTGAGTCAGTTACATAAGACATAGAGTAAGTAAGATGCATGGTAATATAAATAACAAAAACGGCAAATATCTTAACAAGGCCAATTTGAAGGAATAATTCTTCCCCCAAATATCTTATTATGGTAATATGCTGTCCTTTTAGAATTATTTTGCTTCAGTGCTCACAAATGCTGTAGAAATGCAAATTATGGCTTTCTAATTTTTTAACATTTATTCACGGATATTAAGATCGAAATGCTTGAAAATGTGATGATCTATGGGGATATGACACGTGGATACAGAGGATGTTTTTAAGATTTGACATCTGAAGGCACTAGGCATAGACACGAACAGCAAAGAGGTGTGGGGTCGGGCACAATTATCAAATACGATGATATTATTGAAAGGTTATCGTGTGCGTTTGGTGGGACGAAAGTGATTATAGCTGTACAAGAAAATAATGCGCATCGATCTGTATTTAATGTTACATAAGAAAACATTATATTGCTGCCTGAAATGATACACCAAAAACTCAAATAATAGTCACTTATATGAATAGAAACAGTATCTCCTTGCTACATGATAAACGCTGTGTCCATATTGCAGAAACAAATAGTGTTACAAAAGTTTGATCAATAGCGGCATAGTTAGAGACAGAGATTTAGGGGTGCTTGGCTCTTTGAGAAGCCCGTGCAACATTTAGTGGATATGATAAAAAGAGAAATTTACAATAAATAGATGTGCATTACCACTTGATTAGCAGAAAACGAAATGTTGAATGATTATTTATGCAATTCATTAATGTACAAATAAATATATCCTTGTTATTGTATAATGTCAGTAGAAATGTAATTTATAAAGTTCTAGGCCCCCAGTTTAGTAGGTCGCGTTAAAAAAAACAACAAAACCTCTTCTTACTCAGCTACGCCTCTATGAATCAAATAGAGACTGAGATTATAGTGCATCCCGTCTATTCATTCGTCATCTCTTTTCAAGATCAACATATTTCAAGATCTAGATACGTCTAGACAATTTCTACAAAGACACGAAGCACGATTAACTTAAAAAAGAAACATTTAATGACTTTATTAGTACTTTGAAGCTAGAAAAAGAATATTTGAATGAATAAAGAAATGTTTTTGATTTATATAGTTTATTTTGTTTTAAAAATCTAAAATTCCATGTTGAACAACTAAATCAGAAAAAAAAGAAAAAGAAAGATGGATTAACTTAAAAATCATAAGAATAAAATAAATGCAACAACTTTTCAACGAATAATCAAAAGCATAAAAGATTACTAAAGCAAAAGGTGGAGATAACTCCTGCTGAAATAAGCACGAAAAAAAAAACTGTATACGCGTATGTGTCTGTAAGCTCGGAGACAAATTTAATCATGATAAAGATGTCTGCCCTGAACTCTGTTATCATTTGTTGTAACCTTTCTTGAAAAGTCTCTGGTTATCGATTGGAGAACTCGTACAAAAAATACGCATTATGAAATTAAGATAAAATTCCTCTCTTTCCCTCTGTTTCTATCGGATTCAGATAATGCTTTTTATCGCGAGTCAGAAAATTTTTACTAGATTTTTCAGTTCTCTCACCGAGAAGGATATACGAATACGTAATTTTACAGTTTGTCAGAATGTTTTTTACTAATTTTTGAACTCGCTCATCGATAAAGAAATATATATATATATATATATATATATATATATATTTGTATACACACACAATAGATATACTCACTCGCAGTATGGAAATATCCTCACATGGTCAACGTAGGTTGGAAAAGGCAAATCAACAACAATTTCAGCATTTTGTGTTTTTGTACTGTAGGCATCGTGAACATTTCCAGAGGTCAAATATCGTAGGTAGTCAGTCGGTGGTCCGGTCGAAGATATCGTAACGTTACTCGATGTTCGGTAAGTCATCCAACTAATCTGACTATTTCCAATTGGTTCCAGAGGCAGTTTTTCAACCTCGACTATACGCCGACTGGAAGTAAATCCTCCATTATCAATTATGAGTTTTCGACGAGCTTTTCCAGCCTTCGAATTGTCCTGCAGGTAAATGGTACCTGATCCGCCGTAATGTTGCTGACCGTAACCGCCATGAACCAAATACGAACCAGAAAAATGGTTCTCTCCATCGTGATAGATAGCAATCCGACCGCCAGAACCTCCCCCACCATTATTAGCAGCACCTAAAAAATAATAATAATAAAAAAACGATTTAAAAAAACAAACAAACGATTATCTTTGAATATCATGATAATTCTAAACATTCTAAACGTTTCGATAGTGTTTATTACGCATCACGTTAATATGAAACGTATTCCTAATTATATTTTCTGGAACAGGGCCAGAATTGTATTTTCGTTTTTATAGAACAG
This sequence comes from Thysanoteuthis rhombus, assembly GCA_963457665.1. Lineage (NCBI taxonomy): Eukaryota > Metazoa > Mollusca > Cephalopoda > Oegopsida > Thysanoteuthidae > Thysanoteuthis > Thysanoteuthis major. Next base: position 27,479,600 of record OY735228.1, on the reverse strand, counting down.
CCGAATATATGTTCAAATTAGAATCATATCTAGCAGAAAAATATGTTTATATTTGCTGCAGTAACCTAAAACACTTCTTGTATGATCATTGGCGAGGATATTTGAAACCTCAAGCAAATCACATTAATATAGGGCTCAGAATGGTATCCCTACAATATATATAGCCATAACGTAATTTGATTTGATATTTACAGAAGGGTAAAAAAAAAGATTTTTATCAAAAAACATCTTATATACTGAGGGATGACTAGGTTATATCTCCAACAAACAGATTTAAGTAGAAAGTTCATTAAAAATTAATATTAAATCATATTAAACTAAAACAAGAATTGCCACAAAAACTGGTGGAATACTTTGGTAGCTACCATCGGAAATAGTAATTCATGCTAATTTTGTATGATTGCCAACATCGTTATTTCTTTTCAAGGATAGACAAATATTCGTACTGAAGGAGAATATATCACTTTTAGAAAAAGAGGTCAAAGATCCAACTTACCCCTGCCTCCTGTAGCCTCGATAGATCCAGAGCCGTCAAGATGTTTAACTTTGAGGTATAAACTTCCTCCAGCCCCTCCACCACCAGTCTGACCTTGTCCTGATTCCCCATTAGCATAGAGACGACCTTCCACTCGAAGAGTTTCCCGAATGTTCATATGAATTATACCTGTGAGAATTAATGAGTGAATAAACAGATGACAGTAAGAATAGAAAAAATGAAACATTTATCGGATTTATTTAACGCTTCGCCATTGGGCAATGTTTAGTGAGTCAGTTCAGCAGAGCAACTACAACTGTATTCTGAGATCGATCTCTACAGGGTTCTTACAGCTTTGTGCCAAAGCAAGCTAAACTTTGTAAATACCAATAAAAATGAATTAATTCTCGTGAAGCCTGGAATCAAAATCGTTAAGAATTTGGGTACACTTCTATCTATCTTACTTGAGTCCGTCTGTTTACACTATTCAGACATACTTTACCCTTGTGTCCGAAGTAGCCAATGTTATGAAAGCTTGATAGAATAGAAGAATTTTTTCAACTAATACTGTGATGTGCATTTGGGAGCGTATATGTCTGTGAGTGGGCATAGGGTGTTTTTAAAGGAAAACGAACGGTTACACACACACAGACACACAGACACACACGCACACACATACATACATATACAAAAAAAAAAACAAAAACAAAAAAAAACGAACAAACAAAAATCAAAAGATGCAACGTACAGTTCTACAGATGGGACTATGCATCGTCAATCAGTCTACCAGGAAAAAGATCTCTATTTTTCAATTAGGGGGACAAGGAAACCTATAACCTATCGTTTTTAGTCTCAAACCGGAACTCTCTAACTCATGACTTCTCTGTTATAACTAACAAGCTTTCACTACTGATACCTGTAATGTCATTCCTTGAATGGTGATCGGCACGGCAACTGTAAAACTAGAGCGCAATTTATACCCATCATTTCCAAGAGGGTTTTCAAATGAATCCCTAGACAGAATCCTACTTTTGTCTCCGAAATGAGTGATAAGCCTGACCACCTACATACTTTCTCCTTGCACGCATGCGTGCAAACACGCATACTCGCACGCACATATATATGTTAAAAATATATAGAAATTCTTCCGCAAAAAACACTCATCGGAAGTGATTTAAAGACACAAAGCATGGAGAAAACTTCAAACGATCGTTATTTTTGTAGTATTAGCATTGTTCCAAGAAATAGACTAATCAGATTTCCTTATGTCTCTTTCGAAAACTAAAGTTATTTCGAAACACGGTGTTAAGGCGTTTCTTGTGTTTTTTCCCTGATATCATTTGAGTACTCTACATATCATGTAGATTTTATTTCACTTGAAAAAGTCTTTTAGAAAATCTTATTATCACAATCTACATTGAACCACTGAAAAAATTCTTTACTCAGTATATATATATATCATTATGTCATCCACAGGCAGCTGTTTCATTGTATTACAACTCTTCAGTGTAGCTATAGACAATTCGTGTTCCCATCCAGTACCACGAGGCAGGATTGAAACCTTCGCTTCAGACCCGGAGGCCAGTATCCTACTGGTGAGCCATGGACGGTCAGTATGGCTGGGCTTAAGCGATATATTCAATTTATCATAAATCTCCTATCCATCAGAATGCTTTATTCCTATGGAAGAACATTGCATATATATATATATATATATATATATATATATATATATATATATATATATATATATATATATATATATATATATTGGGTAAGGGATAAATATCAACAGATTAAGATCATTGAGAGATTTGATTTTACCTGCTCCGTTGCCACCTCGGTCTCCATTTCTGCCATTTCCACCACCACTGCCATATTTCTCAGGACTATAGACAGAGTCGTAAGCCATTGCAGAGAAATAACCAACTCTTGATCGTCCACCTCGGCCTCCATGGGCACCACCTGATCCTCCATTGTGTACTCCATTATGATGGGCGCCACTAGAAATACCTTGACCTCCAGGAAAGCCCGTATAATTTGCATGGAAATTACCTGGTGAGAAAATAATTGAGATTAGTTGCTTTATCATACCGAATTTGTTTGATATGTTCCGTAATTGAAAATTGATTAAATATCGTTACGTTGGAATTCCACAGAATAGATTCAGAAAGTATAAAAACATTTCCTTAATGAAAACTGACGCTATAGTGATATACAATACTTGTCACAGGGATTTGAACACACATCAATTCTACTTTTAATCGCTCAGGTTTAAGAGTTTAAATCAGAAACATCAAGAAGAATCATTTTTTTGCAACCAACGTACCAGGGCATGCATTTAGTCTGGTTTTGTGGTTCTGAAGGCTGAAGTTTTTTTTTATTTCTCTCCTTACAAAATCATGTTCAGAATTGGTTAAGGAGATAGCAAAAGTGATCTTTTATTGCCATATAAAAGAGTGGCCGAACAAGTGAAGTAATTTTACCGCTTGCTCAGCATTCATGAAGGCCCATGAGATTTCAATAAATAAATAAAAATTCTGTGCTTGTTCAAATACTTATGAGCAATATATATATATATATATATATATATATATATATATATATATCACTATCATTAATAAAAAATATTGTTGGCTCATCAGAATTGGGAATGGACCAGCTCCAAATAACATTGAGATTGTGTAATCCCTTTCCAGCTGTTAACTGCGTGATCGTACAATTCACTGATGAAAGGAACCTTTGTATTTCTTTCAGACCCTCTCAGCCATCGGAAACGGTATCAATAGGCGCTGGCAAGGTTATAAGGTGAGGAGAAAGCTATGAGAAAAGTGTCTTTGTGTTATGAGACATTTGGTTGAAAACAGTCTCTGTTGCAAAATAACAAAGGTGGCAGAGATCAAGATCAGCAGTTCTGTATCATCACACATAGTACATTATCAGCATAACCACAAGAAAAAATTATCAAAGCAGTCATCATTTAGGAAATATAAAAGTGAACGACAAAGGAAGCAGTGGGCAGACACTTTAATATTTGCGAATATTTTTTCATCATCATCATCATCATCATCATCATCATCATCATCATCATCATCATCATCATCAGTCTTTTAGCGTCCGTCGTTGGACATAGACCTTTCCCAGGATTTGCCACACTTCCCAATCATGGGCATCACGGAGCCAGTACTTCCAGAACTTGTCTAGCTCGTCTCTCCATCTAACATTTTGCCGGCCTCGGTTGCGCATGAGGTCTCAGGGGATCCATGTTGTGAGTCGTGATTGTCTGCCATTCTTGCAACATGGCCAGCCCACCGCCATTTGAGATTTTTAATGGATTCTATGATGTCCCTAAGTGTTGTCTTTTCTCGGATGTACTGTGCTGTTTTGTGGTCTCTCCATGTGAGGCCAAGCATTATTCTTTCATGTGCACATTGCATGGTTCTCAATTTACGGGTCTGTCTGCTCCATAAGTGACTAGTGGGAAGATGCATTGGTTATACAAAGGAGTCTTAATTTGTTTTTTTTTAAATAGTGTATGATCATAGGCGTTGATATGGCTCTGCCAAGAACTTTGAATCCTACTACCAAACATGGTGGATGTTTGGATATAGTCAAGAGACTGATTTACTGGTTTTGTTGTACAGACTTTGGAGTTTATGCAGAATATATGTTCAGAAATATACATATCAATCTTGCAAGTTGAAATCTTTCAATATACACAGAAAGAAAAAAAAGAAGCAGAGCCTTTTTTCATTAAAGAAAAAACTTCATGTCACACGACAAAGGTCCTTGATGGTCACATTTTGAAACGGGTCTCCGTGCTAGTATCAACTTAATACGATAGTTATATATAATACATAATGGAATAAGAACATTACATATTTGAAATTATTCTGTCGGATTATACATCAATTTCTATACGATATAATTGTCGGCGTTGAGAAATATACAGAGCAGTTATGGACAGTGAATGGCCACACACACACACACACACACACACACACACACACATATAATCCATCTTTCACTTTTGGCATTTTTATTTTTGACTCGTGAAAAATAGCAAGGTCACAATGGAAGCAACAACAAAGTTCACAGATGTAACCCAAGGAAAATTCAACGATCTCTTTTCTTTCATCAGATATTTGGCTGATTTAAAGTCTTTTGATGACAGGCAGTAATTTAAGATGTATATTCACGAAAGAAAAGATTAATTTTCTGTCCAAGTTCCATCCTCGCCTTCTCACAGACATAACCCCAACAACATGTCTGGCCACTCAGTATTACTTACTCCAAGTACTTTGCTTCGAAGTTTGGAACATCATCTGGATTAGTGGAAGCTAATACCGTTATCAGGCTGCATTGGCCAACTGGATAATCTCGCCAATGTGGCACCATCTTGGCATACAAAGATTAAATGTCTGTTCTGAATGTTAACCCGAGTGCTGTTGGCTCAATTCAGATTTACAGGTCACTCAATATCTATTCAAGGCAGTTCCAGTGACTGAGGACTTGGAGATTCTTTATTCATGGCCAAATCTAATCTACTAAATCAACATGGCAGATTTGAGAAAGGTCGGATTTATAAGCCGGGATAAAAGTTGAGAGTTAAGCGACACGAAAGGAAAAAAAAAAAGCCTGGACAACCGGTGCGACTCCCCTATACACGTTCACGTGGGTTTCCTGGAGAAAATGACGTAGTAATGTTATTAGCGTGTGATTCATCCATTCGAGACATTTATACTGAACGTCTCGTATAGAATACTCCATGAATATGACTTTGAGTCGGAGTTGAAAAGTCCTATATTTCTGATAATAATGGATACCTCTGTGAGCACCGTTCAATACGCTTCCCTTTCAGGCTATTTCTCTTCATGATCTATGTATCAACCTATCTGTCGATAGTGAGCGCAAAAAAGTATCTGGTATATTGCAAAACGTTTACTTTTACAGACTTATAAAGAATTGACAAAAATACGAACCAGATATCGTCATTAATACAACAAATCGAAGAATTAAATAAATATTGTAATAAGATCGAGCCTTAGTAAAATCTAGGATTTTTGTGCTGATTTTCAAGTTAAGCTCACCCTCCGCACTTGGAGAACTGGTGTAAAACAATCTATTCATCCCTATCCCTTTCTAGGCCCCCTTGTGCCGCCCTAACAATCAATGATCCAGCGTTATGTCGATTCTAACTCAGACTACTCTGATCCTTCGCTACTGAAATTTTGTTGTCGTTTCTGAGTCAAGGGACATCCATTAAGAGATCCAGAAAAATGATTACAAACAAAGAGCACAAGCTCCTTTTCATTTGTTCAGTCATGTACTTATAAAAACTCTTGGTATTTCGCCGTTTAGATACTAAAAAACAGTCAAACGAAACCATCGAAGGTTTCTCCAGCTTTTAAGTTGATCTGGCTGGTTATCTATGTATATATGCATCATGCATGCAGGCTGCATCAATTTAGCTAGAGGATTGAACATTTGAACATTCACTCCTTATCATGTCTTGGAAAAACAGTATTTATTTCCTCGGAAACGCCCCCGCCCCCTAAATAATTTTCAGTGAGGTCAGGATGATTTGAAACGTACATTCATGCTAAATTGATCATCTTCTTTATTTTAGCAGCACTCACACTTTTTTTTTTCTTGAAAAAATCCAGACATTTTTAATGATCACTGCCCAGGAAATGGTGAAAGAAGTAACTTATTTACTGATCAACCCTTTTTTCCAATCTTTTAATTGATCATCCTTAACACAGCATGCTGCAAAAAGACGTTCACCATGTGACAGTTCCTCAACCAGATATTGTTTTATATTTTCTCTTATCTTCTACTCTGGTTATGTCAAATGATTTCAAATGAATGAGCTACTTATCTCGGGAGAAATGATCTACGTCTTCTTTCACAATGGGTTCGTTTACTATTAATGCCCCCGACAGTGACAAGCCAATGAATTATGGCCTCACTTTTTCGTGGTAGATTTTGTTTAGTAACACAACGAATACAAACGCACACAATAGGAAAAGAGCAAAAAAAGTTGTCACGTCGGAAGACATTCTTTATGTCCAATGTATTCGTGCGTTACTTAAAATAAAAAAAAAGAAAATCATAAATTCATTCCACGCGTCTCCAATACAAGGATTATTTATGAACGATCTTGGAACGTGGTGATTCGGCCAATAAAACCGCTTCCGTTTATTTTTAGTGTTTACAAGAACTGACCGTTGCAAGGATTTTCAAGATTATTATCAACTTCGCAAGGGGCCATTCTTAACGTCGTATGTATAGAAACGGAATCGATAAAATGATTTATTAAGGAAATGGGTGAGTGGTGGAACGCGCTAGTTCAAACAATCCGTTTTGAGGGTTCGACACACAGGCATTTCCATATTTCACTACTTGACTAGTTTGACTAGTTTGACGTGGCGATTAGGGCCGGAGCGAATGAACAATGCAGCTATATTGTTTCGAGATCAAGTTTGAAAAGTCAATTTAGGTTACCAAAAATCATCATCATCATCATTATTAAATCTTTAGCGACTGTTGTTGGACATAGACTTTCCCAAGGATTCGTCAGGCCTCTCTATCATGGGCACCGTGGAGCCAATATTTTCTGAACTTGTCTAATTCGTCACACCATGTGAGACATGACGTCCAGAGGTTTTCTAACTTTCTTGCTTTCTTCATACGTGATGCATTTTAGGAGACCGTTGACGTCTTTTGTGAAAGGACAATGTCTCCAGCAAATCTTGGGTGTCCGCTGTCCTTTCTGATTCCTCTATTTTTTTGGTGTGAAGAGGTTCGGCGAGCTTACCTTACTCCTTTTCCTTATATAACCTTATAAATAAATACGTTGCAAGACTTCGGATTGTCTTTGAACTGGTTACTTGTAACTGGCATATCCATTTTGTTGGTCTGAGTCATTTGTTTTGAAGAATGAAGGATTTTGTAGAATTCCAGCAAGCCTTTGACAATTCGGTCCATATATATATATATATATATATATATATATATATATATATATATATATATATATATCTTCGATACTTGAGATGCAATTCCAAAAACAGAGCTGTAATATATATATATATATATATACATCACAACTATCTGGCTACTTATTTCATTGGATATTATATTCTAATGTCTAACTAGATTCCATACTGTCGACACACATGTCAAAAAACATAGATGTATAATGACGTTGGCGATCGTGAAATATAAAAATGAGTAATGTAAAATCTTGGACTCCTCTGTTGTCGCTAGTAAGCGCAATACCAGCGTTTAAGACTGCTTCCAAAGCACATGCAGGTTCAATCCTCAGAAACTACTCATTTGTCTATTCATTTTCAAGATTAAATGCCGTTCAATTTGCTACTGAATGAAATCGGTGCCGAGCAAAAACAGATTCCAACAAAAATGTTTCTTCAATTATCACACCTGCGTACGTGTGTGAGTGTGTGCACCATCTGCTGTATTTAGACATTTTCATTTCTGAGATAATCTTTAATTCCAAGATGCAGATTGTTTTATGTTTTGTTCAGGATAACTCAATGATTTTTTGCGTTCAGATTTTTTTAATGATTGAACTGCAGCTGATTAATGGAGAATTCCTCTCTAAGCAATATCCATACTCAAACTCAACTCATCATCATCATCATCATCATCATCATAAATTTTTCTTCGTCCGTTGTTGGACATGAACCTTCCCCAGGATTCGTCACACTTCTCTTTCATGGACGTCGCGGAGCTAATATGTTCTGAATTTGTCTAGTTTGTTTCTTCATCCAGTATTCTGCCGGTCTCGGTTTGGTATGTGATCTGTGGGGATCCACGTTGTGAGTCGTGATGTTCATTGGTTGTCTTTCATTCTTGCAACATGACCAGACCATTACTATTTGAGTTTCCAAATAGATTCTTTGATGTCTCAGACTCTTGTTTTCTCTCTGATATACTGTGCTGTTTTGTGATCTCTCCATGTGAGAATGAGCATGATTCTTTCTAGTACACGTTGCATGCTTCTCAGTTTGTGGATCTGTCTCTTGGTTAAGTTCCATGTTTCTGCACCGTAGGTGACTATCAGGAAGATGCATTGGTTGTATATCCTCCTTTTTAGGATTAATGGGATCTTCTCGTTCCTGAAGGTTAAGCTCGTTCTGCCAAAAGCTTGCCATCTTAATGTGATTTTTCGCTTGATTTCTTCTTCTTTTGAGGATTTCATGGAGAATCGTTGTCCTTGGTAGATGAAGTGATCTACTTTTTCCACTTCTGCGTCTTCGATTTTGAGCGTCGTGCTTTTATTCCCGACGACTCCTATTCGGTAATTGAGCAAATCAATCCTCACATGAAAAAATAATATTGCATTAAAAGTCAAATGGTCTGTCCGCCATTTGTTTTCCCTGATGAATGTTTGTTAGGTTAAAAAGTGGCTTCGTTCCATGCAGGATCATCATCATCATCATCATCATCAGTCTCTCCACGTCCGTCGTTGAACATAGATGTCCACCCCTGGGATTCGCCATGTATTGAACTGCAACTCTAAAGATAACCCAGGCATACTTTACCAGATCACCAACTTCGTAACTGGGGTTTCCTTTATCTTTCATTTCATCATATGAAGGCAACCTCTGGATGACTTGGGTCCATCTCACCTTCGGATTGATCAACAATCCTTCATTTCGGAAATTTGGCTCTCTGAGCTCTTCTGGAGCACGAGATGTTTTGACGTGATTGGGTAGTTATATTTCGACGATTTCATAGTAATTAAGAATGAGTCAATTAGTATATTTTTAATAAATATAAAAAAACTAATTAATACTTAGTTGATATGTAAAATGAGTTGCAATCATAATGTTTTGTACATAGACTCTGCACTCCTTATCAGGGCACAGACACACACATACACACACACACACAAATATATATATGCATGTAAATCAATTTTGCATAGATATATTCAGAAATGTATATATGTTCACATATGTATACCTGTAATTGTGCATGCGCGCGCGCGCACACACACACACACACACACATATATATATATATAGTTAAACGGGAGACGACGATCTCAATCAAACATAAAAGTACGAATAATGACTTACCCGACAAATCTACAGTGACATTTACGGCATGGAGAGAGAGGTCGTTAGTTCTGACGTTTCCGTTGCTGTTGACAACAAGGTTAGTGAGATTAAGAGTGATTCGACTTCCGCTCGTTGTCTTCATGAAATCGATCCGGCTACCGGCACGGGCGCTTATGTTTGTCAGGCTGAGCGTTGCGATTGGCTTGTTCACTGTATTGGCATCCGATGTCATCAAGAAGTAACCCTTGTTCTCTACAGCTAGTGTTTCCAGGCCGGAGATAATGCCACTCAGTTTGAGGTAGACCTCTCTCATGACGATGTTGGAGGGAATCTGTAAGTAACTGAACCTGCAAAATGGATGAAAAAAATATTTTTGGGGTAGCTGTTTATTTATTCTTGATATCACTGGCTGGGTTTATGGGACAAACAGGTCAACGTTATCATTTGCACTAATCAATGTATTTATAGTGACACGGCACATTCTACAGTCGTGAGTGTGTGGCGAATGAAAGGATAGTATGGCTGTATTCCAGCGCTGATCGAATTTGAACCTGCTACACGTAGACAAGGCTTTGATTTTTCTTATCGATGTCGCGTGACTTTACCAGTACACTCACTGACTAGTATTTTGTATCAGTTTCTTCATTTAATAGTTATCATTATTGTTACAACCTGTGTGATATACCATATATCAGGTATGAAAAAAGTTACGATGTTCTGTTCTTCAAGCAAGAAAAGAACAGACCCTGCTCAAAAGCACCGAAGTTATCTCTACGATTCTGATGGTATTTCGCCACATTTATCAACATTTTTATAATTTTTTCTTCGTACTAATTTTTCAAGTTAACTCCCTTTGAAACGTCCGTAACAAAAATAGTAATCTTAGAATCAAAAACTAGACGGAAAATATCACCTGAATCGCAATGTAATTCATGGGAAATGAGAAAGTTTCAAGTATATTTGTGAAATTTCATTAATCACAAACATTGTATAGTCTGCTTTCTGTCTATCGTGATTTGCTTACTTTTGGTTCGAGAACTGATTTCAAATGAGGAATAAATTCCCTTTGCCCATCCTCTCTTTATCTTTCCTTCGTTATAAACGTTTTAAACTTTTTCAAATTCAGTCAGAACAAGAAAAACCTTTTTTGGCATTTTCAGAGACATAAAATCTACTACTAGATTGAGCAGTTCTCGGGATTAAGATAACTGAAGCTTGTCTCACCGATGTCAGAGATTGATACTCGATCCTAGGTAACGTCCAGTCAAATGGATTCTGAACTTATCAGCAAGCAGGTAGGTACTTGGGAAAACGAGATAAAATGGACATAGGAAGATAAATATTTTGATAAGAATTAACTTGTCAATCTCTCTACCTTAGAAACCAGAATTTGAAACCCAGGATTTTACCTAAGCTTGAACACTGACCTCAGGCACCAATGAAAAGTACACAACTACCTCAGCCACAAATCCGACCGAAGATACATCAATTGTGATTCGTTTTCCGGTTTAAATTTTTAAAAAAATATCTAATTGTCAACAATGTTTCATCTACTTAATTTCCTTTAGAAATGATTAAGTGAAAGGATTGTAATACTGGTTATAGAGCAAACCATTATTGAATACCCACAAATGTTCCGATTGTGTGTACCCGGACATCTTTCTTAAAACCTGTCTATCGTGAGTGATATTGAATGTGTGATTCTGTTCGCGTGCTCAATCGAAATTGTTTATTACAGTAATTTTGGATTGTCAGGTTTCAATGAAAGCCTGTCTTTCAAAATTATCATTGCGTGTTTCTACAAAGCAAACATCTCTTTGTTGTGACTAACATGTTTTTGAGATTGTTTCTTCTTCCACCTTCCCCCGTTGTGTTATTGCTGGAAACTCAACTGAGATTTTGAAATGCTCTGTCCTGCCAGAAGAAGAGGAGGCTGTAGACAGCTCCATCGTGTTTTCTCATCAAAAGGAATTAAATCAAGCTCACACGACTAAGATAAAGTCATCAATAATTATACAAATATCACATTTCTGGATAATTATATATTTACAAAGTAATACATTTATCTTTAGTAGAGATTACAAAAGTTATGCAAAACTTTTGAGAATCTGAACAGCGCACATGAAACTAATACATTATTGGCGTTTTGTGTTAATCTTAGTGAGTAGTACCCTTTGTTAGCTAGTGGGCAAACCCACCAAAAAGCCCACTTTGAAAGGGGCAGTGGGGACTAAGTATAAGGGTGAGTAATTTTTTACAAAGGTAAATTCTACTAAAATTTGGGTAGAAAATGGTACGCACACACGCATATATATATATATATATATATATATATATATATATATATATATATATATATATGTGTGTGTGTGTGTGTGTGTGTTTGTGTGTATATATGTATACATATATATATATGTGTATATATATACATATATATGTATATAGAACGCATATGGCATATATGAAATGCAATACATATACGATTATATATAGCACACCCGATGTACTAGTAGACTTTATATACTTTGAATTACATACTGTTAGTATTGTGTGCTCTAACTCAAATACATACACATCACGTATATATGTTTGCATGCACATATCTAAATACATACACACACATATCGTATATATATATATATATATATATATATATATATATATATATATCGGTAGCACATCTTAATTAAGACAGGGGCATCTTTTTAATTTTTATTCTTAATCTTAATTTTGTTTTTATACTTGTAAAAAGAAAAAAAATGGTAGGAAACAGTGATTATCATCATTTTAATCTTTGATCAGAACCCTAATTCATCCGGATTTTTGCAGAGGATTTAGGAGTGATCCCAGTGCTACACAGAGTACAGGCATTAACACTCCGTTCATCTTTCACAATTTTTGCAATTAATGGATAGGTCTTGATGCCTGTCATTTCATCTGTTTTACTTTCACGCTGTGATGTGCTTGCTCGTCTCTACTTATATTAAGTGAGTAAATGATTAAGTAGAGCCCTTATGCTGGCTACGGACTCATATCTTTTAATTGCTCCATCTGCAATTTATGATGTAGACTTGGAGGTGAAAATTACCCAAAGTGGCGTCTCTCTGCACTATTGTACCTACAGCTCGAGGAAAGAGATGGATTCATGATTTTCCCAAGTGTGAAGTGAACACGAATTGCCATATCTGTAGTTTGAACTCGATTTGTCAAGTCCATCCTCGTTGCCATTAACCTCTCAGCCAACCTGCACTTTCTATTCTTTAAGCGACAAAAATCATTTCAAACAACTAGGCATTGATCGTGTGATCCGTCAGCTACAACACATACTACCTGCTCTATTTTAAAGAACCCGAAACTCGAAACTCCAGGTGAAAATTGGTTTACCTGTATGCTCGTATGTTCAGCGGCAGATAGACATTTATATCCCAGAATTTGAACGTCTGTCTTCTGCCGGCATGTAAGACACCGGTTCTGTCCCCTTTCAAATTATCAACGGAAATGACGACATCAGTAGCGGAGGTGTTGCTTAATATGGCGACGTGCGCATTTCCGATAATGGTCACTTCGTCAAAACTGTAAGTTGTGTCGTTATGATAAAGCCAAGTGATGCCCCCTGCTTGTCCAATATGGCTGTACTCGCCATCGAGGAGATTTTCTAACGGCTGCAAGCTCTTCCCTTCTTTGGGGTAAGGTTGACCGTCATTATCAATGAGTAAGCTTTTTCGCAGGAACTGACCGTTTGTAATGTTCTTTTCTTCAAGGTAGACTGTACCTGCTCCTCCCGATTCATATCTTCCAAATCCTAAAAAATGGAAAGTGATATTAATGAAAAAAATTGTGCCAAGTCATGTTTATTTATTTATTAAATAAAAATGCCTCTATGGAGATCTCTGCATATAATTTATGTTTAAAATGCGAAATGAACATTAAAATACACATCAATATAAGTGATGAAAATGTCTGAAACTTAATGAAAAATTACAAGCTTATCAGCACCAATAAATATTTGCCAGGCAAATTTCATTTATTAATTTTCCTGAATTCTTCTTTGTATTTTAGCTGGTAACTCCCAAAATATCCGTTTTAATTTATTTTAATTACAGATTATCTAAAATTGCCTGATCATTTAAGGTCTCCTGCAGAGCAGACGTCGAACAATGCTGACCAAGCTAGTCTCACAGGCGACTGAACCTTCAGAGAATGTGTTCCTCATATTGTAGCCTCGTGCAAGACTAATTTGAGATTTTTTTTTCAGATTGTTATCATTATCTTGGTTCGTCTTTTGAACACAACTTTTCGGTCGTTGTACTTTACTGCCTTCGTTGGTATCGTAAATGGGGAGGGTTCAAATAGAGAGAAAGCTGTGATAACGACCAACTCCTGCTAAGCATAGGGACACAATGTCCTGATCCCGCTGTCTATATTCCAGTGGGAGAGCTCCCTAGTCATAATCACGTTACCTATCGCCATCTTGGAATTGGAAGGATTGTTAATCTTCCTTTTTCTGTGTTATTAGGAAATGGTAAGTTGTAAGGAGAATTCAATCCCTGTGTTCCGAGTACACTCTCTGTGCCAGGATACATTGGCCAAAACGTTGTGTTCGAAAGATGAACCAAGATAAGGACAACAGCCAGGAAAAAATATATACATTGACAATCCCTTATCTAAAAAAGATCGGATAAAATATAAGATTATCAGTTTTTGTAAACGACTACTTGTGAGTTCAATCTACGTGAGCTCCACCATTATGGACATGCCATACTAAGCCGAGCTTAATAAATTATAGACCAGCAAACAAGTGAGCACCAGTGAGTTCAATCTTACCATGGTGCTCTGTTTTGGGGGGCCTGTATCTGTCCAAGTTAAGCTTCCTTAATACTACAAGTAAGTTCCGAGTGTATGTTAATCGTCTGTACTAAAAAAAATATCACATAGACCGACTTGAAAAAATTGCTAGACGTGAATTTATTAGTTTATCTCGAAGTAATATTTGTCATGTTTAATGATAAATTTACTTAGAGGCAAACTGATCAATGTAGGTTCACAATTTTTTTCAACGTAGTTATTTTTTCAAGTAGCAAACATTATTTCAGTGTAGCCTGGCACAAGGCTACAATAACGAAGGGTATTTAATGATGGTCTGGCCAGCTACACTTACGTGTGACACACACCTGAAAGTCAGAGTCTCTCCAAATGGCCGAGGGACGGAAATTTATTAGTTTATCTCAAAGTAATATTTGTCATACTTGATAATAAATTTACTCCGAGACAAGCTAATAGATTCAAGTTGAAGGATTTCTTTCAACGAAGTGAGTTCAAGTTGGCCCAAAGAAACACTTTTTTAGTTTATTAATCATTTTAGTTGGGTACCATGTGTAAATTACTCAATTTAGTCTTGTTTGACACGAGGCTATCATACTAAGACGAGCATATGCAAGCGATAATTCCGGATGTTCCAAACCAATCAAAATCTGCAAATTAGGAAATCCAGCCGAGAACAATGAAGAACAGTAACGGTGAAGTTCTTAAGTCTATTACTTCTGTTACAACCACAACTACTACTACAGCAACAACCTGAACCACTGAAATTCATAGTAAAACAATGAAAATAAAACAAATATACTGTACGATCGAGACTGTTTTAATAAGATGTCATAGCTGGGTAAATTAATTATTGAATAATTTCATTAAGAAATAAAAAAAATCAAATCGGAAAACCAATTCAATTATCTAAATTTATTGATTCAGTGAACATTTCATTTATTTTATTTTCGAAATTAAAATGTTTTTGGTTTCACTGTGTGATAAAATGAAATTTAATGCATCGCTATTCTAAACTTTAGCAGAAACTTTTAAATTAGTCAGTGTCAGTATTCCTTCATTACTCTTTTAACACAAGTTATATGGACTAGTATCCTCATCCCTATTGTTTTTTTCTATTGCTGTGTTTGGACAGATGCGTTCTTCTGCCTTCATATCGGTCTAAAGTTCACGGATGAGACATTGTCATTATTCGACCAGTTATTCAAACTTGTGTCCTCATCTTTTCTGCCGTTCAACGTTTCGGCCGTTGCGTTTATTGACCTTCACATTCGCATTCAATTCAACGATTTTGATCACGAAATTTCGCCCAAAGCGTTTCCGGTGGTATACTGATGTATAGTTTTTCTAGTTTCTTCTAATAGACGGCACGAGGTCTGTGTCACGAATGTCCCTGCAGGTGATCAATTTTGCCGTCAGTGTTCCAAGCATGTACTAGGAGAAAAAACTATTTATTGTTTAAATTTGTACATGTAATCTGTCTTTTAACAACGATTAGATTAAATGTATTTTCGAATTCAAAATGGCAAAATACATCTAGCCTTTGGACTGGATATCTGCGTATCAGATAGCATCGCTCCATTGCACTAAAAGGTAGAAGAATATCCTGATGTTTGTCTGCTAATGTTCATATTTTACGCCAACTGATAAAAAGTCAATCGAAACAGATAAAAAAAAAATTGTATTGGTATTCAATTGCATATTGATGGTATATAATCAGTGGTGTATGGTGTTTTGTATTTTGGATGTGCTGAGTGCTAAGGATGCACAAAAAGCAAAAATATTTCAGTGATTGTAAAAAACAAAGGGCAATAAAAGCCTTTTTTATACATTGTAGGGAAGTATCATCTGATTGGGAAACGTGGAGTTCCACACCTTTGCTCGCATTCGATATTACACACGATAAACAAATAAGAAGAAAATATGAAAAGAGTCGTGCGCGTAGAAAACGTTAGGAACCACCTATGCAACCCTGTCTTATACTTCTACTCGAGCAACAAAATAAACACGATGTATATAAAAAAAGAATAATTGCTTGTCTATCCTCTGAGAACGCTTATTTCCAAAACACAAAATAATACTCGGATGAAAAGCGTCGTATGTAGTGAGAGGACAGCTGGAAATTTTTCCCTTTCTTACATTTCGATTTTCGTGCATGGGTTCGTGTGACGACTCCAACGCTGTTTTCCAGATGCAGGGATTCAAGCTTAACTTTGGATGGAGGTAAATCTATCACTGGAACTTGGAACTTGGTATTTCCCTCTCTGGACTGATCAGCCCAAATAAATAAGGTTCGCTTTTCTCTTTCTTGTCAATGTTTATTGACATAACGCTGTCTTAAGTAACAACTAGAAGACAGTCTTCAATCTTTCTTTCGGAAGATTCAGACCACAAACGCTAGAAACGACTGTTCTAGTGGTTTTCCTGTAAGGTACTGATCATGTTAAACGCAGCTCATCTTCTATGATCAGAGAGAACTATTAACTAAGCAGAATGTTATATGAAAGAATTCAATGCATCGATCATCTGTGAAGACGCTTTCATTTTCTTAACACTTGAAACACGTGTATCGAGTCTTTCCATCGTTGGTGTATTTGGACTACGCGAAGAAAAAAAAAATGATGTGATTGATTTTAAGCAATGCTACAAAAATAACTTTGATAACCTAAAAGATTAGATTATCCAAGTTCCACATGTATAAAAAAAAATGCTGCCAGGAACGAATGTTAAAAAAAAATTCCATATTGGAATTTTGCAAGAAAAAAATCGTTTTGAATGCGACTTAAATTATCAACTTCGGAACAAATTACGCATATCGGTTTTACAGTAGAAAAAAATGATTCCTTACTCTGTAAAAAAAAAAAAAATCAAATTATACAGTATATTTTAATTCCAATTTTTCCTTAATACGAATTTGAAAAAAAATAATTGAAAACTGTACAAAATACTTTTTTCATCATTTGATCAAAACTCGTCACCAAATAAGTTCTAATGCTCATGTCTCAAAAACATTTCCATACGTATGTATGCATCATCCTTCTCCGCTCAAACCCTCATTGAGGGTGTCATTCATTTAGATACACATTGGCAATTATAAGTTAACCCACTTCCGGCTTGCGAGGCCTGTCTTAGCTTCGTTATGTCACTTGCGATTCCCCAATGTTCACCCATCATGGTACTGACCAGGACATTGCTCAAGTTTGGTGAACTGGTGTACACAACGTAATTTGGCTGTAATTTCTTTGCCTTGGGGAATGGTTCCTCAATATCAGTCCATTGTTTTGTGAAGTGGCATCGAGTATCATCTATCAAGTCTTTGGTATGACCCGGCGTTTGATTAAACCATGGGAAAGATACTCTACCACTGGGCCACAGCGATCGATGCATCTTCTAATAACGTGGCAAAATTAAATTTTCTCAGAAAATAATGAAAAAAGCCCCTCAAACTAATTGCCAAAGATTATTAGTAAATGTACTTCTATACGAACCTCCAGGAGCGAGTGTAGTCACGTTGAACTTGGCAATGTCGAATGTTTGAACGGAGATCCGACCTCCACCACCTCCGCCACCATACACGTTTTTGCTGACGCCTCCTCGACCACCACGAGCGGTTATCTGTCCATGACCAAGAATTTTTTCACATCTGATCCACACACTCCCACCAGCACCACCACCTTTTAAAAGAAAATAATCACTTAAAAATTTTATTTCTTTTTCTTGCATTAACAACGAAGACGAAAAACACAGCGGGTATGCCTACTATAGTGTGAGGGTGAGTAGGTTCTCATGGACCATATTCGTTAGTTAGGTGTCGTTGATCCTCATTGAATGCCTCACTAAATCGCCCTGGTGTCAGACAAGGCTGAGCTTATCAATTAAGCCATAAATGCCCTTTATTCTATATCTGGTTCATCCAAGAGAATGCCATAGAAAATATAGTTATGTAAGAAAGTGGATCAACTGATATATAAACACTGTCAAAATAATAAGAAATATACATTCTGTTCTCTAACAAATAAATTTGGATAACCATGTTATTATACTTCAATCAATCCAATATTCCTAATCATACAAAAATCTGACTTGAGGCATGAATGGGTTCACTTTTTAATCAATGAACTCTAGATTGAAATTGACCTCCCAACGGAATCTCATTGGAGATTTAGTCCCGATTCAATCCAATGAGCTCAGTGTATACATACAGGTAAAGGTCGCTTCACACCAAGTTTATTTTCCGAAAAGCAAAAGTAGAAAATTTTGCTGAGGGCTGTTACAGAGTCAACGCTGTCAGTCAGTTTGATTCTCTCTCTCATCACTTTTTTCTGAACTTCAGAACTAAAACCAGGATGACCAGGAATACACTAGCTGAAATCAACATACTTATGATGGTTGATTTGAAGACTTCTATTTAAACAGTAAATATGAGAATACTAGTCTGAATAATTATTAAGAAAGAAACAGAAGTATTTTCTATCGTAAGCTAAACATGATAATCAGGCATCTAGTAGCATTTTTCTGATGTTTTACTCTATATTTCAAGCAAGTGAGAATATTGAAATACTGCCATGCATTTTCTGTCGATTTTGCTCAGAATACAATTGGGTATTTCTCTCTTACTCCTAAAGGTTAAATAACTCCTCGGCAATAGAGATAGAATATGTAAACAAAGATGTATTACGTTTGTTTCCACAAAATCAAATTTGAATTTTATCTGATAGCCTGAAATCAATGCAATCTAAAAATTCGGATCTTCCGCGGAGAGAGAAAAAAATTAGATTTCCCCTACTTTTGTTAGAACATCTCTCCGAATTCCTTTCGAATGAGATCCACAGGAAGTAAATTGGGTTGTTATTTGTCAGTTGATAATTCACAGTTAAGGAGGAAATCGGTCACGGAAGCGGAATTGGCGAACCGATTATCAATTACGTCTGAAGCTATTTATGTTCACTTTCCATTCTTACCCTCTAGACAAGCATGGATCCACTTATAACTGTGTCCTGCATAATCGCCGAATACCCTCAAAATTCTCTCGTTGCTGCCACGATAGTTGACGGAGAAATGAATGGGCGGGAGGCTCGTTTATATACTAACCTTAAAAAGGATCTTTGCTGCGTAGGCAACAACAGTAGAGTACTGTAACCGCAATTGTTAACCTTGATATGGACTGGTTAGTCACTCAGTAGTGACCCTCACGTGACCAACGTCTTTAGGCAGCATGCCGTGTCAGGGTGATCAATTGAAACATTTGAAAAAAATTTGTCCGATGACTAAGTAGCTTCTCTCACCTATTGTTGAGCAGTGATCGTTTTGAAAAAAGACAATTCATAAAAGAAAAGCGTGAATGCTGCAAGACACAACTAGAGGATAAATTTAGCGTAAACTTGCATTGTAAATGTAACCTCTACTAAAAACTAATTTAGGGGATGGATTAGAAAGAATTCTCTCTAGACACAATAAAGAGTAGATGTTCAAATTTTCTGCCCTCTAGCTCTATCAGTGTGGTCTGTATATGTAACACTAGTCATCCTGTCAGGACAACTTGAAAACCTAGAGAAACCTATGCTGCCAGTTTTGGTCGGCAATTCCTGTTAGCAATTTCAAACAATCAATTTCCTGTTTTAGCGCACAATTACTGGATTATGATTTTCCATATTGTTCCTTTTGACATACCATATACGAGCAATGAAAGGAATAAAGGATTCTTACCTGCTCCGACCCCATGTATAATGTCAGCATCTTCTCCATCAACCTTCATTTCCCCATCTATCTCAACGTGTAAACTTTGGATTTTAATAGCTCCTCCTCCACTGCCTCCATAACCTTTGTATACCAGCTGATTTTTGTGAGGTTTGTCACCAAAATACAACAAACCTGAATGACACAATACAACTATTAAGTATCAATCATGGAACTTTTAAACTAAATAAATATTTCAATAATCAAATGCTAAACACAATGACTTTAAAGTAATCAATATGAAGAATTTCTTTTCTTGAATATACATTTTACGAACAATTAAAAGAAAAAAGAAAAAGCACAGAACAGATTTTGTAAATAATCAACGTGAAGAATTTCGTTTTGATTTTCAAAGTTTTTATACTGAAAAAAAAAGACCAGTATACGGAATTAACAAATTGATTTAGATATAAATGAAAAATAAAAATATAAGTCTTATCCCTGCACCCCGCAAAAACAAAACAAAACAAAAAAAACAAACAAACAAACAAACCCAAAGCATAAGAAACAAATATAAAACAAAAGCAAGCAAAATTCCAGATAGAAATTGCCTCTGCCATCAGTATTTTGGAAACTTTCAATGGTATGATGTCACGAGTGTAGAGTACCCAGGGAGTATTGAATTTACAACAGCAATAAAAGTCTTTAAAACAAGCTTGATAACTATTGTTTCATGGAGAGGTGGAAATCCCTGGGATATTGTTCAAGTAATGTAAATCGAATCAATTTTAGTAAATTCAAAATCAAAACTTGGCAGAAGCTCATCTGGATCTCTTATCGATACATTGTATTTTTTGATAAAGGAAGAAACCTGCGACTGAAAGTAGGAACTCTTTAGTAGAGACTTTATCCTTTTGCATCAGGATGGTTTGATCCAACTGTCAACTTCTTTCTTTTTTGTACTATACTTTGTTCAGTCATTCAAACAAATTTGAAGCCACAGGAGACGAATTCACGATTTAAGGAATGCAGTCCATTTCTTCACAAATTCGTACCAATGTCTATTTTGTCTTTACACTCGCGATAGAATAATCGAGGCCTTTGGTCTGATGATCAAATACACATGGTGAGGTCCTTGTTCAAAACCTTTGATAATTGTTAGGTAAAATGTAATTTTTCTCTTTATTTAACCATGCCACATCAACTTACCAACATCTCTTCCAAATCCTCCGTATGTTCCGTAATTGATTGGTGTGTAAATTGAGTCATAAGAGCGACCAATGTCTGTTTTAGCTGAGCCCCGTCCACCTGTTCCTCCGTGACCTCCTCCACTGCCTCCATTGATTGAACCTGGAGTACATAAGTAAAAATACACGTTATTTGACTGACAGATTGTTATTGATTCTCTTCTAGTTTGACAGTAATTTTGCACATATATCTCACATCAAGTTTTTTTTATACATAAACACAACGAGTTTATCTCTTGTACTTCTGGAATGATTCACTTAACACGATTAAGAATGTTGCATTTGCTAACTGAATCTTTGAAAAACACTGTCACCTAAACATTATCATTCATTTGTCTTTATTGTAAAACTGTATCACTTAAAATTCATTATGCATACGTTCGAATAGTTTTCAGGTAATTAGCAGATCTATTGTTTAAGTGTTTGTATAGTGTCGGGGTTAAACTTGCTTAGAGAACTGCAAGATAATCAATGCATGTCTCTGGCTCTTCAGGTTTTGGGAAATGAGTTTAAGAAAAAAAATCGAGCAAGAAAGATACCAAGAATATTACACAATACATCAACACACACACACACACACACACACACACACACACACACATATATATATATATATATATATATGTATATATACAAATAGTTTATACGTACCGATTCCTGGACCAAGACTGGTTGCTTGGGATACGTTTGAATGCGCTTTTAATCCTCTTCCAGAAAGATCGATGATGCCTCCTGAGTATATGGCGAACAAATGCTGCGTCTTGATATCCATGGCCGTGTTAATCTGAAAATGTCCTCCACCGTAGACCTTTAAGAAACAAATAAACATCGATTGTGAATTAGTAATCCTTCAAGGATTTTTGCGGGTTGAACGATGTTAAGATTGATAAATAAAGCTACTAGTTAGAGGAAAATAGAGAGGGCGACAAATAAGTACGGCATTAGGAAAGTATTATTACCGATCTCTTAAATTCAGATCATCGTATACCAGCATGAATGTGTCCACAACATATATCTTGTACAACTACTGAACAAATTGAGCTAAAATAAGCGTGTATGTGTATTTTGAGCTTAGCAGTCCGATTGATCTCTTAGGATTGCACTAAATTGAAATGAAAGAGAAAAGTTTGCTATAACGTGAATATGACGAATTATTAGCTATCTCACCCGTACAGATGGGAGTTATTTGTCTCTTTTTTGATTGCATCATCGTTGCAGACCACAAATTTCATTTTATTGCCCGTCTTAATTAATTTCAAAAATATTCCAGTGATTATGTTTTCGTTTATGTGCAAGCCAAGCACCAAAGCGGATGATAGAATAAAGCTGGTGCGAATGATTTCCAACTATTTAGATTTGGGAAAGTTGGTCATCTCTCGCGTCGTAAAACGTTAATTATCGTCTCGTAATACATTGATAAAATCGCTACCGATCCCAACTGATCTATCAGATTATAGAGCATCGTTCAGCAAGAGACCCTGGGTATGAACTTCAAAAACTACACTTGACAAATTCTATCATTATTAGTACGACCCCCAAGAGATGCAAAAATCTATTTTTTTTTAGTTACAATCTTACTTTCTCAAGTACTAAAACCCACAATATTTCGAAAATGTAACAAATTATCTTACATTTGCAATGTCAGTATCTAGAGACAAGAATACGCAAAACATGATACGATAAAATCTAAAGCATTGTTTTTTAGGGAAATAATAAAAGACTAAACGCTCCTCATGCCATTTAAGTACTTTGACAGAACAAACTTTTCAGACTAAACAATATAATAATGAAAGACTCCATCTCAGAAATTCATACAAAACAAGGGATTATTTTCCGGAAATATCGCATTTCCAAGCTAAACAGTATGATAGTAAAAGACTTCGTCTGAGAAAGTCATACAAAACAAGGGATTCTTTTCTGGAAATATCGCATTTCTAGGCCAAACAGTATGATTGTAAAAGACTTCGTCTGAGAAAGTCATGCAAAACAAGGGATTCTTTTCTGGAAATATCGCATTTCTAGGCTAAAAAGTGTAATAGTTAAAGACTCCGTCTGAGAAAGTCATACAAAACAAGGGATTCTTTTCTGGAAATATAGGAGAGCAAGAAAGTAAACACACCTGAATACTGGTAGCATCAAGAACGAACGGTTGGTCGACAGAATCGGCGTCTAATTTGAAGAGACCTTTATCTTGAACATGAATAGATTTCAATGTAATTGTACGTTCTGATTTAGTTGGATCTAATTTATTGAGACCAATCGATCCATTGGTGTCAATTGTGACACTCCCTTCATCAAATACGTACAGGTCTTCGATTCCAGACACCTAAAAATAGAAGAATGAGTAAAAAAAAAACAGAAAAAAAACAAAAAACAAAACAAAACAAAAAAGCAAAGCAATGATTACAGACATCTTTTTTCCGACTCTTGTCTTAGTTTCATTTTATGTTTTAAACACAACATTCTGACCGTTGAACCCAACGGCCATCTCTTGGTGTATGTCGTAACTAGTGATGTTTCGAAATTTAGAAACAGAGAGATGCCATCGAAGCGTTAGGACAAAATGCCCTCATTCCATTGTCTGATTTCGGATGGAAACATTTCCAAGATTTAAACAATGGCGTTGACTCTCCTGGATGCCATAATCATGTCTTAGTCTACAGCCGGTGACAAAACAGCGTTTTGAGGAGTTATTTAGACCTTCGCAGAATATGCTGTATGTGAAGTAAGCCATACTGGATTTTTAGAAAGACAGTTACATCTTTCCAGTTACGCTACCCACCCGAAGGAAGCTGTTGGGTACGACGGCAGAAACATCAAGTTCAAGAGATGAGCCGAGATAAGTACAACAGTCCGAAAAAATACATAAAATAATGAGAGCATTTCCAAGAAAAAAAAAAAGACAGAAAAAGCACAACGATGTTACAATTTGTAAGAAGCGAGAAGTTCTAAGGAGATAGAATTTCAATTGAATAAGAAACTGAAATCTTTCCATTTATTGGGAAATCACTTTTGATTTCCACATCACTTCAACGTTTATTTCGATCCATAACATCTTTTGTGTAAAAACGTTTTATACTTGAAGATACCAAGGGGTTAAGAGTCGCTGATGAAGTACTGAGTGTAGAGCTGTCAAAACGTGATAGAGGCAACAGAGGCCAGGATACAAATTCGAATAATACATGTGATGAAGACAATATCTCCTTTTAAAAAAGAAACTTTCCTGAGTAATCTCTGTTCCTCTAAAAGACACTTACTGTTAGTAAGGATAGTTTTAAATATGGCTTTTTGATGTTCATGATTTTCTCTAGCAGTTGTATACGAAGAAATTAACGGCACAATGTTTGATGTAGCCGAAGGCAATAACTTCACAAATCCATAATTCATGAGCCATTACTGAATTTATTCAATCGTGAATTCTTTAAGAATATATTTGAAACATGTCTGGTTATTTCCTCAGTAGAAACCCCCTCATAACCAATGTTTTTTGGCAGCTGGCCGTGTTGGGTTGAATGAGTATACAATTGATAAAACGGGGGATCAATCGAAACCTAGTCTGGGGAAATAATGGAATCGAAAAAGACGGTGAATACCCGAGTAAGCTCAGATTCGCTGACGACATCATCCCTTTTGCTGGAAAACTTCATGACTGACACCGAATGTTTGACAAACAGAATGAAGGAAGCTATAAAATTGGTGTCCATATGAACCTCAGTAAAACAAATATCATGTACATCAAACATGCTGACAGAATTTAAATCGCAGTGCTGAATGAGACGGCCGCTACATCTACCTAGAACAATGCATCTCTATGAAACCATCAAAAACAGAGAGAAATCTAGCAAAGAATCACTGTAGGATGGCAAGCCTTCAGTAGAACAAGCTCAAAATTCAAGACCAAGAAAATCCCATTGGTGCTCGAAAGAAGGGTATACAACCAATGCATCCTCCCATAGTCACTTATGGAGCTGACACATGGAAGATAAACAAGAGACCAATCCTCAAACTGAAAAGCATGCAACGTGCACAGGAAAGAATCATTTCAACCCCACAGGGAGAGATCACAAAACAGCATAGTATATCAGAGGAAAAAACAGGAATCTGAGACATCATAAAATCCTCCCAAAAAGTCAAATGGCCATGGGCTGGTCATGTTGCAAGAACAGCAGACAACCGATGGACGACTCACAATGAGAGATCAAACCACTGCCGGTAGAATATAAAATGGCAAGACGAACTAGACAAATTCGGAAAGTATTGACACTGCGATGCCCATGATAGAAAGGTTTGGCGAATCTTGGCAGACGTTAGAAGGCTGCTGCTGATTATTGTGAATGAATAGGTGACTTTTCTCGCCTTTCTGTTGGGCAGTGATCACGAAATATCTTAATTTATATAAGACATGGGTGAATGCTGCCAGGCATAAATTAGGATCGGATTCAGTATAAACTTACATTGCAGTTAGAAACCGGTCTAAAAACCTCTTTGGAAGGGTTGAAAAAACAAGAAAGAAAATTTTTTCTAAACATAATGAGTGAATGTTCAATTTTCCACTCTTCTATTTCCATTGATGCGTGAAACTTAGAAAACCAACGAGACAGGCCATTATCGTGATAGGAGGGACCTATGTAGACGGTTTTGATGCTAGTATTGGTTGACGGTCCCTAATAATACTTATTGAATTTGGAAAATTGAGCGTTAGTCATACTAATTCGAGAAAGACGTCGATAATTACTTTTCCCGAGGAGTGGAGATGAGTCTTCATGAAGAACGTTCGCTTTGGAAAATGGATCAGACCTTTTTCGTAGACATGGGTGTTAAAAGGAATATCTGCTTCCGTTTCCAGGATGGTTACTACCTGGTTGTAGCCGACATGAATGTAACCTGCAAATAGAACATATTTATCATCAAGGATAGATATGAACAAGGGGTAACCAAAACGTTCGAGTAGTTCACCGAGGATAAAAAAAAGGATGGTAACGCTCACGCTTAATTCATCAGGAATAATACCTCAGAGACAGTGGAAACTATAAATGTGCTGCTCACAATTGAGCAGATCAACACCTTTCTCTGTCATATATATATATATATATATATATATATATAGACTCACATATACGTGAATATATATATATATACACATATATAGACTCACATATACGTGAATAAATATATATATATATATAAAAAAATATATATATATATATATATATATACTACCATCTATAAACAAACATATATGTATATATATATATACGTATATATATACACACACGTATACGTATATATACGCACATATAACTATATGTACACACATATACCCATATACGTGTGTATATATATATGCACATATACATACACACATACTTATACACACACACACACACACATACATATATATATATATATATATATATATATATATATATATATATATATATACTTATATATGTATTTTTGTACACTCATATGCGTGTGTGTGTGTATGTATACATATATATTGTTAGGAAATGGATATATGATCTGACAGAATGAACAATAAAAAAAGGGACTGCTGCGGGAATCGAAACTGCCACTGATAGGGTAGCTGCTCAAACGTAGCGATTCTTCTTGCACCGAGCTAAGTAGTTGCCGGAAATGCAAGGGTTCACTCCTCAATAACATAACTCTCTGTTTTGGAAGCAGCAAATAGAGCAGATATACACTGTAAATAAACAAATTGAGAATCTGAAGTCAAATCAGTTATTAGTCCCTTTACATTACCGGCGGCTGTTTAGCTCAATGGTTAGTAAAACGGTGTGTTCAAGCAGCTATCGTATTCGTCACTGTTTCTGATATAGTCCCATTTCCTTTAATTGTATTTTTCATTTACTCTGTCTAGGGCAAATGATACATTCATTGTGTCATATAATTTCAAATTGAGTTTCAATATAATATAACAAGTTTTATGATTATATATTACTACATGGGATCTTAAAAAATACCACCAGAAAATTTGTTTATTAACAGCCAGGTGAATATTCACATCCATTAACGATTGATAATTGACAGATCTTAATGTGTTCATGCCTGAATAAGAATAGAAATATTATTATTATAATTATCATTATTATTGTTATTATTATCATTATTATTATTATTATTATGATGATGATGATGATGATGATGATGATGATCTGCTATTGAAATACCTTCCGATGATCATGAGTTATCAAATGACCGAAGATTGTTAGAATTGTGATTATGCATAACAATTACCTGTTTTGTCACCAATGAATTTAGAGGTGTAAACATGGATGGAATTCGTAAGGTTTGAGGACCGGAATGCTAAATGACTATTGCCTAAAACATGCATCTCAGCAAAAACGAAATATTCTGTCAGGGACTTCGTAAAGATCCACGTTTCCGCCGGATTGAGTTCCATGTGTTTATACCTGTGGAAATAATGAGGAAAAAATTTGAATGCAACCTTTTTTGTGAGAAACAGTTGCAGAAAATGTCGTTTTGTGTGTTGAGTAAAAGAGGTTTATACATTATAATCACAAAGACCGAACCATGAATCTTTCCTTAGTAGTATAGTACTGAATATTCCGATATGTCTTTCGTGAGGACAGAATTACGTGCGTGGTGATAAGGAAATAAACACGCTTGGAAATGGGGTATTTCAAAACAGTTCAAGCGCGAAAAAATTGAACCATTTCAAATATACGCTATTTGCAAACATGGCTAATACTCACGGGTATGATATACAATTTGATATACAAAATGTGATCCTGAATCGTGTCTGATTTTACCGTATCCAACAAGATTTAAAATTTATTCTAAACATTCATACTTTTAAACATTCTCAACAAATTTTCCTTTGAGAAATGTCAGTCGAAAAAAATAAAAAAAATAATTTCTACAATAAAAAGAATAAAATAAACAAATTCAATACATGTTCTCCAACTTTCTCGTAATTTTGCTATGGACCTACAGTAGTGTTAACATTTTGTACCACGAATACACTTTTCATACAGAGACGTCTCAGCCTCCATCAATGAAGGTCAGACGAGAGAGTCCGTAGCCTGTCATATAGCTGAATTTGATCTGAAATTTTCATCATATAATGTTCAAGTTTTGATCAATACAGGAGCGTTGTGTTAAGTGCCTTGATTCAGAAAGAGATTATGCAGAAAATATATAGGTATGAAATAAAATGTTTTTCAAGACAAAGAGCTATTGATGTGTACACATAACGACGATTGGAGATTCTTTGGCTTTCTGTTACAGAAATTGTAAAAATAAGTAGTTTTGATTTGATCAATGTTCATTTACTCAAATCAAGGATGTATAAAACAACCTTTTTTTTACAACGAAATGTTTATGAAATTAAACCTCCTTTTTTACAAAAAATAAGTGAATGCGTAGTTTTGATTTGATCAAAAGTTCATTTAATCAAAACAAATATATAAAACCAGAAAACACTGAGAGCTCATTCCTCTGCCGACACCATTGCCAGGAAGAGTAGTTGTACACAAATTTCGTGGAAAGTCGTCTGCTTTTCCGAAGCCTGTTGTCCATCCTCCTGCAAGGAATTTTTTTTGAATTCATTGAGAACCTTTCATGTCAACAGACATGAAATTCGGTAATATTATGC
Organism: Thysanoteuthis rhombus; assembly: GCA_963457665.1. Classification (NCBI taxonomy): domain Eukaryota; kingdom Metazoa; phylum Mollusca; class Cephalopoda; order Oegopsida; family Thysanoteuthidae; genus Thysanoteuthis; species Thysanoteuthis major. Next base: position 27,450,650 of record OY735228.1, on the reverse strand, counting down.
TGTTTTGACATTTTACTACGACGTGGGGGAGATAACTATGGATAAATCTGCTTAAAAATGTTCCCAGTTATCCCATTGCATATTGACCGTCCTTATACAAGATTTCATGGAAATTTATTCGTAACTATTGGAGATATTCTGTGGAGAGTCAGGAGCGTAAATAATAATGGAATTAAAAAAAATGGAAAAATGTCAGTCAATCAAGAAAAAAATACCTGGACCCGCATCAAAATGACTGCCTTTCTCTTATACTATTTCTCACGCGAAAATTTCATTGAAATTTATTGATTACATTGATTACATTTGAAGGTATCGTATCAACAGATGCTATGTAGTTTGGGCATAAAATAACGTGAGGTAAATAAGCATGAATCCACACAAAAATTCAAATAGTTCCTCCTTAGTCTATTGTCACCTTTCAAACATTATCATTGAAATTAATTGAGAGCTAGTGGGGGTATCTTGCAAAGGGGAACAAAAAATCGGTAGCGTTATGTGATTTTCATATAGACCTGCACCAAAATCTAAACTGCTTTATCGTACTTTATGGTGCTCTCTTCTACGAAATATCATAGGGAATTGTTGGAAACCTTTAGAGATATCATTTTAAAAGACATTGAATTCTTCTGAAATTATGCAGTTTTGACGTATGAAAACAATGTAAGTTTGGTGTTACTGCTTGGACCCACTCTATCATTTCTTGCATAGACAGTTGGCGACTGCCCCGCCAAATATCATAGAAATTAATTGCGAACTTTTTGAAATATTGTGTGGACTGCGATGAGTGTGTACAGAATTTTTATTTGAAAAAATGGCTAAAATATCTTTCCATCAGGAAAAACAAATCCTAGTCCATCCAAAATTTTCAACATCTCTTTCTCAACCTTTGGCCAACCTTCCATCAAATTTTGTCCCATTATTTCGGAGATATCGGTGTTGTAATGTAATACGGAGGAATTTCTGTAATGTCCCTTTTAGGTTCCCATGTAACAATGAGTATTTCAGATGACCTTGCTGGTAAGTAGAGTAGGACTCCATCGTAAATTGTCGATCAATACAGGCGTTTCTAGAAAATATGGGCAGCGGCAATATTTGATTTTCTGTTGAAAGAGTTGAAAGGACACAGGAATGTTGTTAATACGGCTTACATTCTAACGGGCACCGAAGTGCCTAACGGGTCACGAAGATGTGCTATGAATGTAAAATAATTGAAATCAGGAAACAAATGTTCTTGGGGCAGCTTTATCATAAGTACATCTCAGTTAAGAATATTGAGTCAAAAGATTCACGCGTTCACAGCATATGAAATTTGTGTGTGTATGTGTTCGTGTGATCATCCAAATGATCACCCTCTGTAGATAGTGTGTGTAAGTATGTGTGTATGTGTGTGTGTGTATGTGTGTCCAAATAATTTTCCCCAGTTGCTAGGCGTAGTATAGACTTGCAACGGACATGTGCATCCAATGCTACTTTTTCCATGTGGGCAAAATGATATTTTTCCAAGGCGAGCGAGAGAGAGAAAGGATACATGTTGGGTTACTTAAAACTGCTGTTCAGCACAATTATCCATTGTTAACTGTAAGGTTTCAAATTTCGACCCCTGCACTGATCCAGGCAGATCTCCCAGCATTACCCAGCTCAAATGGCTAAGATTGAAAAAATGTACATACAGCGCCAGTATTGGAAATGCTCCAGAATTTATAATGGTTGAAAGCTTCTCACTCAAAAATGTTATCCCAGACGGTCTCTGGGAACATACATACCTTTTGATTAAAAAAAAATCTATACGGATTGTGAGGACCTAAACTGTAATTCAGATTATTACGCTTAAATCTGCATATATATATATATATATATATATATATATATATATATATATATATATCCGTCAGAAATGACAGGGCTATCATATGTATGAATCGGCAGGTAATCTATTTTTAATAATTCAAGTATTCTATTTTAAAGTTTTTTTTTTCCAAAATCTCGACTCAACTCGGGTTATTTTGATGTGGCACCAGACATAAAGTCTCAATAGTCAAGACTCAAAAATCTCAAGAGACATAGATTTTATTGTTATGTCATAATAGGAAGATAAGTCAACCAATGAAATAAAACATCAATCTAATAAATAGGCGGAATAATTAGCACATAAGCTCATCATATATATATATATATATATATATATATATATAAATACATATATACTCGCTTTCCAATCGATGCAGATACACGGTCGCAAACATATTTTCTTTTGAAAACATACATACATTACTAATGATAATTAACTAATGGTCTGTATCAAAACACTTATATATCTGCACAGACCATTAAAGAAAAAACAGAACAAAAGAAGGAAGTTTTACCTATCTTGTACATTTTCTCCACCGACGAATATCTCAATTTCCGTGAGGGCAGCATACGTTTTTTTGGCATTCATGGTAGAAATCAGTTTTATTGTGAACGAATCGACCAATTTTTTGACCGGAAGTTCTAAATAGGAACCCGGAAGTATTTTTGCACTTGGAAGTACATAGTTGCTCGTAACGTCAAAGGATTTGCCGGCATGAATAGCGCTGACCTGATAATAATGATTTAAAACAATATTGCATGAAAATTCAGATAATAATTGTGCGTTACACCAACACGAAAAAAGTTGTCAGATTGAATTAGTTGGCATATTATGAGTATTATTGAATTACGATTAACATATCTGTAGAATGCTTTTAAGTTCTAACATCCTATTTCATTTTTATTTATTCTAGTAAGTGAATTATCATAAACCATTATTATTATTGCTTTCTTCCATCTAGTTTAGTGGTAAGAACGGTCACGCCAAAAGCAACCAACCCTCCGATATAGAGAGTCGTGAGCTTGATTCTCACGTGGAACTTATTCTTTACCCAAATCCATGTGGTTAATTTATTTACTCACTGCTGAAAAGTACCCAACGTGAGTTTACTTGCAATAAAAAGCAACAACAATTAAGATAAAAAGAAATAGTTGGAAAAATGAATAACAATAATACTTCATCTACGAAAATAAATGGAAATAAGATTCGATTGAACTGAACTACCAGTCAATAACAAACATGGCTTTGGGAAGAGTGAGGATATGTATTGAGTTTAAAGGCTTGTTGCTATGTTCTAGTAGTTTAGCGTTAAGAACGGTCGCTTGTTAAGCGAACTACCCTATGGTACATAGGGTCGTGAGTTCGATTCCCCCCCAGGAACATATTTAGTTCGATCAAGGCTGTTAATTCATTTACTCACTGCTGAAGCATATCCAGCGTGGGTTTAGTTGTGACAAAAAAGCGACACCAATTGAGATGCAAGTAAATAGTAGCCAAAATTACTTATAATCCTATAATCAATAACACAATTGAACTATAATGATAGGATGAAACATCAACTGATACAAGAATGATTTACAATCAACGTAGATATATATTAGGAGAAATGTGAGATCTAGGAGTTTTTAAGGGTTATTACGTCGAAGAGATCAATTATGTCTCAGAATGTAAAACTTTCAGGTATTGAAATAAATATACAAATGCATAAGAATGTATAAATAGAAGAAAATAGATAACCTTTGAAAGCCGTAAAAGTAGGCGAAACAGTGTGAAATCATTTTTTTATTCGATTATTTATCAATAATTTACCTATCTTTTACATAAGCATTGGACATTCTAGATAAATCAACAGCATGAACACATATATACATGTAAGTGACACCATTAAATTTTGTATATATATATATATATATATATATATATATATATATATACACACACACACACACACATATATATATATATATACATATATATATATATACATATATATATATATATATATATATATATATATTCCAAGGGAGAAAGGCTAGTGTTCAAATTAGTATGCACATTCCTGGATTCTGGTCGTGGTGGAACACCTATCTATGGCAACGATGGGAAGTATAAAACCCAGTCAGGCTACGGGACTGGCCCAATGTATATGTTTTTTTTTCACTCACTCACGCACACACACACACACACACACACTCACACACACACACACAAACGTGAGCTCGCGTACGGTTTTACAAAATATGTGGGGATCAAGAGATGAAGAAATCTTTTAAATGTAATGCATCTTCATTTCACGACACAAAAACAGAGTTACTATTTCATCAAATTGATATTCCCAGACCCTAAATTATCTCTCAAGAATGTGTCTTTGCCTTACCTTAAATTTCGTTGGATAAGACGGCACCAAATAAAAACGAATATTGTTGACCAAATAAGTGGCGTTCAGGGTGATGGTCAGAGTGGTCACGCCTCCGTCGGTCATAAAGAATTGCTCAGCGTTTGTTCGGAAAGATTGGTCAAACAAGTTAGCAATTCCGAATGCTGTTCGGGAGTAGTAATGGTGGTCGTAAATCGAAGTACTTGACTTCACCTGGCAACATAAAGAAAAAAAAATGAAGATAGCTTGGTTTAGAAATGATGTAAATCCATGTGAGGGTGGATCAATAAGAATGTATCAAGCACGAAGTTATCAATCTAATTTTTTTATTGTGTAATGTTCTATGTATGTAATCATCATTGACTTGAGGGCATTGTTAAGGAAAGAGATTATGTTGCAAAAATATATTTTTTGTACGAAAAGGAAAAAAAAATGCTTTTTTTAAAATCATTGTTGTTTCTAGGCATATGTAACATATTCCACAAACTCGATGGATATCTTTTTTGTTTTTGATTGTTTTACGGCATTTGGATAGGAAATGATATTTTAAATAAAGTGATAACTCCAAACCAATAACAAAATTCCTAGTTGTATTTATTCTTCACCCTACCACTGTATGGAAAAAAAAGGTCGCTGGCTTCACAGAATGACGTATATTACATGAGTGTTACGTCCTAATAATCATACATTACACTGCTGTCAAACCTATCTTGTTACTATAGGAAAAGATTATAAACCACTGGTATTATGACTGTGAGTCTGCTAGGACAGCATAGTGGTTAGCACATATGCCTCATCATGCAGAAGTTGCAGGGTTCGATTCCCATCACGAGTAAAGAAAGTGGAAAACTCCTCATTTGGACGAAATTCCCCGATTTAACATATTTTAAGCTGTTTGATTAGAGTGGAAGTTGCTGTTCGTTGAACATTCATCTTGCCAAAGATGTCGTTATAGAAATAAGAATAAAGTAAGAAAAATAAGAATAAAGTCCTGGTCTCGACCAGACTTGGACCTTGCAAGGATCACCAAGCTGATGTATACAAAAGAAAGCACGACCTCGTCAGTGACCTTTAATACTTGAATGGGAGTTGTCTCCCGAGAGTCGGACACTTTACCTTTATTTATTGTAACCTAGTGCTTAGCCACGGAGCCCTGTCACAGATGAAATCACATGCTTCGCCTTTTTACGGTGTAGATTTTGTGTAAATCTTACCTTATTTACTGGAAGATCAATGCAAAGTATTTCTCAATGAAGAATGCTGAAGGTACTGGCGGTTTTCTGTGGTTACAAGATTATTCAAAATAAATTATCCTTATTCAAACTATCAACAAGTCCTTCCGTACCAAATTTGCAAAATTCTTTTGATTTTGAACTGATTACGGGACGAACTGACTTTCAAACTCAGGAGCAAGAAAGTACGGTGGCTGAATAATTGTTCTCTTCAGGCGAATGCCTCCATAAAATCTTTGATCATTGGTAGTATGACGACATCTATTACCCTGAAAAATACGATCCCCTTTTTGGTTCACTCTGAATGAGACTTTTCTCCCCAAATCTGTTTTCAAATGCCGAAGTTGCTGACAGTTAACTCCAGCTGCGTCTGTTCGGTTATCGTTTAAAAATTCTTTATGGATGGTTCTTTGCATGTCACTCAAAACACACAATAAGATCTTTTTCAAATGAGTGTAACTCCTCTACAAGGCTGAATCATATCGTATCTATCAATCGTAGACAGCTGCGTTTAACATTGCAAAAAAATCCCTTGGTTATAACTCTGTTCGGAGGGAGCTCCAGAAAATACAGTGAGTTACAATAACCAGCATATTGCTGGTGATTTACGAGGACAGGCCATGGGAGACCCACATCCCAACCTTCGACACCTTTATAGCTCTTTCAAATCACGATAAAACAGTCATATGGATAACTTTGAATGAAGGATTTGATTGGACAATCAGTGAAAGAAGAACAGGACTTTCGTTACCATTTAAAATAAAGAGTCTTCAAGCTTTATAATATATTACTTACAGTAAAACCAGACGTTGAATATATTTTGCTTTTCCCTCTCAGGGCTGGGTTGAACAAATCAAGGCGGTGACCTTCATTTGGTATGGCGGTGTCTTCAGATACTTGTTTCCTTCCTTTGTTGTCGACCTTTAAAATTGATTGATGGGTGATGATATTTTCCATGAACAGGGTTCCTGAGGCTCCAGGTTCGGTACCTTGGGGAGCTTGTCCACCCCACGTATCAATGCTTCCTCTGTACGGGGACTGGGCCTTGTGCGTAGCGTGGTAGATAGCTAAACGGCCTCCAGATCCGCCTCCCCCACCACGGTGAATGTCTCCACTACCTCCAACGGCTTGGATTGAACCAGTGTGACTCCCTGAAGGGTAAAAAGAAGGGTTACCAAACTTATGATAGAAAAAAATTTATTTTTGATTTGCTTTAGGTGTTTTCAGTAAAATACATATGTAGCAGAAAGTGGGTTTCAGTTGACACGCAATTTTAACGCACCTTTAAGATTTGGGATTTTGTGTTGCATACTGGTTATTTATTTAAGGTATAGAATCATAAAACTTTAGACGAATGAAGAACAAGATGACAAGAATAAACGGTCAAACCACATTAGCAGTGACAGAAAGAAGGGGTTTTACGATGAGCAGTTAGCGAACTACGAATTAAAGGATGGAGTACTCTTTCGCTCTCAAGATGATGAGTGGATAAATTTTTGCTTTTAGGCTTCAAAAAAATCACTTTTTCTGCTTTTTTTAAGGAGTGCTATTCTGATTTTTGCTTATAAAAGCATATTGTCCTGTTCATAGAACTGATAGTTTTTTGAATACTAATGGCATAGAGTCAATATACATGTATACATATATGAACGTACACATGCATAGATGTATACATTCATACGCATATACATATATAAGCATAAACGTATATACACTCAGACATACATACACATATACATATTGATGCACAGACGTCAGTGTGTACATATAAATTATAACACACATATACACGAATACGTATACAAATTTACATTTATATAAACAAATATATATATATATATATATATATATATATATATATATATATATATATATAGATAGATAGATAGATAGATAGATAGATATATTGTGTATACATATATACCTATGCAGAAACGTGTATTTATATAAAATTTATGTGTGCATATATACATACATACGTATATGTGCAGACATAAATGTATATATATAGTCGGACAAACATATATACATATACATATACTTATACATGCATACATATACACATGCACATATATTTATAGATAAACATTAATATTATTTAAACACATGAAATATATACGTATACGCTTACATATATATATATATATATATATATATATATATATATATATATACACCCACACACGTAAGTTAATATCTACGTATTAACCCATATATATGTATATATATATATATATATATATATGTATATATATACATATATATGTACATACATATATACACATACGCATATATATTATCACATACACATGTATGAACATAAATGCACTTGTATACACATTTATATATATATAACTATACATATACACACACACACACACACATATATATATATATATATATACAAACATTCATATACATACATATACATATATATGCATGCAAGTATATATGTATATTTGAATGTCTATATACAATATATAATATATATATATATATATATATATATATATATATATTTATTTATGTTCTTATGTAATTATATGTATGTGGTTGTGTATGATTATATATATATATATATATATATATATGCAAATATGTGTATATATATGTATGTGTGTATATTCGACCTTATTAACATATATATATATATATATATATATATATATATATATATACATATATATACATATATATGATCAACAGATAAATATACATATATGTATATATACACACATTTACAAATATACGCGGAAATGTATACACATTCGTATGCCTAAATATACATATATATTCACATTTATACAAGTACATGCATACATATGTACACACTCACACACACATACATACACATATATATGTACATACATATACATATGTATACACATGTACGTATACTAACATATATCCTTATATACATGTAAATATAATCATATATATAGGTATAAACAGAAGTGTGTTTACACTAAATCATACATATGTATATACATATATACATATACATGCGTGTAAATGCATATATACACACACCATATCTATATATACATGCATATGTATATATTCCTGAATATGCACATAAACAGATATACTGACATACAAGCAAGTATGCTTAAACATTTGTACATATATATGCATGCATATAAACATGTATACACATATATGTATATACATTCATAGCTATACGCATTATATATACATATACACACATATTTACATACACACACATACACGAACATATGTATATACATATATATATACACACATACATATTCATATAAACATGTATATATATGCAAACATATGTACATACATTTATATACATACACATATATACATATGTATGCATATGTATACATATATATCTATCAAATGCCATCCTGGACGCCATGGTAGAAGCTGAACCCCTTCTGTAATTTCCAGCTAGTTTTATGGAAGACCTGACCGAGGGTTTTGTGAAGAGAAATTATTGATCCGCTAATGTATTTATTGAATAACACCTTATTTGAAAATCATTAGCATGAACCCTTCAGTCACGTTTAATTTAAATAATTAATCGTGAAAATTCATAGCGATACGTTGCTTCGATGCTGAGTATCTCTCTTACAGACTAATAGAGAGACGGACAAACGTTAGATGAATTACGTCAGGATAACCAACCTGTTATATTGGCAGTGATAATAATAATGCTGCCTCCGCTTCCACCACTTGCTCCTCCTTGGTTGATGGTGGGGTTGAGATCGTTGCTATTCGCTGTGATATATCCATCAACTGTCAGCACATTTTTAACGATGATCATCAAAATGCCGCCGCCTGTTAAAAGTAAGATCAATTACTTCAAATAATATCACTGCAGGAATTATATAATCTTGGCGCTTCAAGATATCTCTCTCTCTATATATATATTTATTCATGCAGATTCATGAGATGGCTTTTTCTCGATACATATTGTGCTTTTATTCGAATGATAACCCAATAGAGTCGTTAATTTGAATAGATTATCTCTTATTAATATGATATCTCTATTCAGTTTCATTTAAAACGGACATATAAGGTTCATCTGAAAATCTTTTAGTGTAACGAAATATACAATCTGTAATGAACCACTGAAAGGGTATTTACTTTATCTCATGGAAAATATGGTGATATGATTAATAATTAACAAAATTGCAGACCATTACAAGAGTAATAATACAGATTTTATGTATATATATATATATATATATATATATATATATATATTCTCATATATATATATATTCTCATATATATATATATGTATATATATATATATACTTATATGTATATATATAAATATATATATATCAGATTCACTTAGTTTATTTCAATGTTTCGCCAGTTCATACTGACTTCTACATAAAGAGTCTGAATATACAACAGATAGTCTAATATATATATATATATATATATATATATATATATATATATATATATATATATATATATATATATATATATATAGCCCATGTTCGTTGATGGGCAGGTTTGAGGATTAATGATTTAACCAATTTGATTCATTTGTGTAATTGTCTTCTCTCTCTAATATTGACGGATGAATTATGATCCGAATCAATACATTGGTCATATATATATATATATATATATATATATATATATATATATATATATATATATCCTTTGAAAAACTTTAGGGAAATCATAGAAGTGTCTGTGATGTTTACGCAACTCTTTGCTATTAGTGCAATAAGACAACTGCCATATGTCATTTGCATGCCTTAGAGAAAGTCTCATGCAAAAAATAGCTCCCACATAGATTTACAGAACTGGACACTTAATCAATTGTTCGATTTTCTTGCTTGACACAGCAAAAGTGATTTTTGGACAAGATAAACACATCTTTCATCGTATGCAGCCGTATTGAAAATCGAAACTGAGGTAATCGTATGTTGATCCAGTAAAGCTTTCAGCATCTGAAGCCGTAGCTAATCTATTTTCCGTGAGTTTATCAGCATTCAAAGTGAACTATCGGTACAACTTGCTGAAACCTTACTGCACAACACCAAAATGAGTCACTGGCTCGTTTGAATGATGCATTGTAAAACAAAAGACAACGACCTTCCTCAAGTTGGAAACAGAAAAGCAGCTATCATTGAGCTGTGATGAGAAAAGGGTGTCATATTCTCCAGACCTGTCATCTTCCGGTTATACTTTGTTTTATGACATGCAATCTTCGTTTGGTCAGTGATTTCAACATTTTCAATATACTAAGGAATTATCCAATGAATTCATCAAATCAAAAGTGAAATCACTCCTTTGAAAAGGAGTACACAATGTACCTGAAAGTTGACGTAACGTCATTAAAAAAAATTTTGCAGAACAAAATTAGTCAATTTGCATCTTTGAGGCAGGGCTATCTGTTATAAGAATCAATTCATACAGTCATCTCTCTTTCTTTTGGCTGCCAAGAGAACATTCGCACTTTACGTGAATAGTTTCCTTGTACGAGGCTACAATGATAACGATTCACCATTCTTTTATTTCGTTTGAAATTACGCAGCATAACTGGCTCGCGCCTTTAGGGAAATGAAAGTTAGATACACAATCAATGGCCACTTACCAATTCCTCCGCTATTATGAGACCCACCACTTCCGAACTGATCTGGCGTCTCTAAGTTTCCGTAGGGTAGAGATTTACGTAGACGACACGTGACAATTTGTTCACATCGTCCTCTCCCGCCAAAACCACCGTGAGACGCACCACTCGATCCGTACCGATGATAAACGCCTGGGGCTATGAAAGGACAAAGAAAATTCACATAAAGTTTTAGGGATATTTGAGACAAGATTAGAATAGTCTTTTGCGATATGTATTCAAATATTGCCAATCCCCAAATTATCAGCAATATCAATTTCCGGTATATTTCGAGAAGTAATTTTATGTTCAATGTCCCATCATTGTATATTATTCATACCTATCTTGTTACCAGAGAAGACACGGTTCTATTGAAGATACACAAAAAATCTTTGCAAATCACTCTCATCTTAGAAATCAACTGCTGTTAGTGGAAAGTAGAAACTGTCGAGATGGTGACATGTAGAAAAAGGGTAATCAGACAGTCCCACCGTTTTCTGAACTGAAGTAACGAACAAAGACATAGTGCCACAAAATTGAAGCTTCCCCCAGTTGCAAGACCCTCTCCTGTAGCCGATATTGGAAGGCCTGCCTCTTTCTTTTGAGAAATGCAAAGTCATGATATTGAAATATAGGATGATAAACATATCCCTCAAATAATGGTGCGTGTATGTTTGTGTCCTGACTTTATAATATTAAAACTAATGACTTGATTTTGTATATTTATGTGTGAGTGGGTGTGTGTCTTTTGCGTGTATAATAAGTAAAATTATTGGATAAATTTGGCACACACATAATTTTTTGATCCATGACTTGCGATACACATGCTGAGATTGCACTATTTTTCCTGAGAAATAAACAATTTTAAACATATATAACGAATTAATTGTTATAACTGCCACAACAATATGAGTTACTTTCTCCTTGTGACCATAATTATTTAAAGAGGAAAAAAGAGAGATTTAGGTGGAAGATGATTACGTGTTCCATTCGGAAATCCTTTGGAAAAATACTCTTCTGTTTTTTCATGCTAACAACAAGTCTATGTAAACAAAATTTGAAAGCAAAAGATTATTAAAAATATATGGATATATTTACAAATAATTCTAAGACTGTGCGTTCGATTGAAATTATATTTTCATTTTCTGTAAATTACTCTCAAAACTGAATGACTCTAAAATAATCTAATAATTATATGATGCTTTTTTGCCATCATTTCAAAGTTGTGGAAGCAAATAGCCTATATGTGTGTCTAATGACTCCTATTTTCAAATGGTATTTACTCACAAATTCATTTCTATCATTTAAAAAATAGATACAAGCAGTTTTGATAATCATGCCCAGGAAAATGTTTGTTATTCTTTAATTAGACGGCGAGAACTCGAATGAGAGCAGCATGTAGTAGCAGTATATATGATCGCTTACTACACTGGAAATAAAAAATAACGACATGAATCTGTTGCCTGAGACGCGTACCAACCACATTATTTTTTAGTTATTTATTCTTTTTTTATTATAAATTTGTTGAGTAAAGGAAAAGATCTAACCTGGACCTGTTCCTGGCAAATATCCTCCATCGTTGACACTAATCTGACCTCCATCATCTACTGTCAGGTGATCGGCAAAAATCTTTATATTCTTGCCATTGATTAAGGAGCCACCTTCCAGATAAAGTCGGCCAAACACCAGTTGGTATTGATCTGGGTGAGCAAACGGGGCTGAAGCGTTGATCAGCGATCCTGATTTCATAACAACAGTTCCGGCTATATGATAGTTGAGTCGAGATCGGTGGTTGGTTGAGCCGGTTTGGAATAGCCTGAGCTGGCCATTATTAACAAGGGTCATGTTGATGACATGATCAAATGTACCTTCGATATGAATGAACACATCGTCTATAGTCGTATCAGGGGCCATCCCAAGGTAGCCGTGTTGATAGATATAACAATTGAACGGCAGATCAATAAATTTGCGATGCAGGTCCATGATCTGATAAGGCCCAATATGAACGTAGCCGCTTCGATCACCAATCATGTGTCGGAAGAACAAATCAGATCCGTTATTTATTGGCTTTGGTAACACGGCTAGATGAGCCTTGCCGTAGATTTGAAATTCATCAAAGTTCAATTTGAAATTATCACCGACCAACCAGTGATCGGCAATATTAGGTAATATCCATGCTTTGAAACTGTCTGTCTTGATGTCTGCATAATCTGCTATTATCTGTACATGTTGACTTTTTAGGTTATTATTGTTCACATATAGAGTGGAGTGGTTTTCTTTCTTGTGATATAGGAAAACAGTTCCAGGTCCTCCAGGTTCTGCCAGATTTTCAGCCTCGCCGCCGTGACCCTGATAACCACCGAGATATGTTTGATTCTTGTAGAAATACAAGGCTACCCGCCCTCCACTTCCACCACCGCCAGTCCCACCGGGAAATTGGCTTCCACCATTGGCCGTTACATTTCCCAACCCACGGAATAGATAACAGTCGATCCAAATACTGCCACCAGAACCCCCACCTCCGTAGCTGACCACAGCATCTTGACCATCAGCTCGAATTTGACCATCCAGCAACAACTGACCAGTGATATTTATCCATAGCTTACCGCCACCAGAACCCCCGGCGGACGGTCCCCCACCACCAGAACTTCCATACAAAGAAGGCTCAAATAGATGACCATACGGCTGACCAGTCAGTGATACACCAGTTCCACGTCCGCTAGTACCACCATGGCCTCCTCCAGATGATCCCATTTTGCTTGTTAACCCTTGGCCGATATTGATGTCTTCCTTCAGATCCTTCTGATCGAGCGAACTGAAACCTAGACCATTGGCATGAAGTGTTCCACCATCGTCAATAGTCAGATTAACAGCTTCGAGATTTATATCGGTTCCTTTTATAGTCCCCCCTCCTTCGATAAAAGCTCTTTCAACATTGATGTGGACTCCGTCTAAATAAGGCCTTTTTCTTAGTGCCTGAATTGTCGCGTTGTCCTGCACTCGAACATTTTGAAACTTGTAGTGATTTTCACTTTGCAGGAAAGTGTGTCCTCCTTCTTCCATGGACAACATGCCATTATGATGCAGTGTCAGGTTTTCAATATTTGCCATCGCTCCGTGCAACCATACAGTGACATTATGAATCGTAGTAAACGGTGCTAACCCTACGAATCCACCGCTATAAACACGCACATTAAACGGTAAGTCAATCTCCTCTCTTGTAAGATCGAGCGTGTGATTTCTTCCTAAATGAACTGTGCCTGATCGATCTCCAATCATGTACAGAAAGAAAACATTAATTGATGTGTTTATGTTTGATTTGGGGGGCCACATTGCAAGGTGGGCTTCACCGTAGATCTGCAACTCTTCAAAATGGTAAATGTATGAAGAATTTGCGAGGACATGATTTCCTGAAAGAGGCATGATCCAAGTTCTGCAGCCATCAGCTTTTACTTTGGAATAATCGAGTAATTTATGTTCCGGGTCAAACGGCACCAAACCTTCATTATCGATGATCAAAGTTCGATGATTCTCCAGCATATGATAGATAAAGACAGTTCCAGCACCTCCATTTTCGGACAGTTTCCCGCTATCGCCAGTTCGTCCCCCGTTGGCTTTATACCTGAAAGAACTCATCGTTTCATTGACGTTGAAATAAATGGCTATTCGCCCGCCACCTCCTCCTCCTCCGGGATTTTGACTGTGGGTCGAACCCCGGCCTCCCTTTGCAGTGATCCGACCGTAACCACGGATGAGGTTGCAGTACATCATGATGCTGCCTCCACTGCCTCCTCCACCCCCGCTGATCTGCGTAGCATCGTTGCCATTTGATCGGATTTCACCATCAATGTGAATCACTCCGGTTACGTTCATCCATATGCGGCCTCCACCTGCGGAGTAAAGGGGAAAATAGAAAAATTGATGGTCTCTTGTTTTATTAACTTTGTCAGAGTGAGATGAATGGATTAGAAAAAAAGGAAGTCAAATGAAAAAAAAATGTGAATAAATAATTAATCGAATCTCAGGAATCAATATTCTGAATCCTCCCGATAGTCATCTAGGGAGCTGAAACATGGAACCTAATCAAAAGATCGACCTTCACATAGAGGACCAGGCAACGTGCAGGGAGGAGAGTCATGCTCAACATTACACGGAGAGGTCACAATGTATTAGAGGAAAACTGGGCTCCAAGATATAAAAATCTATGAGAAAACACAAATGGCAATAAGCTGGTTATGTTGTAAGAATGGCAGACGGCCACTGGATATCGCGACTCATAACATAAATCCTCAGAGATCATTTTGAATATTGTGGCAAGCAGAATATAAGATGGCGTGGTGAACCGTTGAAAGTAATGGTTTTGGCAAATCTCGAGGATGATATAAATCCAACAACTGACGTTATAAGACTCCTGCTGCTGATGATGATGATGATAATGGACAAATTAATCGATAATTTGATTTCGTCGTTAAACAACTAATTTATGCCCCAGAATCAAGATTGATGCATAGTTTTCACGTCGTGTTACGGTCAGGCATCTGAGCCAATTTCGTTATCGGTAACTCTGAAGGGTTAATAGTAATTGATAAAAGGAAGAAGATATGGAGAAAGAGAAGAAAGAAAAGGAAGTAAAAAAAGATGCTCAAGTAAGAGGAGGAAAGAAAGGAAGAAAGACTGGGAGAAAGTCAAAAGGAGGAGGAAGGTAAAACAGAAGGGGGCAAGAAAAGGGAGGGAGATTTAGTAAATTCAGGAGCAGAGGGAGAAGAAAAAAAAGATGGAGAAAGGTAGGGAAGGAGGAAGAAAAAGGGAGAAAATAGAGTACAAGTGAGGGAAAAAAGAGAAAAAGGGGGGATAAAGTAAAAAAGAAGAAAAGGGACGGATTGAGAAAGGAAGGAAAGACAGAAGTGATAAAAAAAAAGATTGGAGCCCTGAAAAGTGTTCAAAGGGCTCGAGGAACGAGGTTTTGGGGCTTTAGAGATTCTAGGTAAAATTGAGCCCATCTAAACCACAATAAGTCAATGAGAGTGTCGAGGAACGAGCTAAGATTTTGAAAAGTCTTGCAATTACTGTATATCTAGCAACAATCCCCCGGTGCCTGGTGTGAATACAAATTGCAAAGAAACGTATCTTTAATCTAGTCCACTAGTTCAGACTCGTTTTCTAGATTAATTGTAACAACAAATGCCCTGTGGCTCGACCAACTGACCTTTCAAACTCTTATTGCAAGCTTCGGCGCTCTTGAAGAGTTATTAGGAAACCCACCACTTTTAGAGGTTTTGTGTTTATATTTGTAGCGACCCGACATTTTATAAGCCTGAATAAGCTCATAAATGCCAATAATGTCACTGAAATATCGCACCATAAATACACTTTTTTTTCATTCTGTAAGTTACTGGCCCTCCCATAGTTGTTTCTAGGGCAACGGACAGGGGTCGTTTTCAGAAAGGTGAACGTTTTAGCAACCGAAATACATAAGAAGTCAATCTTTTCCGCTATTCCGGTTGTTTTTTCCTTCCAGTATCTTATCCCCAGAGTAGTATACAAGATGCGATAAGATTCAGAGCATTATTTGGTATGTGTAAGCTGATAGCTAACCAAAGTTCAATCTTAGTTAAATGCTTGACACAAAAATACTTCATTAAAATACTCATTATTGAATTAAAAGAAAATCTTAATTGTCAAAGTCCAGCTCAACCCAGAGATTGGAGCTGACTCCAATAACTACAACAATCCTCACCTAATCTAATGGAGTAAACTTCTCATTGTTTGTCTACTGCCTCATGCTGAACCAAACCATTGTAGAAAAATCAACATTTCTCTTCTGGAACTTTGAATCATGACCAATTGATCAGTAGGTAGATCCCTTACCGACCGCGCTAATATACGAAAATTTCTGTTACTACGCAAGAGTCTATTTCAGTTTAATTAAGAAATACATTTATAATAAACTAAAGAAAAAAAAATATTCATAATGTATATAAAAAAAGAGTTGCAGAAATCAACTTGTGTCGGTATAGGATTGGAACAGAGTTTGACCATGCAGCAGACAGTCTTGTTGGTCATAGTTTCTTTTTTTCTAATTATTTGAATAATTATGATAGAAACTTGTTCATGGAAAAGCCTTTTTTCTCAATCTTTTTAATTAATAACACCCAACCCAAAGAAAATAATACATGATGTGTATGAAGAGGAATTCAAATTGAGGATAGAATGTGGGTAAATATATTGATTAACTAATAAGATAAACTTGATGAACTAAAGGAGGTGCGGAGCCATCCTAACGGTTCATGGCATGGAAAAATGGAATCGGTGCAACAGTTTCGAACCCTGGCTAATGAACTTCATTTTGCAATTATTACCTCTGAGCAAGGCACCATGTTTTCCAACTGGTAAGGTCAGAGATTAATTCTTGCTCCTGGTATCATGTAATCCAGTATAACCAGTCGCATAGTACATGGAGATGAGATGGACACTTGTGAGGTTTGATATCATCATCATCAGTCTTTTAACGTCCGTCATTGGACATAGATCTTCCCTGGGATTCGCCACAATTCTCTTTCATTGGCATCACGGAGCCAGTATTTCCTGAATCTGTCCAGTTCATCTCTCCATCTTGTGTTCTGTCGGCCTCGGTTTCTCATGTGATCTCTGGGGATCCATGTTGTGAGACGTGATGTCCATCGGTTGTCTTTAATTCTTGCAACATGGCCTGCCCATTGCCATTTGAGATTTTTAACAGTTTCTATGATGACACGGACACAACATACCAGATGGAATAAAATGTTTGGTTTTCAAACTTGACGCCATGTCATTCCTAGCCTTGGTTCAAGACACAAAGCAACTCAACCATGAAGTGCTACCCGACTTATCTGAAGCTAACTCATTATTATGATTGATGATATTTTGAAATAGTCTGTACTTACGCTTAGATGTATGTTGTTAGCATTACGAAATATGGTTTACATAAAACAGCAGTATCCTCAGGTTTGCTGGAACTGTGAAAAAAAATCTTGACGATCTATCTATTCATAACGGAGTACATATTGTTTTGTAGACTGTCAATGAAATTGAATCTCAACTTACCTGCTCCTCCTGGAAGGTTTGTAGGGCCAACAGCACCAGCACTGCCAAGGAAATCCGGTTCGTACATGTCTCCGTACGCTAAACCACCTCCACGCTGAACACCTTTAGTTTTAACGAGAGCTCGGCCACCGCTTCCACCATGACCACCTCCACATCCAACACTAGCTAGTCCGTCAGGGTAACCTTGATTAACGCTACCGTGAACAGACATTGATCCGTGACTCTCATTTCTGTGTCCGCTGTTATAACCCAGTCCATCTGCCGAAATCATTCCACCAGAATCAACAGTGATATTAACTGATACCATCGTTAGATGTGAGCCGTGTAGAATACCCCCGCCCTCAATGTGCAGGTCGAGGGTAGTGAACCTGATTCCCGGGTGGATAATTGGATCGGTGGAGGTGTTCACCACAGCCGTGTCCTGTATACGCAAGAAGTCGAATTTATAATGATTCCACGTCTCAGCCGCAGTATGTCCGCCGTCCCTGAGCCAGATATATGCACCGTGGTGCAGAGTCAAGTTCTTCACATTGGCCAGAGTCCCGCTCATGTATAGCTCGACACCGTGGACGAACGTTACAGGGGACAATCCCAAAAATGCACCAGAATATACAAAGCAACTAAAGGGCAAATCAATCTCCTTCCTTTTCAAATCCAGGGTTTGGTTCTCAGCAACATGGAGATATCCCGTACGATCGCCAATCATATATCTGAAAAATATACTCACGTTCCTGTCGCTTTTTATGGCGAAATGTGCATTTCCATAAATCTGCAGTTCTTCAAAATGGAATTTACTTGAATTCGCTGCAAAACTGTGTTTGCCCGACATTGGCAGAATCCATGACCGGCCACCTTCCCCGTCGAGATTCTGCCAGTTAATCTCTTTCGATCTTGGCCTGTATTTGGTACCGTTGTTATCTATAATTAAGGTCCTGTGGTCTTGGAGGAGATGATAGATAAAGATAGTGCCTGCGCCACCTGCTTCACAGTCATCACAAGGATTACCCGGCTTGCCGCCATTGGCCAAATATCTGAATTCGCTAAAAGTTTCGTTTACTTTGAAGTGTAGTGCTATGCGACCACCACTTCCGCCTCCAGCACCGATCTGATTTTTCAGGTACGCTCCATCTCCACCTTGGGCAAGTATCTTACCGAACCCTTTAATCCAGTGGGCGTGAATCCATATACTGCCACCACTGCCACCACCACTGACATCCTGGTTATACACGTGACCGTTTTTTCCGTTTGCACTCAAAAGACCGTCGAGTAGAAAGGTGTTAGAAGCATTCATCCATATCCGTCCACCACCTGCTCCTCCCCCATCCCCTCCTCCTGCACTTCCGAATAGCAAGGGTTCGTAAATTTCTCCGTATGGTTGACCTGTCGTTCGTGTGCCTGAAAACGAATGAAGAAATGTTTTTTTTAAAAACAACTTAGGAAAAATAAACGTTATTTCCCCCTCTTCAGTAAATATAAAATGAAATCTGGGAAACAAATTCTTCAAGTATTATTGACCAACTCCTTGGTGATAATTACTGAGCTTGCATGGATTAAACTAAGATTATTGGATATCTATTTGGGCGTATCACTGTCGGGTGATGGTTGTCTTGCACTAAGTGTCCTGAAGTGGTAGGCAGAGACATCAAAATAGCAGTGGGGATAGTTTTCATTACACTATCCACAAAATATGAAGGTAGCTCAAAGGTACGCACAACGACTAAAAGAATTGGAGTGCCGAAAAAGAATTGAAACTATTAAGACAACAGCGTTACGAAACTTGGCAAGAAAACTGGAGAGAGTGCTGGGGATTTGAAGGGACTTGCTGTCATTTGATTATCTTACAGAACCGTTGGATCTGGAGTGAAAATTCATATAGTTAAATATTCATTGGAACCCTGATAGCTGAACAGTCGGGGGAGATTGAAGTCACTAATATTACTTGCTAAACAAATTTGCTAATCAACGCTTTACAGTAGGTGACCTACAATGATGTTGAAGAACAATACTCATCTGTTCAGAATAATCTGAAAAAGATCATATTGCAATACTCAGAGAATAGGCAATATGTATTAGGAAAAGATGTAGAAACAAAGTATTTCACTACTAATACAAATGCACATGCATACATACATACAATATATATATATATATATATATATATATATATATAATTTTATATATTGTGTCATCCACAGACATCTGTTCCGTTGTATTACAACTCTTCAGAATGGCTATAGACTATCAATTTTCCCATCCAGTACCACGACCTCAGACCCATAGGCCGGTATCCTGCCTCTGCTCCACGGAACTAGACGGTCAGTAAGGTTGAATTTAAGCGATATATTTATTTAGCTTATATATTCCCCATCCACTAAAGTGCTCTATTCCTATGGAAGTGCATTATATATATATGTATATATATGCAAATAAATTTGGAAGGGTATATTTCCCGCTTTTTTCGAACAGTCATGTATACGTTAGAATCAGTCTAAAAAAGTATGGGCCATGGGGAGATAGAATGTTCAAATTTTGGGGGAATCCAGGATATTTTTGATTGAGTGTGTGTATGGGACTTGCAGGGGTATGTGTACTCGAAGTGCTTTGTAGCAATTGTTGAGAAACCAAAGAAAGTTACTTCTTGAACCTAACAACGTACAATAGATGATGAATAAACTCTTGGGGTTATGAAAGTTTCCTCTTTTATATCACTAATTTTATCAGTTTTTTAACAACAAACTGTTTTCGAGATAATCTGTATAATGCCAATTATCCAAGATGACAGACTTTTAAGCTATTGTACGGGAATAAATTTGAAGTATTTGTAGTTCGCATTTTTGATATCGTAGGTATTATAAGTTCAGATAAAAGTACATATCTAATCTGCTGCCGGGAATTCTCAATATTCGGTTATCCTGACTAAAAGTTTACTTTTCCATAGAGAATAAAGATCTCTGCCATACAATGAAATGGCAAGCGCAAAAGGTTATTAAGTGACTCCCAAGACTCAACCAGTCTTCAGAACTAAATTCTCTAGAGGATGTCTGGAGCCTTTAGAATCGTGATTTAAGAGATATGTCCAGGGGAAATAACGCAAAAAAAAGTTGCTTCAAAATCTCAGAGAAAAGAGAAAATCTGATAAATCCAACGCCAATAGGAGTCAAAATTTTAAAATCTAATATTAGCAAGTTCATAAAATTTAATTTCCATGGTAGAAAATTCAATTGTTTAAAACGTTGAATAAATGCTCTTGTTTGAAATTAGCGGTATCTATCTACTTTTGACAAGCTTCTGTCTACAGATTTGAATATTTTTGTATTGTTAAACTCATTAGATGATATTGTAAAATTATTTGAAAATTAAAATTTTCATCAACTTTTGTCGGGGGTTTTGCTTAATATCATCAAATTGTCGACACCATTGAATAAATGCTATTGGTTGTCTATATGCTTTTACCATTGCTCGGTATTAGTTATCTGTGAGAGTAAGCTTATTTTAGCGGATATTTGGGGCATAACGGGTTAATAAATACCGACATAAACCTTACCTTTTCCGTGGCCACCGCTTCCACCATGTCCAGCGCCAGACCCAACTTTTCCATGAACAAAGCCTCGACCTGGATTAACTTGACCATTCCGTCCTAGCTGTGTCCGACTGGACACACCATCTGCAACTTCATAGCCGAGTCCATTGGCGCTAATAACACCGTTTGCATCCACTGTGATGTTCTCTGAAATGAAATACACGTTGCTTGCACGGATCTTTCCACCTCCATCGACGTGTAGGGCAATCGTAGAAAGGACGATACCATCTTCGCTAACTGGATCGGTAAGCATATGAAGGTAGCCTCCAGTTTTTACATGGACTTTATCAAAGTTGTAAGAACTTGCTTTGTTCTTTTC
>OY735228.1:27371099-27426099 GCA_963457665.1 Thysanoteuthis rhombus | reverse complement strand
AGGAATCACTAAAGTAGAGTAATATTAGCAAGATTTATGCATAATTTCCAATCGAGGATTAATTCTCACAGCTCTTGCATGTATCTTAAATTTCTTTGTTTAAAATGAAGGCTTACCTGTATAGCCACAAATTTGCGTCGTAATCAATAGTTAGATTTTGTACATTGATTAGAGTACCATTCAGATAAATGCTAACTCTGTCCATGGTTGTGTTGGTAGCAAGTCCTATAATGCCTCGTTCGTACACGTGTACTGAAAATGGAAGATCGATGGAGTCTCTTTGTAAATTCATAGTCTGGTTGTCATTGACATGGATAGCTCCAGTTCTATCACCAATCATGTGCCGGAAGTAAAGGCTAGCTTTCGGATGAGATGCAGGTGTCTGTATAGCCAGGTGGGCCCTGCCATAGATCTGGAGTTCATCAAAATAGTAGCTATGGTTGCCATCTGAGGAGAAAAAAATTGAAAGAAAAAAAATTAGAAATTTGGAACTAAGTTCCTTCGATGAAAATCGAACTAGAATTACATTTTAAAGAGAGCTTCCAATTTCTTCTAGGTACGCCTTACTATAGACTACGGATGCCATTATGTTTTGACGGAGTTTTTAATCTCCCTTATCTTCCTAATCCGTCTCTGTTTTCTCTGTAATCCCCGTCATTTCTAATAGTAGTTGTAGTAACACCGTGTGAGTGTTTTCGCTGCTTTTTCAACATTTTCACAAAGAATTTAGAAATTATTTTTGTCTATTCTTAGTCATCTTCAACAGAGCGTTTACAAAAAAGAAATGAAATATAGAAGTTACTTATTCATTGATCATTTTTCAGTTAATCACTCAGCTGCTGACAAAAACAAACAACAAAAAAAATTGGTCATGTGATAGTTTATTTCGAGTAACTAAGTAGACTTGTTCTCTCTTTATTTTCTCAAAATTTAGATTTAGTCGTTACAATGAAAGGAACGTACATCCGTGCTGATAAGGTTAGGAACCGCAGAATGCAAGCGAGAGATCATATGTGAGACGCTCTGGTTTTAAATTAATGACTCTTCGAATTTAAAACCACAGACTATTAATCATCATCAGCCCTTTGAGCCGGTGGGCATTGAGCTTCCCCCAAATTCAGCAGGCCTCACCATCATGGGTATCGCAGAGCCAGTACTTTCTGAATTTATCTAGGTCATCACGTCATCTTACTTCTGTTGGCTACAATATTGCATATGATCTCTGGGGATCCACGTTGTGGGTCGTGATGCCCAGCGGTTGTCTGCCATTCTTGCAACATGTCCAGTGCCTTGCCATTTGAATTTTTTAAACTGTGTCTATGATGTTTTGGACTAATTAAAAACAAGTAGTTATAATAGAGAAACTGAGCATTCAAATGCTTTCAAAATTGCCTATACGACGTCACGGTTTTTGAATAGTAAGGTTTCTCCGTTTTTGTTGGATATGTTTTCTCCAACTGTTTTCCTCTATTCTGTTTTCTTTCTAGTTTTTGAGATTCGCAGTATGACGATCAAATTCAAATTCTTGCAACATATTCTGCTCATTGCCACTTAAGCTTTCTAAGTTTGTATGATGTCTTGGACCCATGTCTCCTCTCTGATATACTGTGCTGTCCATGTGAGGTTGAGCATGATTCTTTCATGTGCACATTACATGGTTCTCAGTTTGAGGGTCAATCTTTCGGTTATGTTCCATATTTTAGCTCCATAGGTGACTTTCGGTTGGATATTTTGGTTCTATACTCTTCTTGAGAATAGTGTGATTTTCTTGTTCTTGAGAGTCGAGCTTGTTCTACTGAAAGCTTGCCAATGTAGAGTGATTCTTCGCCTCGTTTCTTCTTCTTTTGATGACTTCATGGACACTCACTATCCTATGTAGATATTGTGATCTACTATCTCCAGCTCTACGTTTTCGATTTTGATATTACTTATTACTATAACAATCTAAAATATGTATTTTTTTGGTTGAGTCCCGGTAGCTCAATTGGTGAACCAGACAGGCGTAAATTGTGCTCTTTCATATAGGTTTTAGGTTTTAATCCTTCATTCTTCATTTATGGACGGCATCATTCGCTAACTGCCAAAGAGTTATCGGCCAGAGCAAAAGTTACAATAAAAAAGTAATTAATGAATTAAGATCGAAGTAAAAAGTAGTCATAAAATAAAAAAAAATAACTATAATCTCACTTGAAAATCGATGCCTTCCGTGCAGTGGAAGAAACCACGCCCTTCCTTCATCTTCTTCAATGTTATTGAAATCGACAGGAACACTCGCAAGGGGACCTCTGTTGTTGTTATTCAACATCAAAGTAGAATGGTTGTAACCTAAAAAGAGAAAAAAACATTCGTTCGTTAATTATTTACTTTTCATTGTATTGTCGTCCGTCGCTATTCGGTTGATTTTGCTGTAAACATTTGAATAGTCAACTCTGAGTTGATTTTGTTTCTTCTTAGTAACAAAGTTCATACACCAAAAAACGATGTGTCATACACTGAAAACGATGTCGTACTGAAAGAATTAAGAGTTTACTCAGTTACTTGATGTCAACCAACAACAAAAATGGCAGTCAAATTTCTTAGATACGATGCTTTCGCATAAACTATAATTCTTCTGCTCTTTCTTCTCAATCCAACCCTAACCGTCTAGAGTAGGAACTTGAAATGTCCCTCTCAATGTGCATTGAAAACGTTCTTAAATTTGGTTTCTTGGCGGAAATAGTTGCATTCAGAGTGGAGTTTAACCCTAAAGTAGCCAGCCATACCTTTTTCTATCTCATATCACAAAAGAAAAGCTTTTTTTCCCAGATTTCTTCTTCAAATTTAAATATTTTGAATCAGTCATAAATGGTTCTTTCTAAACTTTTTATCTCCGAAGGTACTGGATGAATTTAATTTTTCGGAACAAGTGCCAGGAATGGGACAAAAAAGAAATGGAAAAAGATTATGGTGTATCCAGGAATTTTCCTGGTTGACAAATATTCCCCCGTTTTTTTTTCTTCATACATTTATCTGTACGCTCATGCCTGTCCACACGATATCTCAAAGAGTTAATCATGAATATCAACGAAGATTTTGCGGAAGGAATTAAAAGTAGGAGAGTAAAGTAGTGAACCTTGTATATTTACCTCCACTACGTCGTAGTTGAATATTTACAACACATAATATTGCCAAAAGTTCATGTCTGTCCTCATAATATTTCCGAAAGTTCTCCATGATATTCAATAACAAATTTGAAGAAGGATGGACGATAGGCTACTAAAAAAGATTTTAAATTTTGTGGCGGATCCATGCGTAATAACTCCATTTGACAATCGCTTTAACAACGATGAGTATTCTGAGTGTTTTTTTTCAGTTTATCTTTGCTTTCGTTTACAGTGTTCAAGGTTGATCCACAACTTTATATAATATGAAAGTACTTCCAATAAAAGATTCAGGATGTTTTAACTTACCTTTGTGATATAGAAAGATGGTTCCTGGTCCGCCATCATGATTGCCAGGGCCTCGGCCTCCATAGGCATCGTAATGACCTGAGAAGGTTTTATTCTGCATGAAGTAAATGGCGATACGGCCAGCTGCACCACCTCCTCCCCCAATATTCGATGGCAGGACTGAGCCATTTCCCCCCAAGACCTGGAATCGACCATAACCCTAGAGAAAAATAAATAAATCGTGAAAAAAAACATCCCAAGCAAATGGCTACTTATGATCATACAGTCGTTGAAAATCCCAATAAAAGGAATGCTGATCCTATTTCAAATCCACGCTTCTTTCAATCAAAATCAAGCATACATACTTCCTTGCCAGAGGGTTATATACTCTCAGTTATTGTATCTACCTTCTCAGATTATTGCTTACTTACCCGTATTAGGGAGGTGTCGACCCACAGGGATCCTCCACTGCCTCCCCCAGCGACGTTAGATTTACCAGCAGCACCATTCGCTTCAATTAGGCCATCGTTTCGCAGAATGGAAGTTACTTTTAGGTAGATCTTGCCGGCCCCTCTCCCACCTGAAGAGACCACCTTTCCATCACCTCCAGGGCAACCGAAATCCGCGGGTTCATACAGACTACCAAACGCTTCGCCTGTCCTCACTACACTGCTTCCATGTCCACCTCGACCGCCGTGACCAGCGCCTGAAAAAAAAAAAATCTCCGTTTATCTACTCAGAAGAAACTGTCATGATACCAATATATTCTGGCAGCACCCATGTTAGGGATGATCAATTAAACATTTGGAAGAAGGCGTGATCAATGAAAAAGTTACTCCTATCACCTTTTGGTATACGGTGATCACCAAAAAAGTAAAAGATCTCGAAAAAACAAATGTGTAAATGCTACCAGGTATAAACAACAGAGGGACTAATTTAGCATAAACTTAGACTGAAAACTGAACCCTCATTAAAAACCTGAGTTGGGTTTAAAATATCAATGGAAAAAAACCTCTTTCTAAACGTATGGAGTATATGTTAAAATTCCATGTCCTCTAGCTTCGTTGGTGTGGCCTGTACATGTGATACACACATGCAAACATATACAGTCGGCCAGCCAAACCAACTTGAAAACTAAATAAACCTGTGTTGACAGTTTTGGTTGATACTAGGCAATTGCAATAGTTTTCAGCGTCACCTTTTCCCGAATGGTTGGGAAACCGTAGAAGTGTTTTTAAACTTCACTCATCCCTTTTTCTGCTTGCGGAATCAGTCAACCGTCGTAAGTCAATTACAAGCGTAAGAGGCTACTGAAGTGGGTTTCAAATGAATAAATGAATTAATAACAATTGTCAGTCTTTAGACATTTGTCTTCCTCTTCTTGCCCAATACTGAAAGAAAGCCATTTTTGGCATTATAGTTACCGGCGTTTAAAAAGGATTTATTTAGAAGATCTGTAATAAAGAGAACAGTGGCTAGTTCCGACGTCACCTTCAGCACCTCGAGCTGAACGGAATCATCTGAAACGAGCCTAGCCACTGCAAGGTTAAACCTACTCTCTATTCCGACTGAGGATAATTACTGCAACTTCTACATATAATATACAATACAAAAAATCGTAGATATGTAAGGCTTCTTAGTTTAGCTGATAAGGAAGCCACCTCCCAGTCTTAGTTGTTATTTCAAATCACATGGGGAAATATTAATTTCATTTATAGGTGTGGCTTCATGGACAATTAATGAAGAATTTACTCCCCTAAGTTTTGTGAGGAAAATTACTCATTGTAGTTCTTGATACGGTTTAAAACCTCAACTTGGACAAGAGTTTAACAAAATTAATTCTCTATGTTCGGTAAGATGCAAGGATTACAAATTGCTGGAACCTGGACAAACTGTTACTGTACAACGTTACAGAGAGCAATTCGCCCGTTTGAAATTAGGGATAAAAACTTCTTCACCATATAATGTATTCTCAAGATATTTCCTCTGATTATGATACGTTTTGCTCCATGCAAAAATCTTTGTTTGTCCATTGGTTCGAACAATTCATCGAATTGGAATTGTTCTTCGATGATAAAATGTACAATTCACCTGAATGATGACGTAAGGTCATGAAAAAAGACGGGCCAAATATTTTGATGATTAATAGTGATGACATATTCATGTGAATAAAAGTTTCAAGAAAATCTGGCATCAATTTACAAGATAAAACCATCGGGCAGTTGTATAGGTGTGTGAAATATTGAGGCGAGGTTCAGTGAGATCATTGGCAATATGCTATCGTTTCATTTTACTAGTCTTTGCTGACCCAATGGAAACCAGGGAAAACCAATGAACAATAGCGCTCAGTTATTAAAAGAGTCTAAATAAATGTGGATGAGAGAGGGTCAAGTTAGGGAATATCCAAACATCATAAATGAAAAAAAAAACAGACACGGATTAGAATCTGTGACGCTGTTCATACAAATTTTGGTTACCTTTTGCAAAGTTTCTGTGATGAAATTGTTGCCAATCGATTTTTCAAATCAATCTCTGTTAGTACATCCGAAAAAGAAAAAGTGTATACATTAACTAAAAATACTGTTTCGACAGCTTCTTTTCTTCCTATCAGCTTTTGTCTTTCTCGTACTTTCTATTTTCTTTCGAGAAATGATTAAAAAAGTACAACTAAACGTCGTAGCCTGACGTGAAATGGATAAAAAAGAAGATATTCACTGTTCATAGCCCACGCTCCCTTTGTTTCCGAGACTAAACGACATGAAAATTTAGGTCTAACGCTGTTATTTTGCCTCTGCATTATCAGCGAGCTCTTTAGCACAATGGTAAGTGCATTGATACGTTGAAGCAACTACCTATCAGTGGTGTTTGATTCCTGCAGAGCCCCTCTTAAAATTTTTTTTTCTTTTTACATAGTCTAAATTGAATGATATACTAACCGTGTAAGGAGGGCTAATCCTTTTAGATAACTTCCTACATAATATAATGCAATTTATAATTCATTCTGTTTGACCAAACGTGTCCATTTCTTATATATATATATATATATATATATGTGTGTGTGTGTGTGTGTGTGTGTGTATGTGTGTGAGTGTGTGTGTGTGTACGTCAAATCCTTATACTCTAATATTAAGTGCAATGAAAGCGTTCTACCCCTCAAAGAGGCCCTTGAAAATAAAACAACTAAAGAACCCCGGACTGAGACAATTATCACCCGTATGCAACACATTTTAATGCTCAAGAGCTTCAACTTCAGTAATAGATAATTCCTCCAGATAAAGACTTTGTCATAGACAAAGTAGCAGCTCCCATCTATGCTAACATCATCATAGGCAAATTAAAAGAGACCTACATATACCAGGAAATAGACAAAGACCGTATCATTTATAAGATATATAGATGACATTCTTTTTGTATACGCAGGAGACAAAGCTTAACTAGGAAAATTCTTCGAAGATATAAACTCTGCTTTCGATTAAATTTGATTATGTGACATCTACAGACTCCATAGCTTTTCTAGACACGCAAATACACATAAATATTAATGAAAAAAAAACAAACAAACAAACAAAAAAAACCCCGAACCATCTTCTCCACCAAACCAACAGACACACACAACTTCCTGAATCGGTGCATCTTAATTACCTGAAAAAAATCTACTATTTTCATATGCACTTAGAACTGGAATAATCTACTTAAAAAATAGTGAACTCAACGGACACAATTACAACCTACCACAGCATTTTAATAAACAAGGATATTCAATGGAAAATACATATAACTAGATAGAAACAACCACTAAATCAGTCTTGAGTCCGTATCATTCCCAATGCCTTGTGTATATTCATATATATATATATGCATTGTTCTTTCAACTCAAGAATAGAGCACTTTGGTGGATGGGGAATTGTGCGTAAGTAAATCGATGGGTTAAACTCAACATCATTGAACATCCAGTTCTGCATGAGACAGAGGTAAAATGCCAGCCTCTGAGCCTGAAGCAGAATTTTCGATCCTACTGGATGGTCTATTGCCACACTGAAGAGTTGTAATATAACAAAACAACTGTCCGTGGATGATTTAATCGTATATATATATATATATATATATATATATATATATATATATATATATATATATTCACATAAATACATATATAGATATGTATGTATGAACATATCCATATGATTATATATATAGATATATATGAATATGATTATGAATATGTATATAAGATGAATATATATATATATATATATATATATATATATATATATATATATATATATATTTGAATATGCATATGTATGTGTATGAAGTTATGTTTATGAATTCATTTAGATAACAAATGTATACATATATATATTTGAATATGCATATGTATGTGTATAAAGTTATGTTTATGAATGCATTTAGATAATAAATATATACATATATATATATATATATATATATAAATATATATATATATATATATATATGTATATATACATATATATATGAATGCATACATATATTAATATATATACATACAAATATATCATATATGATCTCATGTATGTAAATATATATATATATATAAATATTTATACATAATCGTAAATTATATATATATATATATATATATATATATATATATATATATATATATATATATATATATTGAAATATGGCTTCTGTTCTGGGTGATTTGCAACGCTTGTGAAAAAGAGTGTGTTATGATTTAATGACTTTTGTTTGTAACTTTTTTCTTTTGCACTCTAGGTTTTGGTCACGTAATCAAAAATCCAAAGAGAATTGGACTACTCAATACTTTTTTTAATACTTCCGTACATTACTTTATCTTAGTTGTATCAGGATATTTTAAAATCTGTTTATATGAGAAATCTTTGTTTGTCTTTGTTAACTTCTCAGCACTGCAACTATTTATCAAGTTCATCACATAAAGAAATTCCACACCTTCTTATCATGTGACTGCCACTCATGAAATGTTCAACAAAACAGAACTCAGAAACCATTTGTCGATAATCACAAAAAAAGTACAAACATTCTTTACCTGAACCAACTTGACCTGAAAACCCTTGCCCTTTGTGACACTTAATGTCGTGGTTGTCACCTTTTATCAGGCCGAGGTCATCGACTGTTAAAATCTTGCTCCTCAAGTCGACATGAACTGCATGTAACCTGCCGTGCCCTTGGATCCAAATCGTGTCAGCCTGTTAAATAAACGAACCAGAAGTAAAGGTTTTGAAATCATTTTGAATAAACAGGCTCCCGAAACGATTTTACCATATTGCGAGATTTGCTTAATGTTTGACACGAGTCGAGTTAAAATTCAATTCAGGGCGCTGAAGATAATTTCATTATAGAATTGTAGTGCTTATGTTTTTTTCTATTGAAATACATTGGAAACAGAGAAAAAAAAGGATGGTTAGTAGTCGGAAATTCAGACTGGAGAAGGCTATTATGTGGATAATGTAAATTGCATTGCAAATGAATTAACTATAGAAATACACTGAACATCCGAAAGAAAGAGATCGTTTAAGGCAGGAATTATTCAGCAATAATCATAACGAATATTTTATCGACGCCGAGTGTCACAATCAAAAGCAACAATAACCGGATGGGGTAAAACTGGTGAGAATATAATCATAAGAAAGAAAGTATCGGATAAGTGTGTTGTGATGAATTTCAAAAGACAGAATAAAACTCGTAAAAATAAAGTAGTTATAATGATGAATATACGACCCAGAGATACGTGATGAAAAAGATAATGCTAAAATAAGACTTGTATAACAATTACAATTGTAGTGGCTATCTTCTGTATTATATAGACAGCAACAGTGGTATAAAATGCGAGTTTAACTCATTGAATCTTTCCGCGTTACTAGTTCACACAGCTTACATTTGATTAGACGGTCTGAAATACGTATAATGTATCATCTGTAATCTTTTGGGATAGAATCCAGCAGAATAGATGAAAACATTAAAACGTCATTGATTTACGGATTTCTTTGTTTATCATTTATATCCGAGGTAGACAAAGTCCGTTGCAACCACGCCTTTACCTGAATTTTCATTAGAAATCTTCACTGTGTAATATTCGATCTAAAATTATGACTAGAATGTGCGGTCTACCGGGACATTTCAATTACAGCGCGGGATATTTACTCTTCATGATAATTAAAAAGCAAAATGTCCAATAAAATTTATTGATAATCAGCGTATAAGCAGAACATATAAGTTGAATAATTGCATGATGATGGTATAGACTTAGTATTACATACTTTATTATATAAATTTAAAACTTTTGACGATACGCACTTCGTATTTCATTTATAAAGGCTACTAATCTTTCATCGTATTTGATTCCAATGTTATTTGCCTTAGTAATCGTGTCGGTTGGGTCGAGCTAGAAATGCCAGTGTCATGTGTCTTTTGCAAGTGGTGTGCACTTGAAATCGGCTTCAAGTTTTCACTTAAAAGAAAGTTAGGTAATATTATGCTTTGTTGCAATACACACGTCATGCGTCAATTTGGAATCGGGTAAGTTGAGTCAGACGGGGTCTTGGTTGACCGCTCTTTAAACTAGCACAATCTATAGAAACTGAGGTACACCACACGATTTGTAGCTGCAATTTCTGCGATTAATATCCAGTTATATTACAGACATATTCACAATAACACACACACACACACACACACACACACACACACACACACACACATATATATATATATATACATATATATATATATAAATATAATGTGTACTTTAGAGAGTGAGACAGACTCGGGAGTGAAGTTTTTGGTGGTAAGGTTTATTAATCCTTATATGTCTATAGTCCATACATGTTTCGGGATTTCTCCCATCATCAGTGGTGAATGTTGTGTGAGTGTGGATTAAAATGTACCATGTGGAACCAGAGTCCACTGCCAGGGGCTATGCATTGTGGGTAAGTTTTGTTGTCAGGGCTACTAGATGCCTCCTGCTGAATGTAAGAATGACCAGCAGGTATTGGGATTTTGGTAAAGCAGCAGCAGTTTGCCTTGGGGAGGGCAGAGTGTGTCAAGGTAGGGGGTAGTGTTGTAGAGGTGGATTTTCTGGTATGTTTGGGGTAGTGTAGGAGGGGTGGTGGGGTTATGGAGCTACATAGGTATCAACCTTAAAAGTTACTGAAAATGTTTCGGCTATGAGTTGAACAAGGGTTATAACAGGCTAAGGTGAAGTTTTTCCTATGGGTCTAGGTGACTTTGAAGCTTCCATTATTATATATATATATATAAGGGAGAAGTGAGAAAAGAAAAGCCTAACTTTCTTGTCATGGTTTCAAGGGATAATATTTTTTAATAATTCTTACAAATCTGCATAAGGCTAATGCAATTTTGAAGATATGTGCGAAACCAGTTGAGGCTTGTAAAACATTATCATACCTTCAGCCCATAATTAGAAAGTTTTGCTTTCCTCTTTTCACGTATTTATTCAAACCTTATTGGGGATTCAATCTATATATTTTCCTATGTATATATATATATATATATATATATATATATATAGTTTTGTCAAAATGCAGATCTGTTATCTTTCCCCTATGCTTACGCAATTAAGTGGTCTATGGCTTTTGACATGATTTTCAAAAAATATTTCTGAATAAGATATGAACGTATGTCTGCAGATACCGGGAGTGGTTGATTGGCGGTCTCCTCAAGAGGTTTCTTCTCCCTTGTGTTTGTCGATACTTCAGAATTTTTCAGTTACAGAGAACATTTTTTTCTTTTTAATATTGATTTAATTTTCTAAATTTTTTTCCTAGCGTCTTAACATGTTATTTCTCCTTCTTTTCTTCCGGTTCTATCTTCTCGAAGCAGCACTGACTTCCCGCGGGCTTGTTTCCTTCTGCGCTTTGAAAACGTCTTCGTAGCAAAAATTTCTTTTGTGGAACTTTCAATTGTACGCATCTCATTCTCCCCCTCCTCCAAATGTTTTCTTAAAGGTTTTTCTATTCATCGAGGAAAACTCTCAATAAGAGAGAATGAAAGAAACAAAAAAGCAAGAACAAAATCACTGTCACTTCGACAGTAATAATATTGAACAACATGAAGAGAATAGTAAATATCTTTGGTAAATATGACCTTGAATCTTCTAATTGATCTTCATCACTGTGTCGAAGACGACCTCTTGAGTTATTTTCAGTGTGAAATAAATGTCAGCAGCGAGTATGTTGCGACTATCTCTGTTATTTCGTATCTCCGCACGATAGTTACTCTGTTGCCATTATTCAACTTCTTCATATTTAACTGTGACAAAAGTTGACGGTTCCTAGAGCGGGGAAAATTCCATGGTAAGACCAATTATCAAATTGCTTAATGGTGTTTGTGAAGAATTAAGTGACCCGAAGAGAGAGAGAGAGAGAGAGAGAGAGAGAGACAGACAGACAGAGACAGACAGACAGACAGAGACAGACAGATAGACAGACAGACAAAGAGAGAGAGAGAGAGAGAGAGAGAGAGAGAGAGAGAGCGGTTTGAGAGAGAAAGAGAGAGAGTTCTTTCTTCTTAAATCGTTTCAGAGCGTTAGTAAAGATGGAAAGATACGATATACGGAGTAGACAAAGAGGGGGGAATATTTTTCCTTTCTTATTCGTCACACTGCGTCATACTATTCCTTTTTTTTCAGATCGATTCTCAAAATAGAAATAGAAATAGAAAGTAAAAGAAAGAAATACGAAGGAGGAAAAAGATTTTACAGTGTTTATAACTGGAGTATACACTCCATACACATTTTCATATTTTTTCATTCAGCGAAGAATTAAATTGCATTTTGGACGATTTTTCTCGTTCAATTTCTCATGCAGTCCTTAATCTTATTTTGGACGTTTTAAGAGGGATTAGCTCGAAAACCCATCATCATAATCAGTCTATTAGCGTCCAAGATTTGCCATATCTCTCTATCATGGGCATTGCAGAGCCAGTGTTTTTGAATTTATCGAACCCATCATGCCATTTCACTTTCTGTCAGCCAAAGCCTCGCACCTGATCTCTGGGGATCCACGTTGTGAGTCTTGATGTCTAGTGCTTGTCAGCCATTCTTGCAACACGTCCAGCCCATTATCATTTGAATTTTTCAACGGTCTTTATGATGTCTTAGACTAATTGGAAACAAATTGTTTTATCACAGAAAGTAAATATTCAAATACTTTCATATATATATATACATATGTATATATATATACATACATATATATATATATATATATATATATATATATATATATATATATATAAATATATATATATATATATATATATAAAAATATATATATATATATAAATATATATATATATATATAAATATATATATATATATAAATATATATAAATATATATATATAATATATATATATATATATATATATATATATATATATATATATATATATATATATATATATATATGTATATAAAACGTAGCAGTTTTTGATCAGTAAGATTCCTCAAACCATTTTCCTCTATTCTGTTGGTTTTTCTAGTTTTTGAGTTTCGAAGAGTGAAAATTGAATTTACTTTCATGGAGACATGGCCATAGGAAAGAAAAATGAAAACGTCCCTGTTTTAAAATTATGTTAGTCAAATAGCATCTTAATCATGTGCGTATGTTTTGTATATGTATGTAATTTGAATGAAGGAAATTATTGCACAGTAACAACAGATACGTCTATTGATATTTCTAATAATTTCTTAATGAAAGTGTATAATTAACCTTAAGAAAGAACAGAATTCTGATAATGTGTCCACGTACCATAGATGGAAACCGTGGATAAGGGAGCACCGAAAAAGAAACTGCAGATAAGAATGACCGCTGGAAATTGAACTATAAACTATATAGAAGAAACAGACAATTTTAATCTATGATCCCACGCTTGTGAATGCTGGGGACGTAATGCTATATCTATCATGAATAAGTGAAAGAAAAACTTATGGTTGTTTTTTGATTATAAAAATGAACCACTGAAGGAGAAACCGAATATTTTTTCCGATCTAAAGAATTTATTAAAAAAAAAAATGATGTCATTCAACGAGGGACAGTTAATCAAACAGACGAATAAATAGTGTCAATTAACTGTGGACCAACAAAATACATTATAGAGATTTCGGACGGAACTGAAAAAAATAACCATGATTGTTATTAACAAACAAGTGTGTATACATTTTGACGAGTCCTGTGTATAGTTGAATTTCATGAACAAGGCATTCGTTAGAAAATCGCTTTCGATGTAGGAAAACGTATCATTAAAATTCCAATAAATACACTTTTATCTGTTATTTTATTTATTCTTGATATTTACACTAACATGAACTATAAAACCTCCAGAAGACGATTAAAACAATAGTTTAATCATTTTCTAAGTCCCCTTCCCTTTACTTCATACAAGACAACACTATAATTATACTGCATATTTTATTTCAATTTTAAAAGGCTAGTTTATATGTCTGTGATACGCTTTCCGAAAGGTTCAGATAACGAATGATATGATATTTCACCGATACGTCTTAACATATTGACTTGCCTTCTAAGATCTCTTGCTATGCTGAAAATAGTGTGATTTTATTTGCCAGCTTTGATAATCTACTGTCACTGAACGATCATAACCATCAAATACAGCAAAAAATTTTTTTATTCGCCTGCGTGTTTGTTTGCATGTTCTAGTGCTCCTAACCCAACCGTTTTGTCTACAGACTTGGAAATTGGCATCAGTGCTTCACTTGACCCAATTCAATAATGTTTTAATTTTTGGAGAAATGCCTTTTTGCCCCTTTTGTATCACTTTTTCTTCTGACTGGTTCATAAATAAGATCTGGATTCTCTAGAATCTATATATTTCCAGATATTTTTTTTTACTCTGTCGGATATTTTTTG
Source organism: Thysanoteuthis rhombus (assembly GCA_963457665.1). Classification (NCBI taxonomy): domain Eukaryota; kingdom Metazoa; phylum Mollusca; class Cephalopoda; order Oegopsida; family Thysanoteuthidae; genus Thysanoteuthis; species Thysanoteuthis major. The sequence continues at coordinate 27,411,756 of OY735228.1, read as the reverse complement.
CCGATCGAAAACACTAGCGATGTCATAACTAGAATTTACTCTGACCATATTTATTCTTCAGTTAAATCCTTTCACGTTACTTCATAATTATATGCTACGACTTTTCACTTATTGACTGTGATAGTGAGTTCTACATATTTCCTAAATGATACCGTATTCATGCCGATTCCTGGTAAATGTAATTTGGACAGTTCTAAGTAATCAACATCCCGGCATTCGAAAAAGCCACTCCTATAGACGAATGTCGTGCATATTCTTCTGTGGAACTTTGCCATATTTTTCTGAGTACTCGGTCTTTTTACTCTAGCAGTGAATTGGATTCTGAACCAAAGCAATTCATAAATCGTGAAAAAGTCACTGAAAGCCACAACCGGCTGACGTGATATTCCGCCGATGTACGGTCACTCATTGACACATAAGTGAGAGGTGTCAAATCGTCTATGAGTGCAGAAGTCTTTGGGTCTGTTTGTCTGTCATGCTATGGAAATATGAGCGCTGCTCAGCCCAAATTGACAAGCATATTCAATTGACCTTAGGGGTTTTTATTAAGATTTAACAATAATGCTAAAGCTGGACATTGTGTTCCGTTCAATATACGTAAATACCGTCTTATTTCATATGCTTATACATAATTTTCAAGGGAGAAAAATGAAGAAATGCTAACCATCTTTCAAGGTGTCAAACCTCTGACGATTCTGCTTAACAAACCATTTATGGGATCTACGAACACTCCAAAGATTTTCGCATAGAAATTTATAGTAATTGCCTCTTCACTTTACGCCATTATGGCTCGCAAAAAGTGTTTATTTTTTCAATAGAAATGCTCTATTGCACGACAGCAGGGGGACAAATACTCAAAATTTTGTCGTTATGTTAAAAGCAATCTGGCAACGAGACAAGAAACAGGAAGAAATAATCTATTTTTTTTAACAGAACATTTTTATACCTTCTTATATCTTTGGAATCAAAAGAACTTTGTCAATAATAAACATTTTCGAAGAATCGTGTCAGTCTTCGGCTGATGTCGATATTCAATATTCGTTCTTTTGTTTTGAAGTTTGGAAATTTTTTTCCAAGTTGCAAGCTTGACACTTGGGAATTAGAACGCAGTAACTGGGGAACTAAAAGTTCCAAAACTTGCATAAAGATTAATAAAACATAAAAATGAAATAGTCTCTTAGATGCCTCTAAGAATTATTTTCTAGAAAAATTGTAAACTACGTCAACTTGATCGATGTTTTGGCCAAGAGATATCAGATTTACACACACACACACACCAACACACACACACACACATACCAGCACACACATACATACACTAGGTAGAGTATATAAAAATCAAAATTAGAATTCACTGTTGCTGACAAGCAAGCTCTTCTGTGTTTCAAATATGTCATTTTCTAAAAAGATTTAAAAACAGATCTGGTTAGTCACTCCATAGAAACCATCATGTGATCAACATCTTTCAACAGAATGCAGTGTTCAGGGTGATCAATTGAAAATTGGAAAAAGAGGTGATCGATATACAGGTTTCTGCTCTTGGCCTTTGTTTGACAGTGATCACTGAAAAAAGGTCTGAGTTAGAAGAAAAATAAGTGAGAACTCGAAATAAGGAATCAGTTTAGCAAGAGCATGCATTGCAGATTGAAGACCTTCTTTCTTAGCTGGGATAATTTAAAAAAATAAAACAAAAAAGCTTTTTTCTGGACAAGATAAGTAGTAAATCTCAGTATTATAATGTTCACATCCTTACTGAAGAGGCCTGTATGCATTATACATTCGTAGCCAGCCAGCCAGACCGACTTAAAAACTGTAGAAAACTATGTTGACAGTTTTGGTGACAGTGTTGGTTGACAGATTCTTATAAACAGGAAAAAAACAAAAACAAACTTTCAAAGTTTTCTAAAATGAGATAATCTCCATTCCTGTCATGACAGGATTTGTCAAGAAAACAGAACAGATTTGACGATTTCTTTTTATTTTGCTACCTTTGAGCATTGTTAACGTTTTTCTGAGATTGAAGTAAAATGTAGCAACGTCGTTTTGTCGTGTTATTTTCTAAACAACGGAAAGCAAGAGAAAATTGCCTAAGGTAAAAAAATTTCTTCCAAAATTTCAATATTTCCATCGTGATATGTACATGGAGAAAACAAAAAATATATATCTTAAACAGGAATGACAGAAAGATGAGTACGGCATCTAACGATAGGTAGTAGTAATGCTATAATGATAATAATAATAATAATAATAATAATAATAATAATAATAATAATAATAATAATAATAATAATAATAATAATAATAATAGACCTGCGGAGACTTATTGTCACTCAGCCTTCAGTGATAACCACCGGGCAACCGATGTGAAACGGTGAACCACGGCACTGCTGTTTACTTTGAGAGTGTGGAGAGTAGGACTGTAGACGTGGGGTAACTTGCTGTCACTCCAGCGGGGACCACTAGACAACTGGTGTGAAAATTAATAATAATAATAATAATAATAATAATAATAATAATAATAATAATAATAATAATAATAATAATAATAATAATAATAATAATGATAACGATGATGATGATGATGATGAGAAGAAGAAGAAGAAGAAGAAGAAAATTTATAAGAAAAATGATAAAAGAAAAATGATAATAAAAGATTGTTTTTTTTCATATATGTAGTCTGATAAATATAATAAAACAGAAATGAAAATTTACGATGTGTTGTATATCTTCTTCTGTCAGAATTTTAAAATAAAGCAAATTTGGAAACGTTAATGTCATGTTTTGAAAAAAGAAACGAAATAGAATTCGAACGTCACACATCAAAGTTTCAATAACAGTGAGGTTTTTTTAATGATTTAAAAAAGAAGTTGAAATGAGTGTTATAATGAATTTAGGGTTGTACCAGTAATAATAAGTGCACTGAGAACTGTACCAAAGGCACCGAAAAAGAGCTTTGACCACACGGGACCGATATGAATACATAGGTGTTATCGAATGTGATGCGATAAAACAGGAAAAAATAAAAGAGAAAAAAAACCCCAAAAACAACTCTCGGAGGATGAGTCAAATAGAAAACTGAATAGCAGACATCTGATAAAAGAAATGAACACAGGGCAGGGACTGTAGTAAAATATACATACTCATTTCTTGGATGGACAAAAGAAGAGCTAAAATCAATGGACTGCCGAACGAAGAAGCTCATGACAATGCACAAGACCTTACACCCCAGAGATAACGCAGATAAACTGCATGTGAAGAGGAAAGAAGGTGACAGAAGACTCGTCAGTATAGAAAACTGGGTACAAAGAGCCAAAACAGAATTGGAAAAATATGTGCAAGTAAGTTGTGAAGACATTATAAAAAGCGCCCTAAGCTGTGCAACGAACAACCGAAAAGTAAATGAGGAAGCTGTTCAGTAGACAATGAAGAAAGGAAAATGGGAACAGAAAAAACTACCCGAGGGAATTCCAGATGGGTAGGAAATATCTCAGACAAGAGATCATAGAAACCTGAACAGAGAATTGGAATAGTTTATCATGGTTGCTAAAAACGTACGAACTATGCCGAGTCAAAAATCGACAGAACCCAAACAAATATCAAGTACCACCTACGTGGAGAAAGAGATGAGTCCGTAAACCACATAACCAATGAACATTGAAATCTGGCCCAGAAGTAGCGCAAAACCAGAAACTACATAGTAGCTTCAGTTATTCACTGGGAAGTAAGAAACGACTGAGATTCGTCCACGGGGACAAATGGTATCAGCACAAACCGAAAACAATCCTGGAAGATAGAAAGCATAAATAACTCCGAGACTTTGATACCAAAACTGATTGTGAGAAAACCAGACCTGGTAGTTGTAGACAAGGGAGAGAACTAGCCAATTGATAGATGTGGCTGTTTCCGCAGATCACAGAGTAAATACGATGGAGAATGGAAAGCTAAGAAAATACTAGGACCTAGCAAAGGAATCGAAGAAGGTACGGAACATAAAAGTCAAGGTAGAAACAATGATACTTCGTGCACTCGGAACCGTTCCAAAGATACTGAAAACAAGATTGGAGATACTGGAGATAAGAGGAAATATTGAAACAAAACAAATCAACCGAACTATATAGGGCAGTGTGAATACTGAGGAGAGTACTGGAAATGTGAGATCCACTACCACCTATTTTACTTATTGATGTCAAAATTGATAACAAACTTTTTTCAAGAGGAAAATTGAGAGTAAACTTTTTAGGGGATTGGTATTTTCTTTTTTAGGGATCAAAAGTGAGAGAAAACTTTTCTCTCCTCTACGGAACAACAGTCAAAACGAACTTTTCCTTCTAAGTGTCCACGGTGAGGGCGGGGAGACATTTTCCCCTTTTTGGAGAAATACTGAATATTGAGTTGTTTGCAAATAATTATAATATAAATTCAATTCAAAAAGAAGTGGCGTGATATCATGCTTAATGGCCATTGAAGCCAGACAATGGACTGGCATACGTCCAGATATTCGAAGTAAAGCTCAACTCGAACTAAAAATGATTTACAGCATAGGTAGAATTTCAACAATCAAACCAGCTCAACCAAAACTCTACCCTGTGTCTAACGTAATAGGATCCCATCGTTGACATTTCAAACAACTAGCACGGTATAGATAAACTTGATATTGATTATTCTATAACAGGCATCGAATACTAAATCTTTTTCTCGGTCTCGGAGAAACTATCTGAGCTTTGCAAACATTATTTATATGTTGCTGACCTTTTATTTTCTTTGATATGTTTATAGACCAAACAGGAACCTTTATCTGCATTCTCACAAGTAAGTTTGATTTATCTATTTGATTTATTAATAGGATTAAAAGTATGACGTGAAAATTTTTTCCATCGGATTTTCAGCAGGTTTAATACACAGTCTATTTCAGAGCAAAATATAAGTACATTTTTTTCTAAGGCACGCATACACGTACATAAAGAAGTAAGGGAAAGCTGCACTGGTTGAGATTATTTTATGCTTGATAAGTTGGATATTCGGTGAACAGGGATTGTCTTCACTGTTGCATTTCTCAGCTCACCGAGAATGATTTATGCTCGTGTGTTGTATACATTAAAATTGATATACAATATATTACGATGATACCAAAAATGGAATAACAAGCTAGATGTATTATGACACGGGCCTGAAAAACGAAAACAAAAAAAACAAACAGACAAATTTTGGAATCATAGCTTATGGGTTGGGACCGCTTGATTAACACTCCTGGGGATCAATATTGATATAACTGTTTTGTTTTTTAAATCCCCAGAACGACTACATAGTAAACAACTTATAATCCAAAGGAGGGAGAATCAAACATCCTATCATGGTATTTGCGTAAACATAAAAACTTTGGAAAAGCTTACACAGATTGCATTAAGAGACATTTAGAATTAATTCACTGAAATGACATACATTTTGGAAAAATTCCATAACATTGTGTTTAAAGCTGTGGGACTTTTAAGGATAACGCTCCCTTATTCAGAGTTGAGCACTCTTTAAGTGAGGTAACTCGTTCATTGTGAGCTTATGCAATGGTCGTCCAACATGGAATGGAGCACTCTGGTGGATGAGGAATATGTACGATAAATAAATGCATCGCTTAAATTCAACTTCACTGACCGTCCAGTTCCGAGGAGTCGAGGGAAGATACCAGCCTCAAGGTCTGGAGCTAAGGTTTCGATCCTGCCTCATGGTACTGGATGGGATAATGGATAGTCTATTGCCACACTGAAGAGTTGTAATACAACGAAACAGCTGTTTGTGGATGACACAATAATATATATATATATAAAGAGGAAAGCAAGCAGAAACAAAGAGTAACTAACCTTAATGTTCAATTTGCTTTCATCATCTGTAAGGTCATCTGTCACAGTAACTTCACCTTCGACTCCAATCGTCAGATTTTGGAGGGAATAGAGGCCATTTTTGTTTGCTGACAAGGATGTTCCATTCAGACCCAATTTCAAACTACATTTTTGACCGACATGGATATTCTGCGCACCTATACGTCCCCTGGAAAACAAAATGGATGAAATTTACATATTGTCCACAACAGTATCATTTTATTGCGTAGCATTTTAAACAGTCGATTGTAACATTTTTGAGAACATGATTTTAACTAATGAACTCTCTTTATCACCAAAATCATTTCCAAGCTCTTCAACTTCCCATTTTCTATCTGACAAATCACATGACTAATCTTTTTCAATCACAACGGAAGCATTCAATTATATCCAAAATCATTTTTAAATAACACCTGAGCCCCTTTTGTCAAAGTTTTTGAAATGGAATGTTTTTTTGATTTCAAACTTTCTTTCGATGACATCCAAAGCCCTTAAAAGTGTGGAAAGACTCTATACCGGCAGAATCAGTAGCTATGCTTGATTTTCCTACTGGGAAAGATTTCATAAACTGAACCTTATGTCTCTTTGGAGAAGGGAGAATGCTGCATAATCATAACGATGTTCAAGATTTTAGAAATACCTGTCCCTAATATTTCATTTCTCCTCAGTGAGTGGAAAAGTTTTCACCCTATTATTTTAACTATATTCAAGAGCGCAACAAAAAAGCCCAACCAAAATATTATGAATCATTCTCGGTGTTTGGACCAAAGCTTGGGAACTGTATTCCAAACGAGATCACTTTGATAGCAAAACTTGGCAGCTTTTATACTTCTCTTGAAAAATTCTCTGAGCAGATTCTAGACAACCCTTCGACACCTGGATCATCATCAGTCTTCTCAACGTACGACGTTGGACATCAGACCTTCCCCAGGGTTTGCCACAATTCTCTATCACGGGCGTCACGGAGCCAGTATTTCCTGAATTTGTCTAGCTCGTCTCCCCATCTAATATTCTGCCGGCCTCTGTTGCACATGTGATCTCGGGGGACCCATGTCGTGAGTCACAATGTCCATCGGTTGTTCACCATTCTTGCAACATAGCCAACCCACTGCCATTTGAGTTTTTTAATGGATTTTATGATGTCTCTGACTCTTGTCTTTGCCTGGATGTACTGTGCTGTCTTGTGGTCTCTCCATGTGAGGCCCAGCATTATTCTTTCATATGCACGTTGCTTGGTTCTCAATTTGCGGATTTGTGTCTTGGTCAAGTTCCAAGTTTCATGTTTCAGCTCCTGGATACATATCCGTAAACGACAACAGCATGATAGGGTTTACTGTACGTGATAGACATTCGTGGAGATGGCGTCGGGGAGCCTATCTCCACAATCACTATCAATGTTATCAAAGTTGAGTTCTAAAATCTAGTTATTTTGTCAGGAAGGATCATTTTTCGAAATGGAGTTCATGATATTTTCCAGATGTATAATTTTATCATGTGCATTTGCAAAGAACACATAAGGTTTGTAATTTATCGACCTTAATTTAAGGCAAATTTGAACTGCATAAAGCAAAAGCGTCATTCCCTCAAGCACTGTATTTAAAATCATATGACAAATAACAGTGTGCAAACATGGAAAGGAGAGCAAATAATCGTCATTTCGTCTGCAGGTTTGTTTCTAATCGGTTATTACATGGAGATTCGCCATCACAGTCCATAAATGAACAGCCGTAGGGTCAAAATCAGAAGTATGTAAAGAAATTCCATCGAAGAAGAATTATGGCTTGAGTTAATTCTAATAATGATATCATTGGCGTTTTCTACTGGAAAAAAAACATTTGGAGAAACTAGATTTGTATTTATAAACTGATAAGAATCCCCCCACCACCACCAAAAAAAAGTAAAAGAGGAGTTTTCTCTCCAAAAAACACATCAACGTTCTTAAAAGGGAGTTGAATACAATAGCCGATTTTCAAGTCTGTAGACAAAACAGTACAGACAAGAGCGCTAGAATGTACAAGCAAAGATATGCATACATAAAAAAGATAAATCATCTGCCTTCTTTGATGGCTACAGTTTTTCTTCCATCTTTCTTGCTTCAAGGCAATTACTGCGTTAGTGATTTATTTCTTCGGACCTTGAATTTAAAAAACCATCATCATCATCATCTGCCGTCGTTGAACATAAACCCTCCCAAAATTCGCCAGATCCCCTTATCGTGGGCACCATGGAGCCTGTACTTTCTGAACTTATCTAGTTCGTCACGCCATTTTACATTTAATCGGTCCTGATTTTGCATGTGATCGCTGGGAATCCACGTAATGAGTTGTGATGTCCAACAGTTGTTTACTATTCTCACAATATATATATATATATATATATATATATATATATATATATATATATATATATATATATATATATATATATATTCAAGTTTTCTTATGGATTTCATGGACCCATGTCTTTCCTTTAATATGCTGTGCTCTCTTGTGATCTTTCCATGTGGCATTGAGAATGATTCTTTTGTATGTTGCATGGTTCTCAGTTAGAGGGTCAGTCTTTTGGTTAGGTTCACTGTTTCAGCTCCATGGGTTACTATCGGGAGGATGCATTGCATGTCATATAATAGTAGCAGACATCAACCCTCTCCCTTGCTATTCTCTTATTAACCTAACTTTATTTTCCCCTCTGTCTCTTATCATCCCTTTATTGACTTTATTCTCTCTTCTTTCTTCGTTACCACATTGAACAACCTATCTATATTTTCATATCAATATATAAACTAGAATAAACGGTATATTTTGGTTAGGAACAATCTGTTCGATATGTTGCGATGGTAAATGCTGCAGTGTTCAATTTTACATTCATCATTTATTCTCAAAAGGCTTTAACAGAAACGACACATCTCTTGCAAAAACGGTATTCCCTTGTGACTTCCCAACCAGGGTCTCCGAAGTATCTCCAGAGTTTCAAGAGTTGAAGATATAGACGCAGCGATCGAAATTGAAAATGCAAAGCTGAAGAAACCAGACCACCAGATCTACCTTGGGAAAGGAATCTCCATGAAATCCTCAAAAGAAGAAATCAATCAAAGAATTACATTGGCTTGGCAAACTTTCCGTAGGGCAATCTCAACTTTCAAGAAAAAAAAAATCCTATTAGTCTTGAAAAAAGGTCCATGACCAATACATCCCAATAGACACTTTGCAGCTGAATCATGGAACTTAACCAAGAGATCGACCCTCAAACTGGGAACCTTACAACGTGCACATGGGAGAATCATACTCAACTTCATATAGAGAGATCACAAGACAGCACGGCAAATTAGAGAAAAGAGAGAAGTCTGAGATATCTTAGGAACTATTGGAAAACTCGAATTGCAATGAACTGTACCTGTTGGAACAATGTCAGAAAACTGCTGAGCATCATGACTTGCAACATGGATCCCAGAAATCAAACGCAAAATTGTGGCTAACTGAAAGTAAGATTGCATGACGAGCTAGACAAGTTTAGAATTAATGTTTCCGTAATGCCTATAACAGAGAGGTCTGGCGAATCTTGGGAAAGGTCTATGTCCACCGCCGGACGCTAAAAAACTAATGATGATGATGATGATGAAGATGATGATGATGATGATGACTAAATTTTGACACATTATCAACACATCATCACACAAAGTACTAGAACACTACTTAGAAAAAAAATTCAATTTTTTATCAGTCAATTTATTGTGTAATTGTCCTGATTATCCTATCTAATCACTGTCTTCGTTGACGTCACTGGTAACGTTTTGATATATTAAACTTTGAATTTGCACTAGATATTTTTGTCCGGTCTTTGCAAAATACGAGAAGGAATAAAAAGCACAAGGAGGTGTAATTGAAAAAAAGAAGGAAGATTATATACTGCGTTTGTGGGGATTGATTGAACAATTTAAAAATCTCGTTGCTGTTTTTGAGTTGCTGCTCTGAATCTGCTGATACAATTTGTAGATTTAGTAGCATAAAAGATCGTCTGCAAAGCGATTAATGTACCTTCAGTTGGCTCTGGTTTAATTATCGTTCACCAGGTCTAAATTCTTTTTCCGTCTTCCTGCCCACCCTGTTTTAACGGGTGAAAAAATACTTTGTATCTTATCGCTATTTTCATAAGTTACCTTCATTACTGTTAATCTTTGATCCGCTTGTTTTCATTTATATTTGGTTCTTGTTGGATCTTGTTACGACAAGCAATTGAAATATGTATATATTTTCAAAAGTATTTTTTTTCACGCAGAAGTTCCTGTTGAATGATTAAAGCTTTGGGTTGTTACTTGTAATAAATTCTATCTTTCCTGCGCTCCTCGTTGTTTCTTGTATTCTACTATGGCCATTTTTTCTCAATAATGATCCTTACAAAAGACTGAGCTGTAACTTACCAAACATTTATTGTGACTCCAAAACAGGAAAAATATTTTGGAAGAATCAGTGTGCCTCCTTCGTAAACGTTGATGTTTAGAAAAAACTCCAGATCGTCAGGATGCTGCAAGATGACCACTTGATTATTCCCAACGTGCAATACACCAGTTTTGTCCGATACGAACTTGAAGGCTTTCAAATGGAAAGGTCTGTGAGAAAATTAAAAAAGTTATTTTGATGAGTAAAAAGTTAATTGTATCAGAATAATAAAAATGTTTGTTCAATATGCACATCTCAACCGTGGAACCACTCAGTAAATTTTTCAAGAAAATTGAGTGTACACTCCTTTGATAAGGATTTGTTTTGATTTTGAAATACCAAGAATATGAGTTCCTTCTATTAGGAAGTAAAATGATTTCTATTGCTAGATAAAGAAATACATATATTTCGTATCAAGTATCTGATTTTATTTAGGTTCTTGAATGGGACATACGATATTGTCACTTCACTCGCACACACACTCTCAAATATATATATATATATATATATATATATATATATATATATATATATATATATATATATATATATATATATATATATATATTTGTGTGTGTGTGTGTGTGTGTGTTTGTGTGTGTGTTACACTGAATTGGCGAAATTGCCAAATTTTCGAAATATTTTTCTCTTGGCAATACAATAGGATTTCACTTCGATTACATACACTTTTGATTGTACGAAATAGTTGTTTAATATCTTTGTTTTGTTTATAAAAATATTTGCTCAAATTAAAACTACGTGAATACTTATTTTTTGCGAGAAGAAGTTTGATTTCAAATTCTTTTCATTGTAAAAAATATAGCTGCTTTATATATTTGTTTTGATTAAATGTATTTTTGATCAAATTGAAAGCATGTATTTATTCATTTTTTGTAAGATGCTAAAATTTTGCCAATTAGGTAATTTCACCGATTCAGCATTGCATAAACATTGTAATCTCTTTATATGTAGCTGTTTTTCCATGTCTACAAGTTTTGTGAAAATTTATCTGTGTATGTAAGTATTATGTATGTATAAGCAAGAAAGCTCTTTTATAAGTATCCCCCTTAGCAATTGGCCACGTCTGTTCAAATTCGTTTATACGAGTAGACAGATCACAGTGATAGAAAACCAATCCTTAGACGAAGGTAAACATACTCCGTAATTTAGGTTATGCGTCAACAGGATATAATAATGTCTGTGTGCAACAACAGACCCATCATTAATCTTAATTTTTTTGTTTTTTCTTCTTCACTTATTTTTACATTGGAAAAAAGATCATGAAAGTTTACTTTGTTAATTTCGGGTGAATGGCAAGTTGGGCATGTCTGGCGACACGAATCTCATCCCAATATGGCGTATCGTTTGAGAAGAGCCATGAATGGCCACTGGCTGTAGAGTAATTCATCAGCAGATTATCCGTCAGGGGTTGGTTGTTGTTATCAATTATCAACGTCGTATTCTTTACATCGGGGATATCATCCTGAAATATATCAAAGTAGATTACATAAATATTATCTGATTTTCTGAACGGAATCAATTTCATTAATCCACAAGTTATTCAGAATGATATTCTCATCGTCATTGACCAATATCATGTTCCACTGAATGCAATTCCCGGTCCCTCTCGGGTACATAATTCAATCAATAAACAGAGGTCTTAATATAACATCAGATCAACAATGAGTGCGGAAAGTATCGAATACATTTCAAAAAGTTCATTTTAACATCCTTGCACGGATTGAAAATTGTAGAAATTGGAACCAAAGATTAAAAAATACAGAAATCAAAAAAATGTTGAAAAAGATTTTACATTGAAAGGTTTTCTACAAAAATAAGAAATCTTTGTTCCAAATTCTGTTTCAATCAGAAATCTTTATTCCAAATTCTGTTTCTGTTCAGATTTTGAAGGAGTATAAGTACGTTGAAAAGTGAAACTTCTTGATTAGTCTCGGATACCTTTTGCTTTCACAGTAAGCACCAGACACGCTGCTAGGCAACGATGAAAATATGCCTGGAACCATTGATAATGTGATTAATAGTCGGGACTATTTGTAAATCAAAATACATGAATTGTTACCAATATCAGAATTTGTGTTATCGATTTATATCACTACTAAGTCGAGATCGTAATGATGACAGGATAATTTGTGTATTATCAGTGAAATCTCTGTCTAATCGTCCAAGATCACAAATCGTCTATCACTTCGGTAGAACCTACTCTGTCCAAGAAGTGGGATCCTCTGTTTAAACAAGTTAGCACTAGGAATGTTAGTTTTAATTTTTTCAACTGGATAGATTTTAAGGTTGTAAAACATTTTTATCGAAATTCGTAGACAAAATAATAACGAAATCTTACAGAGAATTTGACATGTGCTAGCACCTACTGTGGACGATACAAGATGGTGTTGCAGTCATTACAGGAAACAGCACCACCAAACTTTACTTGCATTCCGTCTAATACTTCACCACTTCACTCCTCGCTAATAGCTTTCTATTCTTGTGCACTGTCCCATTGCCAAATATATTGACAAGGGTCTCAACACTAGCATTATATAAGAGCATGGTCATTCAGGTCAAGAATTCTTCTTTGCTGCAAGTGGCATATGACCCAACACTACGAGTCATATAAGATATAAGTGGACGTGGCATTTTAGAGTGCTGTGAAGGTGAAGAGTCCAGCACGGCACCCAAGAGACTTACAAGCAATTAATGGAGTGGACATGTTCTTTTAACTCAGAGCGAGCTTTATCACATGATCAAAGAATCGGATAGTTATCTTAACCCATGAATGTAGAATTATAATCCCAGCACTATCTGACGTGAAATAGGTAAACTAAGCCTCGGGATATGATAAGCAGGTTATATAGAAAAGGCAGGGTTTGTTTGTCGGATTAATTTGTTCTTCTAGAAAGAATGAAAAACGCGTAAATCGTTTTTTTCAAACAGTTTAATCCAAAACTGAATTGGCATGATTTATTTGCCTCCTCCTCCATCTCATCATCATCCTTTTAGTGTCCGTTGTTGGACCTTCCTAGAAATTCGCTAGATCTCTCTATCATCGGCATCGCAGAGCCAATTTTTTCTGACATTGCATAGTTTCTCACATCATCTTCTATTCTGTCAACCACAGTTTTGCATATGATCTCTGGGGATCTGTTTTGTGTGTCGTGATGTTCATGACATTTTTTCAACATCACCAGCCTTTTGCTATTTTAGTTTACTAATGAATTCTGTGATATCTCTGGCTCTTAATTTCTGTATTATACTGTGCAGTTTTGTAATCTCTCCATGTGATGTTAAGTATGATTCTTTCATATGCACGTTGCGTGGTTCTCAGTTTGAAGGTCAAACCTTTGGTCAGGGTCCATGCTTCTGCTCTATAGCCGACTATCGGTAGAATGCATCGATAGTCGTCCCAGGTTGAGATTGCCATCCCAGAGTAATCATTCGCTTTTTTCTTCTGAAGATGATTTAGTAGACTTTAATCTGATCACATTATTGCTACAGCACTTTGGCGTTGGTGTTCAATGGTTTTTTATATATTTCCTATAGTTTTAAATTTCAAATGTTTATTGTTACGCTACCATGAACTTTCGATTTCATACGTCCACTGAAAATTTCAACAATAACACACACAGACACACACACTCGCATATATATATATGTATATGTATATAGGTATTAGTTTTCCACAAGAAGGGTCCAATAAACGTAAAAGATGAGTAAAAATCATACTGGTTGGAGATTATTTCATGTATGATAAATTGGATACTTAGTAAAAAGTATTTGTGTTCATAGTAGTATGTCTCAGCTGACAGAAAAAAAATTCTCATCCGTCTCAATGAGATTATCCAAAGAGAAATGAGTGTACGGAAGGTGATGGGTGTTGGAAAAAGGATCCTGTTATAAATTTGTCATCTGTGGCTGGCATGGTTTTATGATCCTTTCTCCAACACACACCACCCTAGAGGCTCTCATTTATCTTTTGATAATCTCTTTGAAACGTGCCAGAGTAATGTTTTTGTGAGCTGAGAAATTCAATTATGAACACAAATTTATCTTAAACCAGTGTGCCTTTCTTCACTTCTTGCAAATCTTGCATTACATCAATGTCTAGAAAGCTTTGCATCTTTAAACTCCAAACATTAAAAAAAAGAAACATTTCTCCATAGATTTCTTTCTGTGTCACTTCAGTCACTAACTGCCCATTTGTCAATGCAATTTATGTAATTTTCATCAGTGTTTACTCCCTGTTTCCCCAATAATTTGTTATTATGGTACAATGTATAAATTGCCTCTTGTTGAGATCATCAGTTGTTTACTATGAAACACTTAAAAACGTAATTAGACAATCTTTATTGAATCAAACAGGATGTACAATCTATATTGAACTACTGAAAAAAGATCTTTACTCAGTATATATTCATATAGTAATTAATGATTGTGTCATCCAAAGACAGCTGTTTCGTTGAATTACAACTCTTCAGTGTGGCTATTGACAATCCAGTATCCCTTCCAGTACCGCGAGGTAGGGTCGAAACCTTCGTTTCAAACCCAGAGGCAGATGCTCTACTCCTACCCTAAGCAGAACTGGACGGTGGAACAAAGGCGGTATATTTACTTACACACTCACACATACATACACGCACACCCAACCACACACACACATTATATATATGTATATTTATAATGTAAATCCCTAAACCTCTTTGTGGTATTTACTTAAGGAGAGCCATTTTAGAAAATTGACCGATGAACCATCTTTCACCATCATTAAATCAAATTAAAATTTCAACCGCCAGATAGATGGAGTGTCAAATTATGGAAATTTGGCTTGAAGTGATGTCGGTAGTGTCTCCTTTGCAATAAATTGGAAGAGTTCGATTTTTATTCTAGTCTGATCGATTTTATATCATTTATTCAAATATGACCGAATTCTCCAATAAATGTCAGCGACAGCAATTAACGTACGATAACTTATTTCCTGAGTCGATTGTATTTTGCTGTTCTTTCGATCGAGTTTAAGCTCAAATATTTCAAAATAAAAACTTTTAACATCATGAGTAGATGTGCCATTTCATAAACTTTTTTGAAGAAAACATTACTATACTTTCAATAGTACTATCTTCATTCCCTTTTTTACCTATCTTGTAACCTACCTTACGGCCGTTTTGGCACCACTGATAATCTATGCACGATTGTGTAAAGGATGAGATAGACCCACAGAATACGTTCCCCTTCAGGTTGGTTTAGAATCGGAGCTGTTAGCTTCATAGACTAGTTTCCAATAATGGTTTGAGAAGCTGTTCTGTCTCACCATCTACTCATAGCAGATGGAGAAACCACTACCTCTATATAGCACAGAAAATATCCATTAAATCCGCAAACAAAGAGGAAATCAAGTGAAAAATCACTTTAGGAGGGCAAGTCTTCAGCAGAGAACGAAAAAATCCTATCAGTTCTAAAAAAAAAAAGAGTCTACAACCAATGTACCCCCCCCCCCCAATAGTCACTTATGATACAATATATTATGGAAAAAGTGTGAGTCAATGGCATCATAAAATCTGTTACAAAACTTATATGGCAATGTGCAGGTCATGTAACAAGAATGTCTAACAACTGCTGCACATCACGACTCACAACATGAATTCCCAGAGATCAAAAGCAAAACCGAGGACTTTTAAATACGAGATGGAGTGACAAAGTAGACAAGTCCAGTAAATATTGGCTCTGCAACGCCCATGATAGAAGTCTAGCGAATCCTGGGGAAATTTTATGTCCAGCAACAGACGATAAAAGGATGATGATGATGATGATGATGATGATGATGATGATGATGATGATGATGATGATGATGATGATGATGATGATGATGATAGAGAGAAGGATTCATGCATTTCCTGTGGGCTCACCGATTCAATTCTTCATGCCATTAGCAGCTCAGCCTCTCTGCAGCATCTCCAGGATAATTACCTTTTATCATGTATGTGCATCACAAATCTGATGTGTACTAGATATGCGCTTTCAAAAGATATATGATAAAAACAAAATCTCATTCGACGTGTCATTATTCTGTAACAAGTTCAGAAAACCAGCATTTATGAACTTTTTCCCCCATAAAACTTAAATAAGTTATGAAAAGTCTACTAACCTTCAGGTAAATTGTACCAGCACCTCCGGGATTCGGTTTTCCTGCTCCGCCAAAAGCCTGAAGACTTCCAAACCAGTGCTGTATATTTTTGTAAAACATTGCAATTCTTCCGCCACCGCCGGCGCCAAACGTAGTTCCGGGTGTTTTACCACCATTGGCCTTTTAAGAACAGAAATTAAAGAGTCATAATTATTCATAATAATAATCTATCCATATAAAAGCCATTCATTCAAATTAGTATGTTAAATTGTGAATTATATGGTTGTATGTCCGCACCGACTCCTGTCTTAGCATCAAATTTACAATGGGTTGGAAACAGATTAATATTGCTAAAAAACAATTATAGGGTTGAAATAAAATGAGATAGGCTGCCGTGACGTAATAACTAGGAATACAACACATAATTGCTGGACGTTTGAAACAAAAATAAAAGAAAAAAGAGTACGCAAGTGACGGAAGGATATGCTTAAAGTCGAGTTGGATGCTTGAATTATCAAAAGTGAATTGTCAAGTAAATTATCTTTAGGCTCTTCAATGTCGATCCATGCATAAATAACCCAACCATTTTTGTAAGTATATGTTACTAATAGTAAAAAGTGTCCTATTTGCCAATACATTTACGTGATGTATAACAAGCATATTCTATTTGTGACAATCCATCTTTTCGTAATTTCTAATTCATTTCTATAGTAAAGACATATAAAACAGGTTTATTCTGTCAGTAAGACTTGCATTAATCCTGATCACCGGGAATCACTTTCTTTCTGATTTTCCATGTTGAAAGTAACATTTGCCTCAAATTGTAAGAATTTGATATTTTTTTCCTTGATTCTCAAAGAGTGACGCGAAGATAGAATGCAGAAATTACTCGGAGAGATTTGAAGTAAAATGCTCAAAATTCACTCGTTAAATCATTTAACTTCACTTCAAGCAAATTGAGACTCATACAACGCGCACGTTTGAAAACTAAGCTCAGCATAACATGGAGAGACCACTAGACCTCACAATACATTACTGCAAAAACTGGAGTCTGAAATATCATCCCCATGTAAATCTTTTGACGGACTTTTGTCTCCATTTGGGTTAATTTTCTGAACATATCGTTCCGGCCGTTGTACCTTACGGCCGTCTCCAGGTGATGAATGATTGTAATTTTTATTATCGGAATGGATAAACCCCCATCTCCTCGGTCACATCAAAACGTTTGCATTTCATTGTCCAATATCGGGTAGGATTGATTTTTTGTTTCCACAGTTGTTGGCTGTACTTGGTGTGAAAGATTATTGATTGCTTATGTGGGGCCTTTGGGGGCGGGGGGGGCAGAAATTTCAGACGAAATTTACCATAGAACCTATTTGAAAACTCAAATGGCAACAAGGAACAATGGAAAAGAATGTTTGGGTAGGTGCCCCCCAAAATTGGCGAACGTAGAACCGTGTCGAAAACATTAGATGTGATGTTGGGAGAATTAAAGATTTGAGAATAGGTTTAAACTTTCCAGACTACGGCAGTACGAAGGTGTGTTAAGATACTGAGGAAGGTGCTGGAGATTCAGAAGAACTAACGGTCACTCAATTGAAATCTAACAATAATCACCAGGCATCTGACGTGAACATGCAGAACGCATGAAATAATAATAAATCAAAAGGTTAACCTAATCCAGGCCAGGAGATCAGATCTAATTATCGTCAGCCAAAAGAAAAGCATCGGTCAGATAATAATGTGGCCATTCTTGTGAAATTGAGACCTAGAAGCTTGAATGATTTATGACACTCGCCAGCCTACTAAAGAGAGTGGGGAACAGGTCTAGTTAATCACTCAATTGAATCATATGACATACGTCTTTAGTCAGCATGCCACATTGAGGATGGCATATCAAAAAGTTGGAGAAAGTGGGGAATCAATGAATAATTTACTTTTCTAGAATTTTTTTGCTTGGGGTAGCGATAGTGATCACTGAAAAGTCCAAAATTTTGAACAAACATAGATGCTGCCGGACAAAAACGAAGGAACCAATTTACCATGGACATATACTGCACTCTAAGAACTTTTTGGCGGGGTGGATTTTCATAAATAAAGAAAACTGTCTTGTATTATCCTAGAGGATGTGTGTGTGTGTGTGTGTGTGTGTGTGTGTGTGCTAAACTTCAATTTTTTTTCTTTGAACGGTTAGGGCTTTGTGAAGACTTGATACATAGATATATAAAAAGGTCAACACAAGAATAATCTAAATTTTTCTGTTGTGGGTTACAGGGATTCATATCAGTAAGATAGTTTATGTGGCCATACCAGAGGGACAGAGTTAAATTGATGGATAAAATCGGAATGACATACGATTCTTGCCAGGAAACCAAAAAAAATGCAGAACCTAAAAGTAACGATTATACCAATTATCGTTTGTCCGTTTAACTGTTCCAAAGGCTAATGCTGAAAAATTTGAAAGAGAATCATTCAAATCAACCAGAATATCGAGGGGTGTGCTTAAGTATTGAAGAGACTTGTGGTCACTTGATCAGCATATAAAGCCACAAGTTAACGAGTTGTATTTATTGAAAATTATGAATATAAAAACAAAAATCAAGGTGCAAGCAGTTACAAATATCTGTATTTCAAACATGCAAAAAAAAAAATCACAAGCAGATACTAAAAGTTGACTTTGGGTCATGGAGAATAACTGGAGTAAACAATTGGTAAATTGAAGCCAGTCCTAAAGTCACTGCCGTTGAAACCAAAGGAATTTGACGTTGATGAAAATGGAGGACGATATATGAAGTAAAAAAAAACTACGGTACTGAAGTTGAGAGGAATTTCTGAAAACAGTGTAAAACAATGCAAGAGAATTGTTGTCACTTGATTCTTTACTACTAGCTAATATTTCAGGGCGACAACCATAGAGCGATGACTGGTGAGTTAATCTGTTGCAAGTTTGTCTCTCTGTTGATGAGCACAATTCATCCTTACAAAAGACTAATAACACTATTGAAATTTAATGAATTTATAAGTATTATACATGATTGGTGGAGGTTTGTTCAATGGTTCATTACAGATGTTTACTGTTCATTTCACTTGAAAAAGATTTTCGAAAAAGCATTGATTTGAAACAAAATGTACAATCCGTAATAAATCATTGAAGAAAATCTGTAAGTATTTCATGGACGCTTTACTGATGTTATTTAACATTTTTTAAGAACTGATATCCATCTAATACATTGATATATTGATATATGTATATATGTATATATATATATATACAAACACAGGCAAATGCACACACTCACACACATATACTCTCGTTGTATATTTATTACCGTTCTCTTATATATTTGTGTGTGTATGTGTGCATGAGTAAAAAATCAGTATATATATATATATATATATATATATATATATATATATATACATATATATATATATATATATATGTGTGTGTATATATATAAATCAGTATATATATAAATCAATACGTCTAAGAATCAATATATATATCAGTATATATATATATGTATATATATATATAAGTATATCGATATATATGTACTCATATCAGTATATATATATATATATATATATATATATATATATATATATATATATATATATATATATATATATATATATTATTGTGTCATCCACAGAGAGCTGTTTCGATGTATTACATCTCTCCAGTGTGGCTATAGACTTTCCATTATCCTATCCAGTACTGTGAGGTACGATTGAAACCTTCACCTCAGCCCCATTCGCCGATATCTTACCTCTATTGATACATATATATATATATATATATATATATATATATATATATATATATATATATATATATATGTACACATGTATCAGTATTTACATAAATATATATATATACACACACACACACATATATACATACTGATATATATATATGTAAATATATCAATATAAGTATAAGTATAAATGTATCAATATTTATATATTCATATATACATTTACATATGTATTATAAATATATATATATATATATGTATCACATGCACATGTATATATGCTCATATGTATATATGTATATATATGTATGTATATACATATATATATAGATAGATAGATATGAATCTATGCACTCACTCTCTCTCTCTCACACACACACACACACACACACACAGAGACAGACACACACACACACACACATATATATATATATATATATATATATATATACACACACATATATATATATATACCTCAAAATATCAATATTTTGGGTGGTCTGTTTGTCATCTCCAACTGATATATCTTTTCTTTCGTTCAATCATGTTTTGTTATGTATTTCTGTTATATCTAATAGAGATGCTGTGCTTGTTTGGGGTCATAAATTATAAATTAGGAGATTGTTTAGTTTCTATTGATTTGGGGATTTCTTCAATTTTTGCGTTTGGATGTTTAGAACTTAATATATGCAATTACAGAATTTTTCTCTCCAGTGTCGTTTATGGGTGTTATTGTTTGAACTGAATGTGACATCTTAAAAGTGAGGAATTTTCATATCAAAGTTACTATGAATTATTTCATATCATCCTTTATTGGAGAAGATTTCCAAATCAATAGAAACTAGTTTGATATATAATGCCTCAAATGAAACAATATTTACCGAAGTTAGGAATAGATATACTAAAGCCTTGAAGGACAGGTATTTAATCATGACTAGTTTTAGATATGATGAAAAAATAAAACCTAACAAAGCAAACTATAGCAACAGTAAGAAAGTAAAGGCAAGAGAATCATCTGGTCTGCACCGCCATTCAACTTACAAGTAGCAACAAACTTAGGAAAACATTCGTCCAATTAATAGAAAAAAACATTCCCGAGCAACCCATCGAGAAAATATTCGACAAGAACAAACTGAAAGTTAGCTATAGCTGTACGGATAGTTTTAGTGTAATAAGTCACTTAACAACACCTTCTCATGAGGAAATTAGAAATAATACTGATGGAGAGAGCATAAATGAACCAGTTTGCAATTTTACAGAAAGAAACGGATGTCTTTTGCAAAATACGTTCTTCAAATTGAATACCACACGGATATATTAACATGCAAGAAACCTCAGAAGGTAGGATATGATTTAAGAATATCAATATTTCTATAGCACACTTTTCACCAAGATTAGCCCACCATATATCATCATTTACAAACAAAAATTACAAAAACAGTAAAATGGAAAATGTTAAAAAACACACATATGCCAGAATATTGAACCCCCATATTACCTATAACCCTAAATGAGAAAATTGAAATACTCACATTTGACACTAGAACAAAATGCAAAAAAATTATTAGATAGAAAAATGAAGTAGCGTCAAAGTGCCTTCACCATTCAAAAGTCCAATAGTAAATATAGTTCTACACCGAACACATAGGTTTACAAAAGATTGAACATCATAGCTATCATATCCCCGACATTGTTGTTGTTGTTATTATTATTATTATTATTATTTGTAATCTCACACCAGTTGCTTGGTGGTTATCGTGGAGGTTGAGTGACCATTATTTCTTTAAATATCCAGCCTATTCAAAGAATAACCAGATGATTATCTCAAACATGTAGGAACAGACCAAACCCAGAAAAATTAAATAACCGCTAAGATCAGGTAAGAGTGAACCCCAAAACAGCAAAACAGATTTAAATGGGAAAAATTTATCGTCAGAGCGGAAACATACCACGAAGAGCTGATAATTCAACAACATGCTGATAAAGAAAATACGTGTTCTGTATCCTGCTAGTTTATAATCCATAACCACCAACAAGCAGAGTATTCTCCACAAAATAAAATAGAATAACATAGCAAGCAGTGGTCAACCACTAAACAAAAAAAGACAAAATAAAAGGTAGATAAATAGAAGAGGAAGATCCCACACCTTCGAAAAATAGACCCCCCCCAAAGAAAATGTCCTGAATATTAAGCATTTGAAGAAGCCAAAACAGGACAGAAACACAAACGTATTTGTGTAGCGAATCTTTTACTCAATCATATTTCAAGCTCTCTACTCAGAGAGTACAGTTCAGACTTAATCTCACAAGATGTATCCACATACATTCTTTCATGCAGTCAGTTTCTTCATATAATTCTATTTTTTTCATTAATATCAGTCGAAATGAAATAATGAATAAATAAATAGATAAATAAATAGAAAATTTTATTTTCAAACTTTTAAAAATGATAAATCATCTGAACATTCGAATAATTTTCATTACAATTTAATCACATTTCAAGATTGACTTTTAATCAAGAGATTGGTGATTTTCAAAATGTCTATAAATTATCTGCTATAATATGTCTTTATAAAATTTGAATTGAAGATTCCTCTGAGGCAGTTTCTACCTAGCGTAATAAATTCAATTGCTGGAGACTCATCTTTAGAGAATTGAGAGAAAGTATAAGATTTACAAAACGTGAAATTTCACAAGAATAAACTTTAGATCAACATAGGAAAATAAAACGAAATTAAATCTGGATAACGATTGCATATATATATATTTTATAACTTAGGAGAAAGGGGAATAATTTTGATTGATTGTCCTCGAAAGTAAATAGTAATTATTTGTTAGAATTGTTAGGCTTACAGAAAACAATTAAACCTGATTAGATGATAGAAACATACGTTATTCAAATGTAAATGGAATTTTTTTTTCATAATTATTTGGAAAAATATTGCCAGTTGCTGATGAGTGCAGCATGCACAAAATGTTGACATTTACCGGCTATATATCCCCGTAATTCTTATATGTATATATATATATAGTTTTGCTTCAACTACGTTTGTAAGGATAATTCATTTGATGTCTATACATCATATACTACTATTTCATTTGTTTTTTTTTACCCGATATTACATGTCAACGTCTTTACACCAGATATTACTATAGGTTCCATCAATTTAGATCATAGTTTTTCTATGCTTGTAGACTTTCTTTAACTCATTTTTTAATAAACGGCAATTATTTTTACTTTTACGTCTAGACATTATATACGGCTATTTGGGTTTCTTTTCTTAAATCAATTTTTAAAAATGTCTAACTCAATTTTACATTTATGGAAATGAACTATGATTACAATTTTGGAACAAAAAACCATAGAATCAACGCAAGTAATAATATTCCTATTTTTAGAAAACTTCTGACTCAATTTTACATGCATTCCTCAAAGATTTGAAATATGAAGACATTTTTTACGTCTAGACATCAGATATCTCCTTTCTTTAGGTTTCATTTGTCAAATTATATTTCTCTACGATTTTTCAAAGATGTCGATTTTAAATAGAAATTAGATTCGAGAATAATTCAACGGGTATAGAGCCTTGTAATTCCTATATGATAATAGCACTATTTATCGTGTTAAATGTTGAGCACTCTAATTATACGTAAACAACAACGGATAAAATCTGTTTTCCATTTCTTTCTTTTTGTATTCTTAGAAATTGAAAATACATTACGATCTTACATACACAAAAAAACTACATATCCGTATATTCACATCTCCATATTTTTACATCATCAGCACGTAACTACACACGCCCAAAACACACGTATACACACACACACACGTATATTCAATATATATATATATATATATATATATATATATATATATATATATATATATATATATATATGCATATATATATACACACACACACACACACATATATATGCATATATATACACACACACATATATATATATATATATATATACACACACACACACATATATATATATGCATATATATATATATATACACACACACATATATATATATGCATATATATATATACACACACACACACACATATATATATATACATATATGCATATATATACACACACACACACACACATATATATATATATATGCATATATATATATATACACACACACACACACATATATATATATATGCATATATATATATATATATATATATATATATATATATATATATATATATATACGTACATGTTAGTGCGTGCGTCCCTCGATAAGTCGAATCATCATCACAGACTCAACACTCTCTTCAAATCCACTAACCTGAATAGTGCCTGATCCTTGCAGGCGGTCTGTACTTATCCAAACACTTCCACCACTCCCTCCTCCGGCCTTGGATGTCAGCATGTCCTGTCCATTAGCGCTGACCAGACCATCAACCACAAGCTTCCTCTTAATGGATAGTTTCAAGATTCCTCCTCCTGCAACAAGACCAATCAATCATTGCAAGGCCAAGAATACTAATGGGTAGCACTGTTCAGTAAACGGAAAAGTTGTAAACACCTTCCAGCAAGTTACAAGAACGAACCAATGGTTGAAGCAATGGGCTTGCGACTGGATAGGACCCAAAGAAAATCAGTAGGTTCGAGCCAAGTTTGGCAATAAATGGAGATAATCCAAGTTTTATTTCAGAGAATTATCCATTGGAATAGATTAAGAAACTTTGAGAGTCTAGGGGCTGAAGTTCAATACCTAATGAAATGGGCCCGCCTTACGATGCAGGTATTAGACCTCTGCCTCCAATGGTCTGTGTTACTGAATTATTGTTATTGGATTATCTTTCTTTCTGGCCAAATCTGGCAACCCTTGTTTGAACCAAACAGGGATTTTTTTTATTATTATGGAATATAAAAAAAGAACCCCGTCGACGAGACATACATTAGGGCGTTCAATGATTAAAACTATCTACATTTCTATTATTGGCAACGTTTCAGTTGGTTTATTCTCTGACCTTCTTTGGCACGCCTGACATAGTTCCTTCACTGGTGTCCCCGTTCTATTAATAATCTAATATATCTGCATAATAATTCCGGTTGTTTTAGGCTCAGAAAAACTTACTGAATCACAGGGACAAGACAATAAGTAGAAAAACAACTAACAGAAACAATTTTGGTGACAACTTCCCCTGGAGAAGACCAAAGACTATATCAGCTGAAACATGAAACGAACGATGAAGGCAGTTGATAACATCAGTGGGTGGTAGCAAAACTTTATAGCAAAATCTCAGCTAATCATATCAAAAATATCGTCGAGCGACTTAAGCCACTTTGAAGTTTGGTATCTTATTACCCTTTTTGCCACTCAGCCAGGGATACCTTTTTTTTTGATGTCATTCTCTGAAACAGAAGCAATCAAACCTGAGTCTTAGAGTGAAACACAGTATTATAGTAGTGTCGTTATACCGTGATGGTGGAAGCTTTTTGAGACTCACTAGCTGATCATCTCATACGCTGGATTATCTCAGCTGAAATTAAATCTAAGATCGGTGCACCCTCTGTTCCATATGTTTATATACCAAATGTTTTTAAACCACCGAGAACTTTGATATTTCTAAAACTTTTTTTGCCAGTTTTTTAGGGTACCCTTCATATATCTATATACATTTACATAAATACTTAGATAGATACACATGTGCAAACTGCTTAT
The DNA here is from genome assembly GCA_963457665.1 of Thysanoteuthis rhombus. Classification (NCBI taxonomy): domain Eukaryota; kingdom Metazoa; phylum Mollusca; class Cephalopoda; order Oegopsida; family Thysanoteuthidae; genus Thysanoteuthis; species Thysanoteuthis major. The sequence continues at coordinate 27,385,855 of OY735228.1, read as the reverse complement.
CTGCCTATGTATATGATAAATAAAATCCTAATTGTTTCACTGAAAGTTATGAGAAAATACCGAAAGCTTTCAATCATATGAAAATTACAAACCTCTTCCATCGGAGTCTGTTGCCAGAGCACCACCACTTCCAAATTCTTCAGGAGACTGAACAGATCCGTATACAGGCCCAGAAGCGCTTGCTGTAATTAAAAGGAAACTAGGAATTAACTTCAGCGAAGAGAGTCTGATTCTTTTTGAGTTGAGAAAACATTTTCATATTTAATGAAGTGATGAATCGTATCATGTCGGAGTAGCTTATATAAAGTTGCAGAGAATTTTTCAATTCCCAGCGCTTTGTACAATGTTAGTTTACTTGAAGTTTACTCAGCTTTTTATTGCTTGTACAATCATTCAACCGTAGTACATAATTTATAAGCATTAGAAATAATTCAGAAGCCAAGAAAATTAATTCAACATGATCCCCCGGAAACAAACAACACCACCACCACCACCACCACCACCATCATCATCATCGTCGTCATCGTCCTTTCAACGTCCATTGTTACATAAAGACCCTTGACAAAATCTGCCAGACCTCACGATCGTGGATGTCACGGCGCCTGAACTCGTTTAAATCGTAATGCTATCTTTTTTTTCAACGGCGACAATTCTGCTTATTATGTCTGAGGGTCCACTTTATTAAAAAAAAAAACCCAAGGACAACATTGTAGGATTCAAAGCAGCCTGAGATATCGTTGCCTGTATCGTTGTAAAGCACTCAAAGCGGTACAAACTGAATTCCATTCAAGATCACTATCCAATTTCACAGGCAACCAAAAAAGATGGAGACAACTCCTCTGATAATTTGAAACAAACAAAAAGTTAGTACTTGAACTCTTTTTTCTCTTTTCGTTTGGAACAGAAAAAATGTTATTTTTGAAGAAGAGTCAATAGCATTAGAAATTAATTCATTACAAAATTTTTAGATGAATGAAGGTGTGCATAAACTTTGAAGAGTCTTCAACGTCTCAATGTAAACAAAACCTTCCGATGAAAAAAACCTCCCTGTGCCTGCTTGGATATGAAGGGGATTCTATAATGCAAACTGCTTGAAGCTGATCAAAGAATTACTGTACTACAATACAGTGAGGCATTGTCTGGTTTGAATGACACGTTTCCCGAAGATGATCGAAGATTATGGTGTCCCTCTCCATGTTACAAATGCAGTAGGAGAGAAGAATTATGTTGCACGGATGAGAAGTTCTTTTGCTTGTGGCATATTCTCTAGACATGTTTCTATTGGAATATTTCTTATTTCCGTTTGTTCCACATTTAAGTAGGTATACACATACATTGATTATTTTAAACAAAACTTTCATTTATATCTATACACTCATAAATAAACTACTTTTTTAACATAAGATTAAATATACGGTTACTTATACATACACCCCCCCCATATATATATATATATATATATATATATATATATATATATATATATATATATATATATATTAGTTTTGATGATAAATTGCCTTATATTATTATGAAATTTCCTGCAGAAGCCCCATTTTCTCCAATTGTTTATACGTTATCTAGACCGAGTGATACATTAACCATATAATTGCAGGTGATAATTTCAAATAGAATTTCAATATGATATAATATAATTTATAATCTTTCTGGCAGATCATATATCCATGTCTTAATAACATATTTTGTTTTGTAAATGCAAGACATTCACATCCTTATGGGAAAACTAAACAATTATTTGACCAATCGGGTCAATCGGTGTTAGTGTGAGCGCAGACCACACAATCAACAGGACGTTTTTTGCATTTTTTGATTTGGAGTATTTTAGGGATATCTTAATCAAAAATTTCATGTTTTGGAAAATATCTTTTCAGTGATATAAATAGAAGTACCTGCAATACTTCCCATCCGTAATTTTGTATGACGGAGGGATAATGAGAGTCCAGTTCTGCATTATAGTTACATCGTAAAAAAGAACCTCAATTCCTTAATCTCCTGTTTTGGAAGAATGATTCCTCAGTGAAGTAAAGAGTGACGTAACTTGAATACCCCAAAGCTATAATTTCAAATGGCAAACAGAAAGTTAGGGTCCAGTTCAGCAGTATAGCTACTTTGCTAACTGGACCCACCTACGTCTGTGTTTTTGAATAATAATTTCTCAATGAGGTAAAGACAAATAAGCAAAATACCTCAAAAGTTAGTATGATGGACAGATAGTGGAAAACCAGTTCATCAGTATAGCTACATCATAAATAGACACCTCGCACCAAATTAAGACATCTAAATTCAATACGTAAATTTCATTTTTTAGGAAAAATATCTATAATAAAATGGAGTCTTCTGAATATTTTTTCGCATGATGTATAGAAAGTGATTCAATAGCTGCTTCGTAGTATAATCGTAAATAGAGTACCACCAGAGAGATCATTTTTTCAATTAGTAAAAGTAACTGAAATTCTCGGAAGTGTCAGTTTTGTACGGTGACAAAAAGTTAGGTTCCATTTCAGCTGTAGAGTTACGAATTTGATAGTCGCCCCAATCGTGGTTTTGTACGGTAAGAGAAAGTGAGGGTCCCGTTCAGCTATTTAGTTACATTGTTCATAGTCGACCAAAAGTGGTTTCATGCGGTGATGGAGAGCAAGGGTCACTTTCAGCCGTATAGGTACATCGTTAATAGTCGTCCTAATCGTGGTTTTCGACTGAATTTTTTTGTTTTTTTTATGATACTATTTACCTTCATAATTATATTTTGTTTCTTTTTGAAAAAAAAAATTCTCAAAATAATATGAAATTAAATAGCATAAAATTGAAAAAGTTGTGAATGATTTATAATATTTCATCCACTGAAAGATAAATGAATAAATTTGTTTACAGCACAGTGAATTGGGAAAATATTGTATGAAATACTGATTGACTAACGGGTTAAGTTTTCAACCATGATAAGTTTTCAACCTCCATAAAAAAAATATTGAACACCAATAGTATTACGATGAACTTATGATTTTCCAAGTTCACGTTTTCACCGTACAGAGTTTCTATGGTCTTCAAAACTTCCTCAGAATTCCCATTGAATCATTAGAGACTTAACCGCGAATTATTGAAACCACGAACGGAAAATCTGTGAATAATCAAGGAAACAATCTCCCTCTCTTTCTCATATATATATATATATATATATATATTGTTGACGTATAATGAGTTTATGTGCACATATTTCTATTTATTTAGTTTGTTCGTTTGCATTCAGATGGAGTGATTCCATTTGTTTAATTTACGTTCTTATTATGACACAATAAGAATTGCATCATAGGACTTCGCAATATTTGATGTCTGATCATCACACATTGAAACAACTTGAGATGAGTTCAGATTTGAAGAAAATTAAAATTGGGATACTTTAATTATTAAGAATTAATCACCTAATAAAATAAATTTAGACTCCTTTGTGCCTATTCAAACATTACTTAGTCATTTGAAAGGTACATTGTCGAATCTATCTATCTATCTATCTATCTATCTATCTATCTATATATATATATATATATATATATATGTATATATATATATATATATATATGTGTGTGTGTGTATGTGTGTGTGTGCTATTAGTTTGTAAAAGACCAAGTCATGTATGCGTATGCACATCATTAAATTTGCAGCTACCGAAAGAAAATGATTTATTTTACACGATTAGTATTCACTTTCCAACGTAATCATCGTCGTTGTCATCACACTTAATTCACCTATGAATATTAATAAAACATTTTGGACATTATAGAACATTTCAGATTAGAATTAAGCTCATAACTACATGATATATCAGGCTCATGTACATCTGCATACATTCATGTATATTATTTTCAAAAGTCAAGTCCAAGTGGAAAATGACTTGCGAAGCGCACACCATTATTCACAGGTCACATGGGTCTCATAGCTGTACAGATACAAAAAAAACCTTTTGTCCTCCAAATCAGTGACAGACTTTAAACGAAAAACCTTTTCCCCTTCTTAAACCTTTTAAACTCCGCTCGACTATTCATGACCAACAAGTTGAACAGGATACAAGCTTTGACAATTCTAGGTTGTCCTGATACAACAAAAGGAGTTTTATAACATTGGTAGAAAAACATATATTAGCTTACAAAGGTAAAAACAAGACCTTTTGTAAGATGACAAGAGGAAAAAATAAAAATAAACTAGACGCAAATAAATCGTCACTCCTTGCTTTTAAACAAATAACCTCTCAGGATGTGCAGTCAAAGGTGCAATAATATACCCAATGACACAAATCCATCTACTCAGATTCTATTATAAGCTGCTTTCTTTTTCATTCTAGTCTTGAAAGTCTCGGATTCAGGATTATAATCGACATGAAAAAGTTTATCTTCGAACATATCATGAACTTACTTCCCGGTAAGAGCAAACAACTGTTGCCAGTTAGATTTCTTAATGCGTGCAACATTGGTCAGGGTTACACAAAATTTATATTATCTTCAAAATATTTTGTCAGCTTCTTCATGACAATAAATTGCTTTCACTGCTTTTATCATCATCTGAAAACTCTCTTTAATCACTGATTCATTACCAGAATGATAAGCAGGACAAAGAGATCTTAGTCGAGTTAACTTATCAGAAGCTTACAAGTGGCTACAAGTGATTTCACGTCTTTTATCGTTACTAGCAACAACTGGTGTATTGAGTTATCTGCGTTTATCTTAAAAAAAAATCAGTTCCAGGAGTCACCAATTGTCATTATTTTTCTTAGGCAATCATTTTCTCCGCAGTGAGCGAACTATATATTATTTCTATCAATTTTTATCCCGAGCTGATACCAATTAAATGTTTTTAGATATTCATAACCATTCATTCATTCGTTCTTAAGCTAAAAAGAACTGCAATAGAAATAAATTAGAAACTCAAAGTTAAATGTTGTCTGATGTTCTGACCCAAAGTATTAAGATTCTTGATTTGACATCTCTGAACGGTTTATATAATCTGTATTTTCAATACAATGTTTCGTAGGTTTCCTGGTCTTTCCAGCAGTATACTACAGGGTGTTTGCGTAAGAATAAGCAACATTTAAAAGGGAAATGATTATTTGAAACAAACTTTAGAGTTACCTCCCTCCAATTTACAGTCAGCTCATTGGCTGAAACAATTAGTTGCATTTCCAACCACACGTATCAGCCTATTAACCAACCGTATATAAAAGGGTTGAAAAAAGATTTCTTTAAAGAATAATCTTCCTTTTAAATTTTGTGTCTTCTCTGCAGACAACCTATGCATTCAGTGATTTACACGTCATCAATTATTTGTCAAATTTCATCACTCCCGTTAGAAAAACCAGTTAAAGTTGCGAAGATCTGTGCTAGGACTACAGAATTTTATTGAATTTAAAATAAATGTGATGGGTCATCATCATTCTAGGAGATGATTGGACAAATGATCTCATTTTTTTCTGTTGTTATCCTTAAGATATGGTTCTTGCCAATCCAATCTTCGACTTACTATGATATATTCTAAGAGCTTATCAGTTTTCAACTAATATTTCTTTCAACAACTTCAATTGCTTTTATGGCTACGTCTCAGGCTACCACTCTACAGCTGTTTGTAAACAGCATGGATTAAAAATAAAGAAAGAGCTCCCGATGGGACTCAATGTGAGGTGATATTCCACGACTTGGAGAAAGTTTTGGTCAAAGGCTTGATTTCAAGGAAACGCACCTTTGTTTGGATTACCACGGGACCCTTTTCCTCCGTGACTTGCTCCTCCAAAGAAGTTCCCTGAACCAGGTCCTCTTACAAATCCTTTCCCGTTCACTGAGAGAACCCCGGCAGTATTCACATCAATGACATCGCTCTTGACATGGAGGACGTGGCCTTGTAGTAAACCTCCACCTTCGACTGTTAGGAAATCAGTCTGAAAAATAAATAAAAAACAACTTATGATCAACCGTATAGAGAGATAATAACAGCACAAAGAGGAATCTATTATAGAATAGAAAGGAAACAAGACCGTAGCTATTCATGTGTATTCTAGACGAGATAATTCGAATATATCTATATCTATATCTCTTTATATATATATAATTCAGATCATCCAATGCTCAATTATATCATCAGGGTACCACGTGGTTTTTTTATGGCATTTTTCGGGGCAATATGGTTTACTCTGCGGCGCCTTCTCCCCAAGATCACATGACTCCAACAGCAAAGAGGACTCCCTCGACTAGTTTCAATGTGAAGTGATGAGAAATTACGTCACTGGCAACTCGAACGTTGGGCAAGATCAGTCGCCTTATCTCTTCATATATGAAAGACAAACCTTGCCCTGTGAGCGGGTTTTCAGGTCAGCTCACACATATAAGCAGAATCAGAATTTCAGTGCTAAATTGATAAATAAATAGATATAAAATGATAATACTATCGAGGCGTGTGATGACATTGCACTATTATTATTGTTTCTTTTTTTGTCACGGAATTTCCAAAAACTAACTCGCTATCAACATGTTTGGGTTCCTGTAGTACAAACTGAAAATGTCATGATGATATACTGTGTGGTTCTTCATTTACACTGTAACAGTTACAGATAGACTGACATTTGGTGAATTATAACAATTTATCATCCTAAGCAGCCATTATAAGTCCACTGCTGGACAAAGGCCTTTCCAATTCCCTCACATGATGATCATGGATGCACTAACCCTTGCCTTGCCTTACAGCTAAACCCCTTCATCTCATCTTGCCACCGTGTGTCTGTTTTTCCAACGGCATTCACTGTCATCCCCGTCTTTGTTTCAAAATTATTTGAATAATCTTCCTCACCTTAGTTCTCCCCCTGATCCATGTTGATCTTCTTCTATCTCTTTGAGTATTCTCTTGCATTGCTCTTTCCATCACTCCTTATGTGAATCTAGGTTGGTTCTCAGTTTCGTTTTGTTAGTTTCCATGCAAGTCATAGCTGGTATTATGCATTTTTTGTATAGTTTACGCTTTAAGAACATTGGCACTGTACCTTTCAATATGTCTCTATTCGTACCAAATGATTTCCAGAAAATCTTTATGCGTCACTTTATTTCGATTTCATAATCTTTCTTTGACTTTATTTTCTGTCCTGGGTTAATGTATTCGTTAACTTCTTTTAGAGCGGAGTCCTCTAATCTTACGATCTTTTGGGTAGATTAATCGTTGAACATTAAATTGTTTACAATTTCTCCTTGTATGTTGGTTCCAAATTCCCCCTAGTCAGGTTCCCGTGAGAAAGTTTCAAGCCTCCCAGAGAATAGTTTAGATGATATTGTATCTACTAGTTTTGGGGTACTTTTCTTTCTTGTGTGCACTGCGTGAATAACTGCGCTAATCTTTTGTGAAATATTTCTCCTGCATCTTTTAGAAGGTCTATCGTTGTACTATTTAAGGCAGAAGCTTTCCCGAGTTCGATATTCTCAAGTGCAAATCCAACTTCGTCTTCTGTTATGTCTGGGATGTCACTATTATCTATCGACATTCCAGTTTGTGGTACTTGTTTTCTTAAATCGTTCAGATTTTAGAGCATTCTTCGCTTATTCTTGATAGTTTATTCCTACTTTTGAAAATTTTACCATTTCTACCCTTCAGTGCAAGTATCTGTTGTTTGTCAGTATTATCTGCAGTTCGGGCATGTTATAAACTCTATCCTCATGTTTCCTTTTTTTCATCCTCTCCCTTTTTGTTGTTATTCATTAAATATGAGATCTGCTCTTTTGGTCTCATCTTTTTTAGTTTTTCATCTCCATATCTATTTCTCTCTTTGATTACTTTTGATGTCGTTTTGAGTATTTCCCAGTGTTATTATTTACGTATTTATTACCTACGATCTCTGCTGCTTCCTTAATTAAGTTTTCACGGCTATTACTCTTTCACTCTGTTACTGTCACTTTTCCACAAAGTATGAAATCTGTTCTCTATCGCTACACGAAAATCAGTATTATTCTCAATTAACGCACGCGTTTTCAATAGATTACCTATGTTTACAACACCGGATACACACCTACTAAGATCCATCTTGATAGCTTCAAATCCTGAATCATCATCAATCTCATGTCAATTATAAATACAAGTCCTAAAACAGCTGTTAAAGCAATTTTTCGATTGATAATTGCATGAGGCACTTATAATCTACAAACAACATCTATAATTATTCATGGGGAAGAGAGGTGTTTTTTTGAGGTTGAGAGAAGAAACATGTTCTCGGCTGTTCTGAGGATTGTTTTTAGCTTCAGAATGTCGTAGGTATCCAAAATAATCGCGGCAGAAAAGAACCAAAAATAACAATGGCTCTCCTTAATCTGTATTTCAAGCTAGCATCTTCCCGATTGTATGGACAATTTGGGCAACGAGAAATCTCAAAGGGTTTGGAATTTACATTCAGGCGTCACTTGTCACTGGACTTATGGGAAATTAGCGGGATATGTTCATGCTTTAAGGCAAAACTGGCATGGAAATAGTGCTCGGATTTATTTCGAGAAGATGGTGAAAAGGAAATAGACGAAGGAAAAGAGAGTTGGAAGAGACAACTATGACAAAGAAGACGAAGGAAACTATGGTGAAGAAAAATAGAAATAGGAAAGGAAATGAGAGGAAGACGGTGTAGAGTTAAGAGAAGAAGAAATAGATGGAGAGAAAAGAAAGAGAAGAAACTAGGATTCAAAGGGAAATTATGAATCATCAATATATATGCTGGGCGCTGGGGCTGATCAATGACAAAGTTGGAAAAAGGAATGGATAAGTTACTTCTCTTGCCTTTTATGGGGCTGGAATTACTAGAAAAATAGGTCTGGATTTTGAAAACAACATGCAGGCACCAACCAGTGATCGATTTAGCATAAGCTTACATTGCATATTGACCTCCACCCATAAAAACCTATTTTGGAGGAGATTTTGAAAGAAACATTTCCCTTACTTATTGAGAGGAGTGTGTGTGTGGGGAATCTCAAGTTTTTATGAAAGGTGAAGGTTTCGCAAAGATACATAGACAAATTAGTGGAAAGGATAAATAGTCAGAACACATGAATAACCTAAACCAAGCAACAGTGATCAAACCTGTCTGTTGTGGGTAGCTGCGATTATTATAAGTTTAGAATGGAAAACGAAGAGAACGTAGAAGAAGAAGACGAGGAAAACAAAAGGGGAAGTGGCAATGGTACAAATATAAGGGGGAAGAATAAATAGAAGAAAAACTGGAGGGGACAATCTGAAAAGTCGATAGATATTAGTGATATCCCAGACATAACAGAATAAGAACAAGACGAGAAAATATTTTCGAGATAAAGAACTCTACTACTACTACTATTACAGATGGAACCAAGGATTTCAAAAGCTGATTTTGAAAACACTGCTTCTTTATTCAGAAGATTGGCACAAAGCAATCTTTTTTAGATTCTGCCTTGTGACCAACAATGCCGAGCTTAAGGAATATGCATAATATTTGTTCAAGTAATGTATAATGTATATCTAAATAATTGTATATCTATATCTATGAAGAACAGGACGAGAATGGACAGTTTGAAAAGAAGAGAATAGAGAAAATCAAATAAAAAAATGTCTGGTTAGTCCGTAGATTGTCTTTTGGCAGTATGTTGTGTTGGTGGTGATCAATTAAAAAATTGAGGAAGGGATGACCAATGAATATTTTTGGGGGGATGGGGCTAGGATTATAAACAAAGCATGAATTTACCCATCCCAATAAAAACAAAACAAGCGTGAATGCTGTTGGACAAAAATTAAGGGATCAGTTCAGCGTAGTATTAGATTACAATTTGAATCTCACAAAAAGTCTATTTAAGTGATAGATTTAAAGAAAAAAGGCGTTCTTGAAAGAAAGATGATGAGTAAATATCAAAATTCTAGTTTCATTTGTACGACCTGTACGCGTAATACACACTTAGCCAGTCAGCGAGACAGGCATAAAAACTGAAGAAAAACTATTTCAGCAATTTGGCGACATTTTTGATCGATGGTTTCTCCAAGAAAATGTCCAAAGAGAAGAGACAAATAGGTAAATCAAATAGTCCGACAAAATCCTTTTTTCTCTCACTGTCTGTTCAAAAGAAGAAAAAGTGGCAACTCACTCGGCTTGAAAAGAGAAATATGATCTCAAAACCTAATAACCTGATATAATAACTGAAGCAGTAGAACCGAGAAATATCTTTCTTTAAAACCTTAGCTTATTATTGCACAAGTCTAAACTTGTTCACAGTATTTCAATTCGCTTACAGTGTTCATTGATTAGGCTAGGTATGGCTTATCTTTGGAGATCAGATAAGAATCAATGCTTTCAGTTTGATTTGACTGGAGGTACAAAAGATTTAGACTGGGACAATTCCTCTGTAGTTTTACGCCCAGTGAGGTTCAACTTCAGTAAACTAGCAAATTGGTCAGAGGAATGAGTTTGATAACAATTGCACTACGATGTACAACCCTGAAAACTGATTTTTGTTTAAAGATCATATCTATGTATCAAAGTAACTCCAAGTAAATCCTTTACACATTCTTGAGAAAAGAACTACTTTGAAATTCACAAAAATGGACCGATTTTCATGAGTATAGATACAAGAGGAAATACAATAATTATTTTACTGCATGCCCTTTATGACATTGGTGTCGTTATCTCGAGAATGCATTGGACAGAGCACTTCAAAATGTATACGTACTCGCCATTACAGTCAATAATTGAACCGTAGCTTCAAAATTTGAAGTCATGAAAAAATATTCTGTCGAAGAATAAACATGGATTCTATTTATGACCCCACTCACGTTTCCCACTGGAAAATAAAGTAATACAGAATGATCAAGTAAGATCTACGTTCTCCAAAATCTAGATGTTATCAATAATCACGTCAAAATGGAGCCCAAAAAAACACAAAAAAATCATTTCTTTTCCAAAATCCATAAAATTATTTTGAGAAAGTTTCTTGTTGAGTACTATTACCAATTTTCAAGTCCATAAACAAAACAGCATACGCTGGAACACGCAAACACACATGCACATAAAAAGAATAGAATCATTCGCCATCTTTGATAGCTAAGGTTGTTAAATACTGTAAGTGCCTGGTAGAGGCTACCGCATCTTCACCATTTTGAGAATATATCTGAGCAGCAAGAAATGCTGTGGTATAAAAAGCAGCAAAAAATCAAATGACCAATCAAAACGAATGATGCATATTTGAAATAAAGCTACATACTCTCGACCATTCAAAATATTTTTTCAAAGTATCTCTACTTCTACCATAACAAGGTTGTCAATAATACAGCATTGGATTGAGAAAAATAGGCACAGATATAAGAAATGACTATGCTGCCATATCGTAATAGTTTCAGTAGCCTAAATGGTTAAAACATTGTTTGTGAAAGAAGCGAAAGAATCCAGAATTTGAGTCTTGTCTGATATTCAGATTTTCTGTAGTTTAACGACTGAAAAATTAGCCGATGATAGAAACTTAGAACATAGCAATGGAAAACAATTGAGATAAACGAGAGGAAAGTATTTTTCTATCATGGGGTGTTGACACTATTATACTTAAATTTACGCACTCCAATCTGGTTTTCGTTGTTTTTTTTTATCACAACGCTTCGTTCTTTAGAGATTCAGATTGGACAAGGTAGACTGCAGTTTTTGAATGCAAGAAGACAATCAATCTTAAGCTTCAATAAAGCAAATGTCAACGTCAGATAAGTACTTCTATGGAGTCAGGGCGAATGAATGTTTAAACTTCGTGTTAGTCCCAGCATTCTTCCCCACAAAAGCAAAAAAAACGAAATTGTATAGCCGAACAATTGTGATAAAGAAACCAAACTAGGAAAACTAGTCCGAAAGAATCAATGTAAGCTAATAATATCTCATCTCAGGAATCTATACAGAAAGAAGGCTCGAGGATTTAGAAGTCGAAACATTACGGCAAAGTTTCCAAGATGAAAAAACTCGTCTGGAATAATGTTTAATGGTAGCAACGTTTTATCTCAGAAATTTGATTTAGCCATGGAAACTGCACTGAAAAACTTCAAGTCGGAAGACATATATGCCTTAGAAGACATAAAATAGTAGATATGTAAATGTTAGAATTATTTCTTAGGGATGGAATTACATGACACAAAAGATATACAAAATTATCTTGAAGAACTGTTCTTTACCGTCAAGGTCCATTCATCTTTGGCATCGCCAGAGATACTTTTCATTTCAAACACAGCACCATCCTGAATCGTAACTTTCTTGAATGTTATTTGCCGATGGCTTGGTGTTTCCATAAATAATCTGACACCTGAAAGTGAATAAAACCTTAATGAAATGATGTATATAAAATCTTCACCCAAAAAGTAAACATTTGTCTTAGCTAACCCTAATCTAACTTGAAGGGCAAAGAATAAATTTGTCGAAGGTGTTTTGATTTTTTTAAAGTAAAACCTTATCTTTTTGTTGTTTTCATCGTATATTCTGAAGAAAAAAAAAGGTGTGAAACTTACCAGAAGATACAAGCAGGTGACTTTTGTTACCCACAATCTTCCCCCACACCTTAAGTATATTAAACTTAAGATTCGTCGATGGACAAGCATTTGGGTTTGAGCCAAGTGCTTGCTCGTCCAGAGAAGTTCGAATCTCGACTGACGCCTCTGGAAGGATCCATGTCGCTTTTTCATAAATGAAAGGATGATAGGTGACATTCGACCGACGGTATTCAGATATCTGCAAAAGCCAGTAAAAGATCAATTTTACAATAATCATTTTAACGGCGACTTTTGATGATTTTTATGGGAACAGGGTTGGAGACAAGTTTATTGATGTCAACTTTCTGTTGACCTAATCGAATTAAAATGTTACGTCGTTTAGCTTAGTTTAGTATAGGGCTCCGGGGGTTGAGGCTTAGGTCCAAGCAAAAGCATGGATCTTAAATGCTGATTTTCAAGGAAAGTATTCTACTGAAGTGAGCTCACCGCTTTGCACCTGTAGCCTTATTCCAGACCAATTTAGGCAATACTTATAACGTTTCGTTTTGAATCATATCCCTACCTCTGTCACGTGAAAGGTTTGAGACGGACCAACATGCAAATGTCCCGTGTCATCACCGACCAGCTGAGTCGTGGTTATTTTTGTCTTGTTATCCGTCATCAGTAAATGGGCATTCCCGTAAAGTTCAATCAGAGAAAACTGGAAGTTGAAGCCTTCAGATGGTGGGTGTGGAATCAAGTAAGCCACGGCGCCTGCAACGAAATGAATATACTGGCTGAAGCCTTTCAATATTTCGCAAATATCCATCAACATTGTTTACATTGTACAAGTGGAGATCCTACTTTGGACAATTTTATTCCAAAGGGCGGATGGAGTGGGAGTTTAATCTGTTATGGTTACCAGATAAGACAAAGCTTCCAGGTGGGATAAAGCTCCCAGATTGGACATTTTTCTCAGAACGCATCAGTGTAAAATAAGAGCTTTTCCAATACTTACAAAATGAAGAGTTCATATGTATTTACCATGGCTGATAGAAAAAAAAGGAACGTGGCCAAACCATTTTCCCAGGATGTGTGTGCGAATGTATCATATATATATATATATATATATATATATATATATATATATATATATATATATATATATATATATATAAATATATACATATATGAATATATACATATATAAATATATAGATGTATACATATACATACATATATACATACATATATAAATATATACATATATGAATATATACATATATAAATATATAGATATATATATATACATACATATATACATACATATATATACATATATATATATATATACATATACATACATATATATACATATATATATATACATATATATATATACATACATATATATGCATATATATATATATATACATACATATGCATATATATATATATACATACATATATATACATACATATATATACATACATATATATACACACACACATATATATATATATATATATATATATATATATAATACACATGGTACAGACCAGGTTAGCAATATAGCATAATATAAAGCAATGTCTGATGTGGAATGGATTTATTTCATAGAGTGCTCGATATATTCAACTTATTACTCATCGCCTGATGAGACCCAGAGGAAAATAAACATATATATATATATATATATACATATATATATATATATATATATATATATATATATATATATATATATATATATATGTATATATATATATATATATAGTTAATGATATTTTCAGTAATTTGTAAACGAGTGGATAGAGCTATTAGAAGATTGATTTATAAGGATGTGTATGTATGTGTGCACTTGGGTAGAGGCGTTTCATACTTTTGACTTGCACAGGCACACAAGAAAAACATAAGCATAAACTATGATTCATGTATTCAGCGTGCATTTCTTGAATACAAGTGTTTAAGCGCATGCTCAGTGTTGTAGAAATGTTCATTGCAAGGAAAAGATTCTGTCAACAATGATTGATCCTTTAGGGAATTAGAGTTGACAGTCCTACAGTCCTAAGAAGAAATATACAGAGAAAAAAAAGTATTGAAAAGACACATCAGCAATATGTGACACAAGGTCAGTGATTATTATGAGCAATCTGGACTCTTACATAATACAGAACGCATTTCTAGATACTACCTAACTTTCTCTTTTGTCCGCCATTCCTACCCTCTTGTCAAGCTACCATACTCCCCTCTATCCCACCCTCTATACCTACATTTT
>OY735228.1:27283599-27366099 GCA_963457665.1 Thysanoteuthis rhombus | reverse complement strand
TGATGTTGCGTGTATTAATATTTTCTTTTTTGTCAAGCTCTTACTATTGAACTTTGAATTCATTTTCTTGTGTAACAACGATTGCAGATGACAATGACCAGACCAAAAACAAGAGACGAGTAATTGTGACAAAGTGAGGTATGTAGGAAACTGAAGGACAAATTCATACCCACTTCTCAAGCCCAATTCAGATTGACTTGTTTTGCTTAGGTTTGCTAATCCCATAGAAATGAACCATTGATAAAGGAGTTGAAATAGAACACGTAATTTCGGTATATTGTATTGTAGGATAAATTTTGTTTTATTCACCTTTCACATTTTTAAGAAGCAAAAGAGTATGACTCTAGAGTAGCCAAGCTTGTTCTCTTTATTCTGCATACATATTTGAATCTAATGCCACTCAATCTTATCATCATCATCATCACCATCACCATCACCATCATCATCATCATCATCATCATCATCATCATCATCATCAGTCTTTTAACATCCGTCGTTAGATATAGACCTTCCCCAGGATTTGCCACACTTCTCTATCATGGGCGTCGTGGAGCCAGTACTTTCTGAATTTGTCGAGCTCGTCTCTCCAGCCTCGGTTGCACATGTGATTTTTGGGGATCCATGTCGTGAGTCGCGATGTCCGTCGGTTGTCTGCCATTCTTGCAACATGGCCAGCCCACTACCATTTGAGATTTTTAATGGATTCTATGATTTCTCTGACTCCTGTCTTTTCCCGGATGTACTGTGCTGTCTTTTGGTCTCTCCATTTGAGGCCCAGCAAAATTATTTCATATGCACGTTGCATAGTTCTCAATTTGTGTATCTATCTTTTGGTTAGGCTCCATGTTTCAGCTCCATAAGTGACTATTGGGAGGGTGCATTGGTTATACACCTTTCTTTTAGACTTAGGTACAAATTGATTACCGTTCTTCCTTAGTTTTCGTAGATAAATATTGGCACAGAAGCTGATATCTAAACATTATATGGAACGTCATGTTTTATCTAAATCAAAGCAAAAAGACGACTCCCAGCACAAGTTAGTTGCTCACTAATCCTTTGGCTGACACCCACTTAACCGACTACTTGAGCAGAGAGTGGATATTTTTGTGGACAAGATCTTGTCACAGTTGCTTGGGAAAACTCTGGTTGTTGTAACAAATAAACAAGCAAATAATAACGCGTCCTTTTGTCGATCGAATGATTGAGCGATAGCTAGTAGAGACACCGGTGAGAATACTGACAGGTACTTATCTTAATAAATAGATTCATAGAAATGTAGGAAGGTTGAGATACATGTACAAACAAACCAAAATACTTGTAAAAATACCAGGAGATAGATACATCTTAGAATTACGATAGGCACTATTCTTTTGGAATAGAGTGGTAAAAAAGACATATGTAAAGACATACGAAAGTACTAATGTGGATTCTAGGAGATTGTTATTTACAAAAGTAAGCTCTATCTAGCATCGGTACATAGTGATGATGATGATGATGATGATGATGATCATGATCATCATCATCATCATCAGCAGCAGCAGCAGTCTTTTAACGTCCGTCGTTGGACGTAAGCCTTCTCCAGGATTCGCCAAACTTCTCTATCGTGGGCGTCACGGAGTCAGTACATTCTGAATTTGTCGAGTTCGTCTCTCCATCTAATACTCTGCCGGACTCGGTTGCGCATGTGATATCTGGGGATCCTTGTCGTGAGCTGCGATGTCCGTCAGTTATCTGCTATTCTTGCAACATGGCCAGCCAATTGCCAATGGAGTTTTTTTAATCGATTATATAACGTCCCTGAATCCTATTTTTCTCTAATGCTGTGTAGTGGTCTCATTATGTGAAGTTTTTTTTTATGGACGTGCTGAATGGTTTTTAGGTCGCAGGTCTGCCTCTTGGTTAGATTCCATGCATCAGTTCCATAAGTGACTACTGGAAGTATGCATTGCTTGTACACTCTCTTTTCTAGGATTAATGGGATCTTCTTTTTCGGATTCTCTCTATTACAAATCTTGTGCAAAACCTAATTGCAATGAATCATTTCATTGTAGTTTGTATGTGGTCGAGAGACTCGACAATGTTCAATCTATTGAGCAAACCATGAACTTTAACATGCAGTTATTGTCATGATCTTTTTCAAGTTGTTTGTAATAACAGTTGAATATATCATTTTCACATTCCATACTATTGGTTATCAAACGGGCGAGAAATCACAAATATCTGTAACAGCTGAGTAAATATCCAAAACTGCTACACCCAAAGAAAAAGTGGTTTAACAGTCATATTGAGAAACTGCCAATCCCCCAGAGTGAATAATCTGGTTATTACTAATCGGGACCTACCCATGGTAACTTATACGTCCTCGTCAAGAATCAAGTCTGAAATTAGAGCTGAAGATTGTAATTGTTAAATTCGCTTATTTCTCGATTCTCAAAACACTACGATTATTTGACTTGATCAAAGACCCACCGACTGAAATAAGAATTCAGAAACATAAGGGGATTCTTTTTGATAGTTCAATTAAACTTTTCAAGATCTTTAAACATAAATAAACGTGAATATCATTTTATTAAATAAAAATTAATATGTATGGGTGAATAAAAAGATTAATAATCACAATCGATTTTATGTCAATCTTTTCAGTAAAGATTTTCTAATTTTTTTGTGATCATATTTTCCTATTTACATTTGGAGACCTCGGAAAGGAAAATAGCATTCAGTGATAAAGGAACATTAAAAAGAAAATTTTGTTTTACTGGAAAATAAAAATTGAATTTACAAATAACGCCAGGACTCGCATGTCTCGAATTAATCGACAAAATCTGTGGTGTCTTACTGGGGACTGAATTCGGATCCCTGTGTTCACAACGATTAACAGTGAATGCTTGCATAGATCCATTTAACGAACGTCGTTAAACAGTAACTATTTGTCTCTTCAAAGGTGAGGGTTACTGTATCAAGTGTAACCTCAGGAAATTGAATTTATTTTCTCAAACTACCAACCATATGTTATATTAGCGTCAGAATAATTCAGTAGAGGTAATTAAAACACCATATATATTCTTTAAAAAGCCATTTTATATACAGTATATGAGTAATAGTTTGCTTTAATATATTACATTGTTGAAGTTTTTAGAATACTGCAACGTTTACCTTCAAAGAGGGGAATGTAGCTATTACAGTTGAGTGACACTAAGCATAAGATCAATGTACATTGTTGTGAACATAAGCATCACGATACTTCCATTAAATAAGAACCATTGACTGGTAGCTTGAATAAATCTATCCGATTAAATGAAGGTGGCCGATATTATAGAATTGACTGGTCCGAATTATACCCCTTTTGAAAGAATTGACATACGGGCTACTTTTTTTCAAATAAGGGATCTGCGAAGCTGGAATCAGTATGTCCTCCCCAAAAGTGTGTATACTCATTGATCATATTTTAATATATAGAACTAAGGGCTTGAGAGACTTTTAAAATCTATATACCTTCATGAATTGAGTTCCAAGATGGCCAACAAACGCTCCCAATGCCGTTTGGTATACCTATTATTTTAAGCCAGTATACATAAGAAAGAGTTCGGCTTTTTAGAGGGCATGTCCACTAGCTACAAAACTCTCCTACTGATCTTAAGTGATTATATGCATTGAAAATAGACAAAACAGAAAAGTTTTCACTAAATTCCGCTATTTTTTTTACTTTGATCTTTTTTGAATAGTTTCACTACTCATCCTATATGTTAAGAATTGAAAATAAAGAAAGTAAGGTCAGAGATCAGGAGATGTCAAGCGGTATTGATAGAATATAACGATTATATGCACATTGCGAATGGATACAATGATTTTATTATAGAAATGCATTGAAAAAGAACAAAAAGGGCCAGTAATTAAGATGTGTGTAATTGACAGAATAGGGCTATTACAAGTATAATGAAATACTATTGCTGATGATTTTAAGCATCGTAAACGATTTTAGTACAAGTATTGTAAATGATTCTACCATGGGTAAATGTTGAAGGTGAATGTTGGTGACAGAATAGAGCTATTACATGCAAAATTAGAAAAATGCATTGCTAATGATTTTTCTATCACAAAAATTGTGAAAAAAATTAACTACAGGAAAGTATTCTAAATGTTTTTTCCATTGGGATACGTTAGGGATTAGAAAAATTAATACATCAACTGATTGGAATTGATACGTGTCACTGACCAGATTGAACTACAGGGTGACCTACTGCCACGACTGTTATCAACCATGTCATATAAAATAAATAATTTTTTTACCTGTCTTTTTGTAAATTTCATAATCTGCTTCATTTGCATGATCGTCAGATGGTTCTGTTACCTTAAATCAGAGAAAAGGAAATTACATTATTACACACCGAATATATATATATATATATATATATATATATATATATATATGTATGTATATATATATATATATATATATATATATATATATATATATATATATATATATATATATATATATATATATATATATAATTAATCGGTGACATAATAGAGATTATGTATAGGTTTGACAATATGAAAAAAAACGACAGAAATTGTTTTCAATAAAAATTGTTGTCATATATATATATATATATACATATATACATATATATACATATATATATATATATATATATATATATATATATATATATATATATATGTGCATAAATGAATTATGGATTACTTTGTATTGTATAGAAACTTATTTTAGATGGTCCACCGTCGTAACATGGTTAATGTATCACTCGCCCTGGATGTAGTAAGAGCATCACAATGTTGAAGCGGCTACCCAATCGGTGTCAGCAGCCGCATTTTCTTTAATTGTTTATGTTATTTACGTTGTCTACGGCGAGTGTTACATTTATCGTGTAACGACGGTAGTTCATCTCAAATAAGTTTCTATTTGATATATATAAATATATATATATATATATATATATATATATATATATATATACTTACGTATCATTCTTTCTACATATATATGTATATATATATGTGTGTGTGTGTATATATAGATAGATAGCTTTTCTTTCCTCATTGTAATCTACTGATATCCTACAGCAAGACAAGTCATTTATCACGATATGTGTTAAATATATCTTCATATATGTATATATATATATATATATATATATATATATATATATATATATATATATATATATATAATATATATATATATATATAATATATATATATATATATATATATATATATATATATATATATATATATATATATATATATATATATTTATATATATATATATGTGTGTTTATACAAGATTCCCTTAAGGCAATTTTTGTCGGCTTTGGCTAACATCACCTTCCCAAGATGGCTGAACATGACAGGATTATGATTTCATTGAAAACATCGCTTTCACACTAAGTTTGTTAGTTAACATGATGACCTCTCTCTCATTATGAAGTCTGTATATTTTTCTGTTTATCTCATTAAAAAATTGACACTTCAATCATAATGTTTCAAAAATGAGGCTCGTTTATGTAAATCTATGAATTAATTGCATATCGATATCTCAACGTATCAATCGATTAATTTACGTAAATAACCATCAAAGAATTAATAAAAATATTTAACTTAAGAACTTACGATTGGCTTTTTGCATCGATTGTCCACTCGTAATTTTTTGAAGTTTGCAACATGTTCCAAGTAATAGAGTCCCGGACCTCCAACTTCCGACCCTTGGCCACCTAGACAAAAGCAAAAAAAGACACGAGGATAAGAGCAGAAAGGAAGCCCAAGGAGAGGCGATGATCCCCAGAAAAAAAGGCTCACTGTAGCAGAATGACATTATCGTCATTATCATTTCTTTCATTTTTCAATCACGCTACACATGTATACAAGATGCTTACTCAATAGTTTTGAGAACCCAATGCTTAAAATGGCTTCCTGAAGAGTAAGGAAATTAGTCTAAGATGGTGTTCTTTATATCCCACTGAATGATTTCGATAGATGTGAGAAAATTCTGGCGAAACACGGGGAACCAGACAAATGGCCAGACTGATCAAGCTTTTCAGATTTCAGGAAAGTTAGGGTAGCACCACGTACATATCTATTACGCTTTTCTTCGTAAATCATAACTAAGCCTGAACTCTCAGGCTACGTACATATTGATTCATATATCACTCTTGTTTACTTTTTTTTTTGTTTTTGCCAAGTGTCACGTTCTCTCGATGGGAGGCAATTTCAGATGATATAATATATATATATATATATATATATATATATATATATATATATATATGTATGTATATATATATATATATATATATATATATATATATATATATATATATATATCTGACTACTTCGGACATAAAATATCTTGTTGAGCTTCTACGAAGTCTTTCAAACTTTCACACAAGACGATGTATACATGGATCGAATGTTTTTTTTCTGAAACGTGCGGAAACAAGAAAAATCCCATATTTCAATCCAGACATGCATTTATGAAGGATTGTACTCGAAGCATACAATTTATATATATATATATATATATATATATATATATATATATATATATATATATATATATATATATATATATATATATATATATATATATATATATGTATATATATATATATATATATATAAACACCAATTGAAATATTTCATGAAAAGTTCTACCGTCTGATGACACTCTTCATAGAATAAAATGTCAGAAACTAAATTATATTTGAAAAAAGTATTTTTCAAAATGTTTGAAATCACATCACGACATAGGTTTAAAAATATCGTTCCTTTGATAATTGTTTAATTCGCATTTGAGAGTCAGTTGACTTCTTTTTTTTCGAAATCTCAAATTCTTTTTGTCAGCATAACACTGGCTTTGGGGATTTGATGCAGATCGATTCCAAAACCTCAACGTCCAAAGGCGATCTTGCTATACTAACAAGTCTGAAGCAATCCGCTTTATAAGCTTTTTCCACGGTTTGGGTTGCCTGGAGACTGGATAACAGGATAACAAGCATTTACCATCCAGTATTAGTCAAAAATAAAACATATAAGAACAGCCTCCAAACACTTAAACATCTGAAACAAATATAACAAAGTATGACTACGATAGGCAAGCATCTACCCTGAATCTACATAAACCTTTCAAACGATATGTTTTTGAAATCTGGATTACTTTCTGACGTTTCGTCCTCTGAAGAGTGTTAGACGACAGAAGCATTTTGAAACTATATATATATATATATATATATATATATATATATATATATATATATATATATATATATATATATATATATATATAGTCTAGAAAGCTTTACAGCTTCAAACAACAAACATTAAAAACTTTTCCAATAGATTTTCTTGTTTCACTTCAGTTACCCATTTCCCCAATATCTATTCATGTATGTATGTATGTATGTATGTATGTATGTATGTATGCATGTGTGTGTATGTGTGCGCGCGTGTGTGTGTGTGTGTGTTTATGTGTGGTAATTTGTCTTGTAAATACATATGAATATATGCAGTTATCTCTGATTAGTATACATCTGCTGATTACACACACACACATGTATATATATCTTAGATATTTCAATATAACATTATGTAACCTGTACACACCAACAAACATAATTATCAATGGTGTTCCTCGTCTCACTAGAGGTAGTAATTGCAGAGACATCAAATTTCATTGCAAAAATTGTGATAGAATACCGAACCCGTAAAAACATATAATGGCTCAAGCACTAATATTTGACACAAGAATGAATTGCATGATCATTCCAGCTACCAAGTACGCTACGATTAAATAATCCTAAATTGAACTAGCTCATAGTCAAATCATTGGTACATCTAATGATGAGCGATCTCTTTACACCAGGAAATTGTCGACGTGACTAACTTTTTATAAGGTAGGCGCAAAAATATATATATCGGTCTAACCCGGTGATCGAAAGTACAGCAATACCTTGAATAATGCAGTTTTGATTAGTGTGGGATTGACAAGTAACAAAACTTATAAAATGATATCGAATTAGATATGAATGAAGAAACATAAAAGAAAAATTAGAAAAAAGATTGAAAAACTTTCAAGCAATGTGTAAATAAAAATGCTGACAACATGAAAATAAGTAAAGAGAGGTCTCGTTATTAGATCCATATATACCATCAAAGATCCATCTATACCTTCAAGGACTACAACCACAAGAACCACTAGAAAAGCACCCAGAGAGCGCATACTTCAGCTAATGTCATTTTCAGGGGGAAATGATTTGATCAGTTCCTCTCGTAGCTCATAGTCCTCCAAAACGTAATTGAAATCAATCGATAGCTTTTGGAAGCACCGTGGGGGGACCCATCGGCGTATACAGAGATGAAATTGAAAAAAAAAAAAAAAAAAAGGTATTTCTTCTAAACCAACAAATAATCCCCAAATCTATCCCAACTTCTTATCACTTCTTTGTTGTCCATTTCTTCCCTCTTCCATTTTAATGTCGTTGGAATCCACGGCATACTTTCGTTGATATTTTGCTTGCAGCGAAGAAACAAAACTGGCAATATTATGTGGTTTTGACTTATAACTTATAACTTAGAAGGGGAGATGACAGTGCATGGATCTGACCCAAAAGTTAATCAGTCCTTCCGTTGGCTATCGTCAACCTTTCAACAAAACGCCAAAGAAATTCATTTGAAGATATGGTGCGGACAGTCATGAAATTGAGTCGATATCATGTGATTTAAATGTATAACTACAAAATAGGGAGGTTTAATTATTCATTGATCCACTTGAAGATTTAACCAGTTCTCCTCTAGTCTATTTCTCATCCCCCCACAGAATCTCATGGGAATTCATTCATAATTTTCAGAGATATTTTGTGGGCAGTCATAAATAAATGTAAATGAAAAAAGCAACCCCCCCCCCCAAAAAAAAACCCGGGGAAGTATCTGTAAATCAGGGAAAAGATATCCAGGAAGCACCTTTTACCCTTGCCCACAGCTCCATGATATAATTAATCCAGTACTCTCGGGGATATCGTGTGGATAGACGAACAAACAGACGCAACCGGATACATAAACTCTTTCCAATTTCTTTGATAGAGATGAAAAAACATTTCACAATAAGAATAAGATACAAAAGACCAAATGACGTGAGTGGTTCAATGAGTTTCTAGCCTGATATGCACCTATGAGCTGGATTCTATTTTGAATTTTTCAATGGATAATGTTCGATCTATTTGATTATTATTTGACCATAAATTGAATGCATTGGCAAATAAAAATACTTCTCGAGTAAAATAA
This sequence comes from Thysanoteuthis rhombus, assembly GCA_963457665.1. Lineage (NCBI taxonomy): Eukaryota > Metazoa > Mollusca > Cephalopoda > Oegopsida > Thysanoteuthidae > Thysanoteuthis > Thysanoteuthis major. Next base: position 27,356,796 of record OY735228.1, on the reverse strand, counting down.
AAACTTTTCATAATTAGGCTGTAGGCTTATTCATTAAGTTACATCAATATATATATATATATATATATATATATATATATATATATATATATATATATATATATATATATGATATCCGTGTACAATACATTATGATAATACCCTATATATAATAAACTACATGTACTATGACATAACCAATACTTTAAACTCATATCTGAAAGGGAAGTGGTGTTTGATCAATACTGCTGGGGTACCATGTTATTATAACTGTTTTGTTTTTAAATATCTGAAACCATTACAGGTTAGATAACAGATAATTTCAACAACAAACAACATTACACAGAGATCCATGAGTTTTTTGTATTTACTTTGTCTGGGCCAATTGATATATTCACTGTGTAATAACGGGAGATCATTCCAAATTGAAATTTCAGTATCATTCAACTCAATTTATGATCATTCTGTCAGATCATATACCCAATCCATTTTATACATGCACACACACACACACACACATATATATATGTATATATATATATATATATATATATATATATATATATATATATATATATATATATATATATATATAACACTGTTGATACCTGGTTATAATATGGAAATATATTAGGTAACTTCGTCAAAGTAAAATTATGGTTGACATTTACCACTTGATTTAATGTTGTCGCGTCGGAAAAACCCAGTGATGAAAAAAACGTTTATCAGGCCACCCGCGCCTCCTCCACCTTTACCACGTCCATCCCCACCGTCACTTGACAGATGAATCTCTGGGCTGAATTGTTTGTGACACTTCAAGCAAATTGATCCTCCGCTACCTCCACCGCCATTGTTACCCTAAAAATAAAGAAAAAACAGTGGAAGGTAATAAGAGTCACAATGGAAATTCCACAGTAGTTTGTATTAGAGCATTTCAAGTTGTTTACGCAATCATTGCCACATGATATTTTTTACACTGCAGTTCTAAAACAAATGATCAAATCCCCAACAATAAGCATTATTCACAATTTTGATATCTAATAACCTAATGTCATGTATAGATTAGACTTTGAAACCTTAGGGAACAAATCAGGAGAATTCACTGTTGCTGGCATTCAATCACCGATCAAAAGACCTTCAATTCATTTAATGTATATGTGTAAGCCTTAGCCTGGACTAACAGCCAGAATTTCGCAGCAAGAAAGGGATTTCGAATTCATTCTGACTATTGGCTCAGGTAGTTGCGTATTCACCCAAAATTTCGTTTCTTCTAATGAGTAAGCTTCGTCTTGGACAAGGCTACAGCTATAAGTCACTAAGTAAAGATCGATTACAGTTGACTAGCAAATAGTCAAATAGTCAAGCGTACTAACCACCAAGTAAGAAAAACGATCCGATTATTTGCTTTTTTGTCAAACTAAGAGATGCCATGGAGTTTTGTTACAACAACTTTATTTCAAAGTCTTTTGATACGCAATCCTCAGCAGGTGTACAGTTATTTCATACGAGCATATTGTCGCAAAGAAATGATGGAGTTGTTTATGTATCGATCGGCAATAAAGAGCCTAAAGCTATTTCATTGGTTGATTTGTTTTTTTTACAATAATTCAAGTATCCATAGTTGAGTTGCATCTCAGCTCAAGCTGTCTAAGTTTTGAGAGGTTATACGGTGTGAAATTTTTTATGTCATACTATGAAGGTGAATTAATCAATAAGATGCGTGTGTATAAGAAAAGAAACAGTAAACATAGATTTTTTTATTCTTAATATATATTTAGATAACAATGGCGTATGTACAGCGTGGCTTTGTAAACTTTCTGAAATGTGATATGTAGCCTTTGAGGGAGCACTTGGATTTAATTTTCATTTTACGATGATCAAGCCGTAGATTTATTGTTCAAATGAAATGTTCACTTGTGAATATGAAGCTGTCAAAAATAATATATTCAGTATGCAAGACTAACCTAAATTTAATAGCTGTCTGTCTATTTAGAAAACAGTCGATCTGTCTCAACTTAGTTCAGTGTGGCACAAGACCACGAATACGTGTCATCACGTAAGGATCAATCACTATAGCTCCAATCGATGAGATTGTTGATCTTTTTTCCACAGAAAAAAACACCAGAATATATACACACCTTAGGTACAAGGTTACAAATACAGAGCATTCAGTGAAGATTGAACGCTCTGCAGTGTGAATGATCTGCGAGATCACTATCATAAGCATCACTTAACAGCTTAGCACTTCCTTTTTCATTCTTTACGATCTTTGAAATGCAAGCCTGTCCTTTTATAAACGGTTTTAAATAAGATCTAAAAAGAATTTTTTTATGAATATGATTGAAGTTACCAATCTAATTGAAGAGTCACATGTAAATTTTCTTTTCATGTATGTTTCTGCATTGTTCGTTGAGCAAGAAGAAAGGTGTCAACATATTCGAATGAATTTGCCTAAAACGATTCATGGCTTTTATTCATAACTTTCTGAGAAAGACACCGCTGAATAGTCTCATGTGCGAAAATGTAATAAGTGAACAATTCGAGTATGCTCCTCACATTAGACCTGGCTAAACACATCTCAGATCGGTGAAAATAATGATTAAGACCAATTAGGAAAATTACTCAGAGAATAATACCTCTAACCAACTCACTTATTATGACACAAGACAAGTAATACACCTTATGTTATTTATTAAGCTCAGCTTAGTAAGGCACAAGGCCAACTTGGACACGAGTGTAAGACGGTTATATTGTGCCAATCTTTCGAGTTATATTCTCATTAGTTTTTTTCCTATCGAGCAATTGAACTTGTGAAGATTCTGTAATTCAGCTTTTCATACCGTCCAAAATTTACTCGAATATTTTATTCACATTTACTACGTTTGTGTTTTTATCAATCCATTATACAGCTAAAAATTCTGTTATCCGACCTTCTATCCATTTAGCCAAAATATCAAACAACTGGCCCCAGCTGGATATACGCCACTGCCTAACTCATCAAGCGGTCCGAAGTATTTGATTTATCTACTCCTGGGAAGAACCCATTGAGAAGCTGTGGTCAGTAAATCTTTCTCACAAGTCTCTTAAACCATATTTCAAATTTTCACCGTCCAATATCTCTAATTAATACACTTGCTCATATTTACCCACGCAACCAAAGTATGCACTGTACTTTAAGTGTTTAAAAACTCCAATAAGTCTACTCTTACAATTCAACTTCCAATCAACGGATTCATTGTTGCTTCTATGATTAATATAAAGGTAATTTCGTAAGTTCAACTTACGCAACTTTTTCAGTTTCACGAAAAAAAGGCAGTAAGTGGAAATAATGTTTAGCGTTAGTTTTTAGCAATAAATAATAAAGGAAAGCTTTGTCATATTCAGCCACAGGTTTCTTATTTGTCTTAAATTGCGAAGTTGGTTCGACATCAGTGTATTAAGCAACATGACTAAAAATAAAAGTTATCGATGACGTAATCAAAGGACACTTCAGTGGCATACGTAATTCAGCTAGTCCAAGATGGGGATTTTATGGCGTCCTAATCAACTTATCGCCTTACAAATAGTTTAGAGTTTCCTGATGAAATATCAGGAAGAAAACATATCAAATTCTGCCAAATAATTTTTTTCGGTTGTTTAGAAGATAAATTCATCAACAAATCCATGTTTAACAGAAAGGTATAAAAATCACCTGAAAGACCATTTTCTGTTCTGTTCTAATTTATTACTTAATAATCTCGTTTCGTACCGTTGTTTCGGGCAAACACATAATTTTTGCTTCAAATACATCTCCAGTCATATTTCAATAAAGCATGGGAAAACAAATGAAAGTCATTTTGTACAATTCCCTCTTTATACGCCGATACATGCGTGGTATCAAAAGAAGTTTGATGTCTTGTTTCGTAATAAATGATTACTTGTGCTCATCAAAGTTGAATCAGATCATATAACAGGTATTGTTTTCTGTGCATTATATGTCGACATCATTTTGTTTTGAGGTTCAAAGTAAAAAATTAGCGCTTGTCTGAAGAATGTTTTGACTCGAAATTTTTAGAAAGACGCTCGAGAGTTGCATGCCTCAGTCAGCCCCAAACATGTTACACAAACAAATTCGTAGCCAACCATCCTTAATCTATAGCTGTACTTTTGACTTTTTTGTACATGGTTTAGTTACTCTTCCACTCCGCGTCTGGACTACATTAAGATAAAAAATATCTGCACACACTGAAACACCCTGATATTACACAAGATAGTTCTGGTTGGGTCATCAATAATGGATAAATCGTTCAAGTTTTGAGTATATATACCATAGCAACGTCTTTATTTTTATGATCTTTTCAAGCTGATTCAATTATTTCATTTGTTGAAAAGAGAATCATGAATATATTCACAGGTGGGATTAATTTTATATTCAGAATGAGAGACATTATATTGTTCAAATCTGGGTTAGACATCATTCTGTTCTTTAGAAGTCACACATTAAACAGTAATTTCCTTCAAGTAATAATTCAATTCGCCTGGGAGATACAGAAAGAGAAGCGAAAAATCTACTCAGGCATAACGAATATGCTGAATCACTTAAAAGGATTTCGAATATTCGAATATATTGACCCAGTTGTAGACTTTGAATAGAGTTTTTTTCTAACTTAACTCTATAGAAACATTAATACATACGAAGACCATCCGGCAAGATTCAAGCCATTTTCAATACATCCTCTACCGGTCACTAAGCCGTAGTATAATTTGGCATACAAATTAGAGTAGACCTTTCGATGCATGGGTCGGATAGTGTAATGTTTAGAACGTCTGTATCTCACGCAGGATGTCCTGGTTTCGATCCCAAGTGTGAAGAACCTCAACCTCACATGGAGAGATCACAAGACAGCATGGTATATAAGGAAGAAAACGGGAGTCAGAGACATCATGGAATCTATTAGAGAACTTAAATGGCCATTGGCAGGCCACGTTGCAAGAATGACAGACAACTAATGAACATCACAACTCACAATATGGATCCTCAGAGGTCACATGCGAAACCGAGGCAGACAGAATACAAGATGGAGAGATGAATAGACAATTCTAGAAAATACTGGCTCTGTGACGCCCACAATAGAGAATTGTGGTGAATCCTGCAGAAGGTCTATGTCCAACGACGGACGTCAAAAGACTGATGATGATGATGAAACTCATCAAGTAATTGAGTAGATTTAAAGCTGCATCCTGTCGCAGGTCAGTTCATAGAAACAGGAAGGAATAAATTCCTGGTCTCAACCTGACTTGAGACTTGCAAGGATCAATTAGTTGATACACATAACAGAAATCTGACCTCTATAGTCAATTATGAGTTGTCTCTTACTGTACATTTGTGAACAGAACGAGCCTAGAGTAGTATTCAGAAAGCATATCATTTCACTTGTGTGTTAGGTTTGATCTCAATCTGAAACACAACAGCCGTGGCCTTAAACTCAGTTGGTAAGAGAGCCGTCTATCAATCACTATGTCGTCATTTCATATCACGGTACGGAAATGTTAATTTCATATACATGGCTGGTTCAACGTGACATGATAGAAAAACAGGGGAGAGTCTGCTCCTTTAAATTTGGTGAGGATTGTCCTTGTTGTCCAAGTTTAACAACAAGCGAACAAAAAAAAAAATGATAGGGACTTACCGGAGCATTTTGACCATTGCTGACCAAAGTTCCTTCAATTGTACATATTCCCGCGGGAGACATCATGTTCACAATCATTCGGCCCCCTCCACGACCCCCTCCGATACCTCCTCCACCGCTACCCCAAGTACCACACTCGTAGATGTTAGCGTGAGGCAGATTTGTCGCTAGGTTTGAAAATCCGCCTTTTCCACCTCGACCGCCATAACTTGCACCGCTCGAACCAGTGTTCGAGGACGTACCAGCCCCTGAAAAAAAATGTACGATGCTAAATAACTGACAAAACGCAAGACGTATGTTCAGCTGTTGATTCTGTTTAAACTCTTAGTCTACGCTTGTCAAAGCAAAACATTTCTCCGAGAATAAACTCTTCACAGCCTATAGCAAGTTGTTTTCCTATTCTCCGTATAAATTGTATGATTATTACTGATTCCAGATTTAATATAGATTGATAGATTTCTCTTTTGCAAATTTCTTTTATTGCTAAAAACTGATAATATACTGGACGCATGTTCATCAGTAGATTCAATTCATGCTCGTAGTCTATGCTTGCCGAAGCTAATAACTGACTCTGAGAATACACACGTGAAAACTTATAGCAGGATGATTTTTTTAAACCGTCATTCATTGTACGATTATCACTGATTCAAAACTTTTATATATATTGATATTTTTTCCAACATTTAATATGCTGAATTTCATTGATTGAAATTGTATATTTTCTTATGGTATAAAGTCTATGTAAACATTTTCACAGCCATTCGTAGCTAGTAAGCAATAACAAATGGAAATAACCTTCCCTCATTCCATGGTATGGCTGTCTAAACGCACATGATATCACATACATCTATTACGTCTGGCTTATTATCGAAATCGGATAGGAATAGTCAAGAGACAGGCTAACGGTCATATGCAGACAATCTGCAAAAGGCCCAAAGGAAATATTCTTGGTCTTGCGAAACAGGACCCTTAGATATCTTAGGTTCATACCTTTTCATTAGCAAACAAATCTATTTAAAATAACTCAAAGCTGCCTTCGGTTGCTATTAAGCCCGATGTCAAGATCTTGCCTATACATAGAATTCATATCATAGTTATCCGACTGTGAATACATAAGGAAAATACTATATATTTGCATTTAATATAACTTGAGTTATAACCATTAATATTTGATCGAATGATTAAGATCATCAGGGTGAGAACTAACGGAGAATATTCATTCCCCAATTGAATTGGAAATCACTTCACTGTACGAATCAGAATATTGATATGGTATTGCACTAAGAAAAATGCTGCTATGATGAGCCGTCTTCGTTGTATTACAATGAGACACATACAAACAAACATATAGGAATTAGATATAGATTTCATTGGATAATGATGAATTTAATACAGACACGTGAAACATTGTCATCGCAGCAGAGGGAAAGGGGTGAAACTTTTCTTTCGTCTTGAGAGTCAAGATATTGAGAAGAGATTTAACTTTCTTTATAAGACGTTAGACAATCTTCAATTATTAAAAAAAATACGCCCTAAATGGTAACAGAGCAGTACGATTACGAGAGTTGAGCATTTCTGGGGAGATTGAGGAATCAGAATAGACGGCGTATGCCTAACTGACCTCAGATGGGCTAGCGACATAGTCTTTTTAGTTCAAACCTTCATGATCTTCAAAGAATGCTGGACAAACTGAATAAAGAAAGCAAAAAAACTTGATCTTCTCGTGAATTCCAATATAACAAAGGTCACGTACAACGAACATGTTGAGGACAAAGAATCAACGACCAAAATATTCATAGCGAATTCAGGTCATCGTATTTTTGTTTGGTAAATCAACGTAAATTTAAAAGAAACAGTCCTTATACAGGTAGCAACCTGTCAGTGTATTTCTTGCAAATTAGGTTGCTAAACAAGTCAAAACATAGTCAGCCATTGATATGTATATCTTTCAGTATGTTCTAATCTACACAAATATACACTGAATGTTATTCTTTGTTTACATAGAAGTAACCTTTTTTTCGACCTGTTGTACATACGTTTTGCGAGGGACTCCCATCCCCAGTAGCACGTGTGTACCTTTCAGTAGTTAGAAGGTTTCCGTAGAAAACAAATTTAGCATCGGTTGTTTTGCTTTGAGAGCAAAAATGGAAATCAAGGAGAAGGATTCCTTTTGGGTCGTAATGGTGATTTTATTTTAAATTCCAAACTTTAAAAACAGATTTGCTAAGAGTTATTGTATTGCAAACTTGTTTTTAAAGTTTTTTGTTTAATATACCACCAGATACAGGACTAAAAAAGTAAAATCTATAGTAATTTGAGTATCCTTTGAGTAGTAAATAATTCCATGCCCGTTTAAGAAAAATTAGATATCCTGGAAATCCTTAAAGGGACTAAATTCATCTCAACCTACGATGAATAATAAAACTTGAGAGAAAAATCATCCCTCACGTGTTTCTTGTTCGAGCCAATCGTCAAAAGTGGTTGATTATTTTAAGCTTTAATCTAAATCATTTTAAAGTTGCCGAATGCATTATTTCAAATCAACACCTCTCTCTCTCTCTCTCTCTCTCTCTCTCTCTATATATATATATATATATATATATATGTATATATATATATATATATATATATATATATATATAATCTGATTACGTTGATTTAACTGATGAAAAGAATGAAACAATATCATTTTGAAAATGGCAAAACCATTCTTGAATATGATGTGGTAATTTTCAATTTTTAATTAGATTACAATTTATGTATATTTACATATTCAACTACTTTAGTTCATTTATCGATTTATCATATCAAAATCATTTCAGAACTAAGTCATATTTTCGTATATTTGTGTGTGTGTGTGTGTGTGTGTGTGTGTGTGAATTAGACTCCTATATTTTTCCACATAAATGGTTATACACACTCAAAAAAAAAAAGAAAAGAAAAGAAAAAATCAATATATCTGTGAAATTTACCTCTTCCTTTCCCTCGGAGATGACCACCGGCTGTGACATCAATTCTACCACTGCTACTAACGTTAAGATAAGCTGAGGTCAGATTGATCGAGCCGGCATTCAGAGTTCCTTTGATGTCGATCAAATGCGACATTTCCACGGAGGTGACCTCGCAACCTTCACTATTCTGAGCCGGGAACCTTTGGAAGTTTACATTCAGAACACCCCGTGGGCCAATGTACAAGTTAATACCTTTGATATCCATATTTCTCAAAGATACAAGCGTCCCGCTGATGTTGGTAAATTCACTCAATAAATTGCTGCATGGATAAAGAGTTAAATTCCCCTGATCCCCGATCGTAAAGGATTTAAGGTTTTGCTTTATAATCAGGGTTTTGGCATCGAAAGCCCCATTTACTTCGATACGAGGCACATCAATGACAGAGCTATTTCGGCAGTCGGCGTAGTGTGTATTTTTCTTTGAATCAAAAGACAGAGTTCCAGCTATATCAACCGTTCCTGTTGGTCCAACTTTGAATCGCTCGGCTCTGATAGTTAATTCCCGCAAAGATCTGAATCCACCGTCTATAATCGCAACATCACTTTGGAAGTCCGAACCTGGTTGAAATGTTAAATCACCGATTTTACCGATTTCGAAGTTTTTTATGTTTTTTAGCGAGAGTCGATTCCCTGCAGAAAACGTGGCATTAATGATTACGGTCTCGCAAGATATTTCGAATGGCTCAAATCCTTTCATTTCCAATCTGCCTCCGTCAATGGCGAACAATTTGCAAGGGGCAGCAAATGACAAAACCCGACCAAGTTTTAACTTGCCTCTTATGATAATGATCTTTCCTAATTTGGCTCCTGTTGCATACGGTTCAAAAGACATTCCTGCTTTCGGACCTACGTAGAGATCTTCCCAGGTGTCGGTAACCAAAACACCTGCCGTAAATGTTCCTGATATTCTTATTTTGGAAGTTTTTAATCGCAAGGAACCCACGGTTTGGAAATTGCCAGACTCTAAAACATTCATTTTGGACACGATAATAGCGTGCGTGTTGTCGTAGAAAAGCGAACTGGTAATGTTGAGTTCTTTGTTTTGGTACAAGTTAAAATGTCCCTTGATCCAGGTGTTTCGAATAATGCGAACAGTGTTTGTATTTGGGAATTGTAGTGTTGAATTCTCTGCCACAAAGCAATCAGTGTTTAGGCTCTGCTTTACGCTCAATACACTTTGGTCAGTTACGTACAATCGGCCTGAGCCATCGTCTGTTATTTCAGAGATTGTTGAATGATTTCTGATTAAGACCTGAGCCCCGTTCATTAATTGCAAATTGTCAATATGAATATGATCCGTTATCCATGTCGTAGATCCTGTTAAAAGAAATCAAAATGTCCATTAATATAATACCTCATAAAGAACGAATACACAGACTATCAAAGCTCAGTTTTTGAAAACCAAACTTTTGCAGATAAATATTATACATGATATATATATATATATATATATATATATATATATATACATATATATATATGTATATATATACATGGTACATTCTAATACACACTCACACAGCACACACCACTGATGATGGGAAGAATCCCGAAACATGTATGGACTATTGACTTACAAGGATTAATAAACCTTACCACCAAACACTTCACTCCCGAGTCTGTCTCACTCTCTAAAGTACGCATTATATATACACATATATATATGCATATATATACATATATATATATATATATATATACACACACACATATATATATATATATATATATATATATATATATATATATATATATATACATACACACACAAACTTTACATATATATATATATATATATATATATATATTTATATAAAATCTTAGATATCTGGTCAGAAATAGTATGTTTAATACTCGAATAGCATATACATAATACAGATGAATCGTACATTAACGTACACACTAACATAAACTAATTACTGGATACCTGGTACTTATGGGCTCCTGCCATGATAAGTTAAACCTAATAAACACTGCAAGTTGATTTCAAAAACAACTTTCACTTTATTAAATTCAATCCTTACTTTGTTTACACAGTTGTGGTCTGGTTTCGTAATAAGTTAATCTCATAAAATGTCGATAAATGGTGCCCAACCGTGGAATAATTTTCAACAATCTAGTCTTGCAGATAATTACAACTCTAGCGAATTCAATCCTCTCTGGATATCCAGCAAGTGTAGCCCTTGTGCTATATTAGGCAAAGCTTGGTAAATAAAAGAAATTCATTATGCTTATTGTTATATATTCAATCTTCACCGACTGTCCCACATTTTTTGCCTTGAGCATAGCCAATTTTAATGAATAGAGTGCCTCACTTTGTAGCAAGCTAGTTTCGTAGACAATAATTGATGAACTGAATTCGATCCTAAATGGGTTCTCATCATTGACCCTGTGTGTATCAATTATCAAGAACGATGACTAGAAAGCTATACCAACACTGGGTTCAACTGATGCCAGAATAACTCGTTTGAGCTGTGTTTTTTCAATTCGGGTAGAGGTTGCAAATCTGTACTAACCAATGAAAACAATACAAACAACAAAAATGATATTGATTCGGGATTTTATAGATCATTGATTGAATATTGATCTTTCAATTTAGATATCAGTTTAAATCTGCTGTATTTGCCGGTTGATACGATATATGTTTATTTAGAGTATTTAGATATTCACTGATCACGGCAATTCATCCAAGCCTTATAAACACAAATTTCGAGCTTTTTGAAGTGGAGGCCCGAGGCATTAAACCAGCTTATGGGTCACAGCGTAATACAAATTGGGCACGCACGGTAGGAATTTGATTGAGTCGGTTGTTTACACCAAGTGATGGTTTTAATTTTTACACTTTTACAAAATTCAACCAATTTTGATAAAATTCACGTTATCTTTTGAATAATTTTATTACACCGTCAAGAAAATTGCACTGAAAAACATTTTAGCAACATTTTCAAATTTGTTTTCGTTCACACTAAAAATTTCTAAACTGAACAGAAAGAGCCAGAGTTTCTTAAATTAACGTCTAGTCGGTTTTGTCGATGGAGGTAATTTTTTCCTGGCAATTTCATGTTTATGCAAGAACCAGCAGAGAGATCACTGTATATAGTTCAATTAATCAATGCATACCTAGAAGTTATAAATGACTACTGAAAAAAAGGATAAGACTTTTAAAATCTCAAAAGAAACAACACCAATAAGGAATATGCATACCAGCACAATGTGTTAATATGACTGTAAAAACTTTAGAAAAACCACCGAACAAGAATATTTTAACATAAAATAATAATGCAGTGACAAAATCAAACAAACTTATATTACAATATTTTGGAGTCACTTGCCACTAAAAACAGTTATTTTGTTCGACTAGTATTTTTTCGTGTATGTAAGATTCCTGTTGAGTCATATAAGAAGAGTTTTTCAATCATATTAACACGTTCTGCAGGTGCACAGTTTCCTTACTGGTTGAAAACATTTCTTATAGGCCGGCGAAGACGCTTATTGTGATACAAGAATATTATTTCGGAAAGTTTCTTTTTATGAAGTATTTAATAGATATTTACTTTTGTAAACTATAAGAAAATTAAAAGGATCAGCTCAACATTTTACAAAATAAGATGGATAGATCAAGCATAATATGACAACGGTTTCATAGTTACCAATTCGAGATACGTAACCACGTACGAGGGATCAATTATCGAGTACCATTTTGGGTTATTTGAAATTATTTGAAAGTTTCACTCAATACTTACCCCATATTGATAGCTTATGTGGTTGCAAAGAAATAGAACATTTAGTTTCAGGGATTTGGAAAAATTTTTGGATTGAAGTTTTGAGAGAATTTACGTTGAAAGTATACGAATTATAACATTGTATAGTGATGCCGGGATAAGACATTAGGTTTTATCGTATAGAACTATCAAACATTCATATTTTCACGGGAATGGTTCGATACGGTATTTATGCATCCATCTTTAATAAAACCGAAAAAACGGTGAAAAATGACCACTTTGAGCTAATTCAGATCTAACACGGAACTACGACTTGATATCCGATTCGACGTATGGGTCATATATATCAATACTTTTCAGATAATCAAAAGCCAATCGGACAACGTTTTCATGCATTTTCTAGGGGTTCTCAAGTGGTCCCAATACAAATGAGGATTTGCAAAGTGAATGGCTGTGCTAGGGTCAAGTGTATCACTTTTTACTCTGGTCTGAATTTCCTTGAGACTGATTCAATCCAGATAGGTCATATTTTGCTGTATTATAGTTACACGTCTATTGATTAAAAACGTCCTCATGAGTTACATGAAGAGTTTTTACAAACATGTTCTTAGAAGTTGCATTTTATCCCCAGCAAACCACACTTGTGCTAGCAAGGGACAACAAAATTTTAGCATGTCAGTCAAAATGGCTGTTTGCCACGAAAATAGCCATCAAAATGATATGACTTGACCTTCACGGACATGGAAACTCAGGGCAGTAGTTGAAAATATATCTTTTCCTCATAAAATCTGACGATTTTCAAAGAATGAGCTGATTTTGTCTAGGCTTTGAGAAGACCGAACTGAGTCTGTATGGGGTGAGAAACATGAAAATAACTTGTTACTGATTAGGTGAAAATGGGTTGTTACTCTTGATTAAATATTACACTTAACTGCGCTCTAACCTAATTTGTTTGATCTTGAAACAAAACCAGGAGCTCTTATTTTGTTTCTTAGAACAATTGTAAACGAGATTTTAGAATTTCTTTTACCTGATTTGATGGGATTGTAGACAGTGCAGTTTTCATTCAAATATGTCGATGTGGGTAAACCTGCATTATCTATCAAGACTTTCGTTTTCACGCCAATTTGATTCCAAAATACAGGACCTGCACTTCCGGAGCCACCTGTTTAAAAAAAAAAAAAGAAAGACGAACATTAAAAAAACAAACATCATCTTTAATTCAATATCAGTTTGTTTGTTGCTGACTAGAAACATAAGTATATATATGTGTGTATGTATATATATATATATATATATATATATATATATATATATATATATACACACACATATATATATATATATATATATATATATATATACACACACACACACACACACACACACACACACACATATATATATATATATATATATATATATATATATATATATATATATATATATATATATTTCCGTATGATTGCTAAGGTTGAGGTTTCCCAAATTCTGGCTGTTTGAATAGACATACACTACAAATATAATACGACTGAATCAGTCAAAAGACTAGTAATCATAGTGACAAGGTTTGAATGTCTAAGATTGTCTGGATATTTAATAGCAGGGTCTCCATACATGCTAAATTCATAAGTTTTTTTTAACAAAATATCCATCAAAGTTGTAATTTTAGTTGATATTTCACAGACATTATCATTATTTATTAATTCGTGCAAAGACTTTTCATGCTAAATGGTCTTTTACTGGGGTTTCATACGAGAAATGGTTTACATTGAAGATTTATACTTTGAAGGAAACAGCTAAAAATAGGTCCAGGGGTAGGTGATATTTTCAAGTTCAAATTCTCCGAACTTTTGTGTAGTACCTCGTACATGTATAGGTATAAAGACACATGTTAAAACACGCTCTTTACACATGGACATAATTTTGTTGTCATCAGAGGAAAATGTTAAATACAGGGAGCCACTTATTTTAATCACGGATAAGGTTTTCAACCGGTTATTGTTATTAGAATGAGTCGGTCTCCTAAACTCTTGGTGGGGGGGGGGGGTCATGATAAGAAGCTTTCTCTGCATATACTTTTCTCAATCTTATCAGCTGCTTATTGCTATTTAACACTTGGTGATCACAATAAGTGACTTCGTCTGATTCCTGAAATTCTAAGATGGAGCATTGGCATTATTCTACGAATTATTTTAGCTAGCATCCTTATGATCATTATTTTTTCATTTGTATACTTCAGCCGATTTATTTTGCATCCTTCGTCAGACGTGGCTTGCATCAGATTATCTTCGAATGTCATCAACCGTTTTTTCTTCTGTTTTCCAGTTTACACACCAGCATGAAACTTTGACCCTTGTATGTGTTCATTGTTTTAGATTGAAAATCTAGTGAGATCGAGCAAAAATGTCAGCTATCAAAAAATACCTCTGAAGAGGGCTAAGAAAAAAGCATCAGAAACTGGGTTGTAACAAACGACAATGATAAGGAAAATCGTCTGGATAATTCATGGGATCGTGACGATCTCAGTTTGAGTTTTAATTTTGACTATGGAGGATCACAGAACTGTTAAGTGACAGTGGTGTTGTCAATACATCTTACCTCTATTTCTGGTGGATATAAACCCAACACAAAAAGGTTATCATGCCAATCAGCAAATAAGTTTTTTTAAATTTTTGTTTGCTGGTGATTTCTAATTCGTAGATTTTATGATAATCAATAACTAAATTTGTAGGTGAACATATTATAGCAAAAGTGATTTTTTCAGTATATTTTCCGAAGCATCTATATTTTGGAAGTGTCTTTTTTTCTCACCAAGTCTGTTCCACAAACTAAGAAGAAAAGAGATCCAGAGACTAGAATGTAAAATTCAGCCTTTCAAGAAGAATCTGTTTGTCTTTCTGACTGAAATATGCGCCAAGAAGTTGTTTTATTGGAAAAAATGAAAGAATCGCTTTCTCTGGTCAACTTCTTTTAGCTCTGTACTCTGTGTATATGCCAACTTATTTTGAAATAATTTGCGGGTATTTTCATTTAAAAAAAAACAAAACCCAAAACAAACCAAAATAAAACCAAACGCCCCGCCCATACAGTCCTTGAATCTAGTCAGTCTTAGTTTATACACCCTATCCACCTCCAATTTAATTCCAGTTCTTCTGGCCATATATCCTTGCCAGTAATGTAGGTAATGTTCTGTGAACATTATTTCAATTCGAAAAGGCAAGGAGAGAAAACCATAAAGGTTATTAGAGCTAACAAAAAAAAAAAAATCCGATAAGTATAATGTATGGACCTCGCTAAGATATACATGCTAACAAGAAATGATCCATTATAAGGATTACACCTGAAATGTCATCTTTTTAACTCCTTTGTTAATGGTTTGTATGGTGGGATTTGCTAAGTTGGGCTTTGTAAATGGGAGTGAACTCGTCATCAAGCTTTGCATTCGTCGCTGTGTCACAGTTCATTCGTGTATGACGTTACCCACTTTTCTTCTGGTCATTGTCATTGATACATACGAAAATAAAGTCGAGACTCTATAGTAAGAGTTTGACAAAAGGAAAAGGAAAAAGCTTATAAAGCCTAATGGGCAATCCGTCACTAACGTAGAAAACAAGAAAGAAAGGGAAGGCCTACTCAGCCTAATGGTCAACCTGCCACTGACATCAAAAGAAAGGGAAAAAAGAAACTACAAGATTTACGACTGTTCAGCAGAACGTCCTTTACCACTGAGTCACGGAAGCACTTCTGAAAATGCTATTTATTTGTAATCATGAATAACATGGTCAGATGAATACTTCGATACCACGGACAAATATCTACTGTCTTTTTGAAAATCTCATGTTCTTATATTGTCTGATGGTTCTATCATTATATCAACTGTTTTAATGACATCTATTGTAGCAAGGTAATTTTTCCCGAATTTTCTTTTTTATACATACATTTGTTATTATATTGAAATAATATTTGTCGTGAGAAAAATTCAATGTTCAAAAAACCAAAACAAAACAAAAATACTGAAAACTCAAAGACGCGAGTTGACACGACATGACGTTACGGAATCACTCTTTTGCACTCTCTCTTATTCATTTCCCGAATTCAAGCATCTTAAATTCCGTCTTAAATTCTGGGTCTGACCAATTGTTATAATAAAGTCAACTTACTAAGAGTTTGACAATTCGTTGAAAATAGAGGGTGAACATACTCACTTTGTGAAAATTTATTGCAGCCAGAAAATGGTGGCAGGAACTGAGGTGCTGGAATAATTGAAGAATAAAACATTATTTCATAATTGTTCGCTCCCAACAATGGATTTGAAAATCGATAAAAAAGTTTTATTCAATCGCCAGAAACTGACTAATTATTTCTATTACACGTATAACAAATGAATACATAAAATTTACTTTGCATCATTTCATTTGACAACGTAATACTTTTCAATCGATCTGTTCATTAATTAAATTTCTCATGAACCTTCCAACAAGAATCTTAAGAAATCTAGAAATAAGACATAAAAGAAGCATTTCTTAATGCAATGAATTTGTGTGATCAATAGCGTTCAGGTTGCTCTAGATTAATGGGGTTCAAGGCTCACATTATGTATTAACGAAGTAGATATTTTTCGCTCAGATTCATTAAGCTAATTAAAAAAGACTTAGAAAATAAAGGCAATGAATTCCTCCGTTCTCTAACACACAGATTAAAGTAGTCCACGGATAAAAAGACTTAAAAGATTAATCTTTTCTTGTCCGTCAAAGATCGATATTGAATTGAATACTCATAGAAATGGAATTGTGAAATGGCTTTCTTAGCGTATCTGTCTTGCAAGCTACAGGATGTATGTAAAAAAATGCAACATTGAAAGGGGCAATAATTCTTTAAAACTTATGAGTTTCTTTTCTCAAATTTACAGTTAACTGATTGGCTGATATTCTCAGCAGCATACTCAGCTAAGCGTATAAGCCAACCAACGGACTGTAGAATTAAAGGTGGGGGAATTCCTTAAATTTCCTTACGGAGATAATTCCCATTTTTTATACACAACCTGTATTGTAAATGAGGTAGATACTCTCTAAGTGCTTTATGCATGCCAATTATATATATTGACCTTGTTATAAAGTTACCACTTACGATAGCATAGTTTACCAAGTAATTATTTCATTATGTTTCGTCGTCTAATCCTGTAGCTAAGTACTAAAGGGGTTTTCGATTTAAACAGAATTTTATGAAGATACAAACCAGGTTTGGAAAAATCTCGATATCCAATGAGTCGGATGGCCATTTCACGTTGGATTTGCAAAGGGTAAACACGAATTTTGTTGGTGTAGATATTCCATCCTAGGTTAACGTGTACAATTGTATTGTAGTTAGTATTGGCTGAATACGGCTTGCTTTCCAGGTTGACTCTTTTCTGAAAATTAAAAAGAATATCGTTTAGAGGCCTCAACACTCTATTTTTCTATGTGAGTCAGCTGATATACATTCAGCATTCGAGCGCCTGTCGTAGAGAGAAGATTGACAGGCTCGTTACGCAGATAATTGTCAGTGTAGCAAGTTTGATCCTCATTCAGTACACAACTGGTATGGCCGTACACTAGACTGAACAAAATTTAATCAATCCCTTAAAATTATTCGCGTGCATTCATACGCCCAGTATATGTTTGAGCATCAGGTTGATACACATGAAATGTTTTTTACAACGCTGGGAATATTGCTGAAAGGAAAGTTCCACTAATGCGATTAGTATTTTCTCAGATTCATTAAGAATAAAGGTATAATTCGTATAATTGGAGGTATTTGTGCCCTTAACATCAATTTTGTCTACGGAAAGACTTATTGTCGAATACTTCAAATTAAGATATCATGCTGTTCAAACTGTTGATAAAGTCAGCAAATCATTCAGAGTGAATATTTCCACACTGAACATTGTTCATCGTTGATTCGATAGTTTATATATATATATATATATATATATATATATATATATATATATATATATATATATATATATATATATTAATAATGAATCTCGACATAGGCCTAAATCTGTTCTTGAATATAGAGAATTCTAAACTGGCCGATGGGCAATGAAAAACAGTTCGTGCATTTTTCAAGAGACTTTAGGATTCCAACAGTGACCATATCACGTCATATCAGGAAAAAGCTGAAAAGTAGAAAAATGGTTTTACATCAACTGAATTGAATTCTCCACGAACAATTCTAGACTCCATTCATCTCAACTGAGTGAGTCTAAGTTAAAAAGATCAGGTGATTAAGTCTTGTAGAATCTTCCTAGTTCACCAGACATTTTTTTCCAACAGATTATCATCTTTTCAAACATTTTGAAATTCATATCTGTAATAAAAGGTTCGATAAGGAGGAAGCTGTAATTTGTGCTTTTACAGAATACGACCTATAAACCCGAAAAAAAATATAGAGATGGCATATTATCAGTTGGGAAAGGCTTCTTACTTAAAATTAGCTATATTCTTATTCAATATTTTCTGTTCTTGATATTTATATTATCCTTTATTTTACTATTCAAAAGTTATGTAGCTGGAACATGAAACCTAACCAAAAGATTGAGTAAGAACCATGCAACGTGCATACGAGAAAATCATGCTCAACCACACGAGGAGAGATCATAAGGCAGAACAGTATATTAGAGGATAGACAAGAGTCCGATACATCATGGAAAAAGTTATGAAACTCAAATAGCAATGAATTGGACAATAGTCAGCAGCCTATTTCGTTGGCCATCACTAGTGAATTTGTGTCTTGTCGGGTGCCCTAGTGCGGGCCTTATGCCAGGTTAGATAAATTCAATGTGCTAATGATGAGAAAATTATGGAAAGAAAAAGGTTTACTTCGTTACTCCATAGAAATCGTTGCGTGATCAACGTCTTTCGGCATAGATCGTTTCTGACTTGAAAAAAGAAATTGAAAAAGTAGCCATCAATGAATAATGAGATTCTCTCACCTTTTGTCGGTAGTAATCACTAAAAAAATTCATATTTCCAAAAGTACCATGCGTGGATGTTATCGGACACAAACTTAGGGACCAATTTAGCAAAAGCTTACATTGAAAATAAAACCTTCCTCTAAAAGGGTGCATGATGAAATAATAAGAACTAAATGTTCAAATTTTCAGCCCACTACCGCCATTGTGCAGCCTGCATGCGTAATAGATACATTCTCAGTCAGCCAGCCAGATCAACTTGAAAACTGAAGAAACTTATGAAGATAGATTCGAGATGACAGTTTCTAATGAATAAAAACGGAGTAAGTAAAGAATTGGAGTAAACATTCCTACTCTTTGAATTATGTTGATTACTTTTGCAAGACCACCGTCATCTCTTATGCACCGTCTTGACATGCCAGGAATAAATGCTAGCCATTGATTAAGGGAAAGAAGGCTTTGAGTTCATGCCTTTTAAAAAAACTTTTGCACAAATTAAACAAACTTATTAGGCCTAGTAAGATACAAAAATATTCATAGATATAGGCAAATTTTAAAAAATGGTTAGTACAAAAGTTCTGAGTTGGGGAGAGAACGACTTGCTTTGAAAATCAGCATTAAAAATCCTAGATTCAATCTGAGTGCGAATCGACCGTTGACACCTGATGGAAAATACACGGTTACTTCAGCCACAAAAAAACTCATTGGTGAGGCGTATTTAAACGAAAAAAACAAGAAGTAAAAGCGAACATTTTCAAAATCTCATTTCGCGTTTTAGTAATTATACACCATCAACCAAAACTGTCATCAAAATTGTCAACATAAGTTTCCCAGTTATTCAAATGAGTCTGGCTGACTGGCCAGCCATGTATGTATTACGAGTACATGCAGCGCCAATGGAGCTAGAGAGCACATGATTGAAGAATTTATTCCTTATTAAAAAAAAAAAATCTTTTTTTTCAGTTTGTCAAAAATTCCAGCTTAAATATTCTTTTTTAATGGTGGGGTTTAATTTACCATACACACTTATGCTAAATTAGACCCTCAGTTAATGTACACCAGCATTCACTCTAGATTTTTGAAAGTTCAACCTTTTTAAAGATCACCTTGCAATGGAAGGCGAGAGTAGTAATTTATTCATTAATCAACCCTTTTTTTATCAGTTTTTTTTGATTGATCGTCCCAAACACGGTAAGCCGCCAAAAGACATTGGTAACATGACAGTCTTTATTGAGCGACTAACCAAACCTGTCACCTTTTTATAATTATTCAATCCTCCCCATAATACTTGAACTGTTTCCAGTTTCGTTCTGATATCAACTGCAATGCTATCATGACAAAAACCCATTAAATCTAACTTGAGCGCAATTTCATTCAATAGGTAATCACAGGGGCTTTTGCGAGGTTGACAACCATGAACAGAAAGCTGTTCAAGTCGGACATAAAATTAACTTGGTAGGAAACCTTTGACCACAACTGTAACCAAATGTTTCTTCAGCTTTTAACTTGATCTGGCTGGCTTGCTATGTATATATGCATCGCGCATACAGGCCATACAAGTACTTGCATTTACCCCTCATTAAATCAAGAAAAAAAAAACTTTCATTGTTTCTTCTTTTAAAATTCACTCCTCAATGATCTGGAGTACAATGACCAATGTAAATTTATGATAAACTGGTTCCTCGGTATTTGTTCGGTGGCGTTCGCCCTTTTATTCCCAAATTTGGACTTTTCTGTGATCAGTGCCCAATAAAAGTTAGGAGAAATAATTTATTCTTTTCTTCAGAGACATTGGTCATGTGAAAGTTTTATTGAGTGACTAAGCAGACCAGATTTTTTTTTCAAATATTTGATTAAAAAAAAGAAAAAAAAGAAGAAAAATGGAGCATAATCTGATATTAAAATTATTTTATATTTGGACTTTTTGTAGTTAATCATGACTCAGTTGCTCAGAAGAAAACCCTTGGCAAACATCTTTTGGCAGCATGTCAGGATAGGGGTGATCAATTTTGAAATTAGAGAAAATGGATGACCAATAAATAAGATACTTCTCACGTCTTTCTGTTTTGCAGTGATTACTAAAAAATCTGAATTTAAAAATAATGTGAACATTACCGGACAGAAATTAGGAGACCAATCCAGCATAAACTTTTTTTGCAAATTGAAGTCTCCTCTCCCAAATATTAAATTTACGTGGGGGTAATTTTTTAAAAAGAAACTGAAGAATAAGTTGTTTCTAATCATATTGAGGAGTAAATGTTCAAGTTCTCAGCCCTTCTGTCCCATTAATGCTGCTTGTACCCGAAGTACAGTCGAAGTTAACCAGATCAACTTGAAAACAGGAGAAGCTGTTCTGGTAACAATTTGAACAGGTGTTTTTTTTTTTTTTTTTTTTTTCATTGAAACTGTACAACTGACACACCTGCATTAAAAAAAATGAGTCGAAATTCAACTGATCATTGAATATTTATCACACATAAAACACATGTCACATTGATAGCTGAATTCATTGGCGGAAATATTTTTTCTCTCATGTAAGTATGAAACTTCATGAAATCTCTGTATAAGGCCGCTTGATCATGAATACGTTAAGCATGTCTTAACATATAAATATCAAATACTGGCTATGTATGTATTATTAAATACTGGTTATGGATGTATTATTAAATACTGGCTGTATATGTATCATTAAATACTGGCTATGCATGTATTACTAAATAGTGGCCATGTATTTATTATTAAATACTGGCTATGTATGTATTATTAGATATAGGCTATGTATGTATTATTAGATACAGGCTATGTATGTATTATCAAATACTGGTTATGAATGTATTATTAAATACTGGCTGTATATGTATCATTAAATTCTGGCTATGCATGTATTACTAAATAGTGGCCATGTATTTATTATTAAATACTGACTATGTATGTATTATTAGATACAGGCTATGTATGTATTATTAGATACAGGCTATGCATGTATTATTAAATACTGGCTATGTATGTATAATTCGATACTGGCTACGTATTTATTATTGAATACTGGCTATGTATGTATGTATTAAATACTGGCTATATATGTATTATTAAGTACTGACTATGTATGTATCATCAATTATTGGCTATATGTGCATCATCAAGTACTGGCTATGTGCGTATTATTAAATATTGGCTATGCAGACATCATCAAATACTGGTTATTTATGCATTATTGAATAATGCCTATTTATCTATTATTGAATATTGCCTGTTTATGTTTTATTGAACATTGGCTATGCATCATTATTAAATACTGGCTATGCATGTATCATCAAATACTGGTTATTCATGTAATATTAAATCCTGGCTATGCATGTACTATTAAATACTAGCTATGTTCGTATTATTAGATATTGGCTATGAATGTATCATCCAATACTGGCTTTATATTAATTTTTGAATACTGGCTATGCATGTATTATTAAATACTGGCTATGTATATATCAGCAAATACTTGCTATGCATGTATCATTATGTATGCATGTATGTATGAATGAATTACGCATACAAGCCACATTAGAAGGCTGGAAATTGAAACATTTAGTCCTTATTATGCCGCCCCCCCAAAAAAACATAGTTTTTTTCTTACACCCAAACTCGAATAGGTTTTTGCAGGGAATCAACTTGCAATGTAAATTTACGCAAAATTGGTCTTTTAGTTGTGAATGGCAGCATTCAAATTTTTTTTCCGAAAAATCGAACATTTTTAGTGATCATTGCCCAACGAAAGTAAGAGAAGTAACCTATTCCTTGATAGCATTTTTTCCGATTTTAATTGATCATCACCAACGTGGCATGCTGCCAAAAGACGATTGTCACATGACGATTTCTATTAAGTGACAGAACAGTCTTGTTTATGGTTTTTTTTCTGCCTGGGAAAAGATCCAAAAAAACTGTTGAGTCCAAATTATTTGGTGGAAAATTTAAAAAAATTGCCAAATAAAGTAAAATATTGCTTTGTTTGGCAACTTTTTAGCTCTATTTGTTTAATTGTATCAGAGATTCGTTTTGTAAAAAAGAGAGTATTTGCACTGAAACATTTTGTCGAAATTTCAGAAACTTAATTGAGTTTTAACATCAAAGAAAAATGTTTCAAAATTTTAATTTAATTTTTCTGTCATGAGAGTGTTTGAAATTATATTAAGTAATGACGTTTTTTTCTAAGAATCGAGAAATGAAAAAATTCATCAATATCAGCCGCAGTAATTTTTGATAGATTTTTGTGAATGAGAAATGATGAATTTAACATGTATGGAGGCCCCACTATGCAATAACTAGATAATTTCCTTTTGGAGATAGGTAGAGTGCCAAAACAATTTATGATATTTCTTGACGAGTCGTTTTTTTCGCTATCTTTCTGATGGTGACAGATATTAATAATTCTATGTTTGTATTTAAAGCCACACCATGAAAGGGGCGGTAGTGGACACAGATATCAAAACTCAGAAGAGATAAACCACTAAAAATTTCGTAGAAGCAAAGATGACCGCTAAAAGCTAACTTGTATTATATGAATTCAGCTTTTTATTCTAAAACACTTAGAAACAAACGTAACCCGCTGAAATTTCAATGCTTAGCGGTAAAGCTTTAAATAAACTGTATGTTGAATACTTCATTCCATTTCTTCATCAAATCACTTACGTACACCTTGATCATCATCTGATATTGGCATGGTATACCTTTTCGGAAAACTCCACGTCTAAGCTAAATGGTTTTAGTGTAAAATACACGAACTTAAGCTGAATTCATATAACACAAGTCAGCGATTATCTTTCTTTCCAGTAAATCTTCAGAAGTTTATCAGTTGAGCGTTTTCGTTAGCTACGCCTATCACTGGAAAAGGGAGAGATTATCTCTATCAAAGCCTATAACCTGTAAAATATTCCGCAACGTTAGGCACCATTAAATCTAGGAAAAGAATCGTAGTAATTCGAGTGTCTTAACTCACCCATGTTTTAGCTGTAAGGTCCCAATATTGAACATTGAACGACTGGACGAAGCTTTTTGATCTGGAACCGCCTCTTGTCTCAATAGCAGTGATGTAATTAGCGACTTTCAAATAAGCTTCAATATATGGTTGGCGATCATTGTTTGCTGGGCGCCAGGCGAGAGTGGAATGCGTGCCAATGTCTGCGTAAGTTGGTTCATAACGTCGGAGTGAACTGCTTGTCCTCACGGTCATTGGAAATGTCTGGTAGCCAAAGCCTTTCAAGAAAAGGTAATATGAAAAATGGAAAGTTAGCCCAGTAGTCAAAAATAATGTCAAAGATGCAACGCTGTAAGAGAGTTAATCATTTGGAAGAGGAAGTAGGAATTCAACAGAGGAGAGAAAAGAGGGGAAAGATGAAAGAAGTATAAGAAAAGGAAAGGGAAGAAGAGAGAAGTCAAAAGAAGGGGGATATAGTAGAGAGATACAAAGAGAAAGAAAGAAAGTTGGAAAGAAAAATAATAAAAAGAGAGGAAAAAGAAATTTGAAAAAATATCCATACCTCGGATAAATGAATCGTCATAGGCCACGCGAGTACAAGAACAAATTATCTAAAAAAATTATCTAAAGCAATCCAAGAAAAGAAATCTTTTATCTAAAATAATCTTGAAAGATAGATTTTTATAACTTGAATGAAAAATACCGACACAAAATTTGGACATTGGAGTTTCAAAATGACCATGGGTATCCCCAAAAGCACTCTCTTGACACCAGCAGCCCCCAAGACGTTTTTAGATGGTGCTTAGAGGTGTACACATGCAAATTTTGTAAAGATTGGAGCCCCCAAAATGTGACCAGCAGCACTGGGTAACACACACACACACACACACACACACACACACACACACACACACACACATACAAAGAGAGAATACTCTGCAGTGCAAGGCTAGTTGTTCGAGTCATTTGAGAGGCTGCAGGGATTCAATAAAAAGAATAAACAGAGAAAAGAGGGGGAAATCATTGAAAAATAAGATGAAGAAGAAAAAAGTTGAAGAAGAAAAAGACCAAAAAGAAGAAGAGAGAGGAGGAAAATAAAGAAAAGGGAAGAAGAAGTAGAAGAAGAAGAAGAAGAAGAAGAAGAAGAAGAAGAAGAAGAAGAAGAAGAAGAAGAAGAAGAAGAAGAAGAAGAAGAAAGAACGAAAAGAAAAGGAGCGAGAAGAAAAAGAAAGAACAAATGAACAAACCAGAAGCAAATAATAGAGAAAGGCTGAGAGAAAAGGAAAAGAGGGTGAAGAGGGAGGGAGTTAATTTAACAGCCATAGCCAACAAAGGTGGCAATGGATTCCATTCTCTTTTATATGTGTAAAATTGGCATCAGCACTTCACTGAACCACTTCTAAAAAAATGTTCTTCATTTTCAGAAAAAAAAAGAAGTTATTTTGGACTTTCTGGAAGCCTTATCCTGACAGGTTTATTAATTTGTTTGTTTGTTCCAGCGCTTCTGGTCGAACCATTTTTTCTACAGACTTGAAAATTGGCACATTCTCAAGAATGTTACTTTTATTCTATTTTAGACGTTTTCCAGTGGAAAACAATTCATTTTGGATTCATTAAATCCCCCAATTAAGGCCAGAAGACCAAATTTAGTCCAGGTGAACGAGTAAAAAACACGTCGGATAATAGATTTCGATGATCAAGGTTGGCAACTGGGTTGAATAAAAGAAAACGAAACGACCGAGTCAGAGTCCCGAAGAATTTGTTAAGCATGAAGGTGACGGTAATACCAATCGTTGTGGGACCTTTGGGAACAATCCCTGAAACCTAACAGAAAGGCTAGAGGAAATGGGAATCAGAAGGAGAACTAAGGCAATCCAGACAAATGCGCCACTGAAAACAGCTCCAACACTTATGAGTGTTGTGGTATTGATACTTGCTGCCACTTGACCTTCAGCGTATGCCAACAAATACAGCTGGTTGGAATATATCAAAGAAAGACGGAAAACTGAAAGAAGTATCCGTATCTTGCATGAATGAATCACTATAGCCTATGCATTTACAAGAACATATCTAAAAAAATATCTGAAATTATTCAAGGAAATATATCTTTCACCTCGAAAAATGGATTTTTTAAATTTGAAATTAAAAATACCAGTACAAGATTTGGGCATTCAAAATGACTATTTAGGAACAATTCAGTAAGGATAATGCGATATAAATGATGAAGATGCTCCAAACAGACATGAAAATACACAGAACCCCAAACATGGTAGTATAATACCTTAAGAAAAAAAAATGAATCTCGTGAAATAGCTACTTACCACCCAATCCACCATTCGTATAAGTTCTTGCAGTAAAGACTGCAGTTGCATTGGTTCGAATCGCGACGTAGCCTCCACCTCCACCGCCACCGCCTCCCTGTCCATGACCCCCTTGAGCCGACAATCGCCCAGTTCCTTTCAAAATGCTGGTTTCGATATAGATAGAACCACCACTACCACCACCGCATTTTCTTCCAGATTCTTCTGAGCCTGGTCTTCCGTTGGCCGTGATATCACCTTCAAAAAGGATCTTTCCAGTTGCAATGAGATAGACCACTCCACCTCCGGAGCCACTGCAAAGCTTGCTGCCCCCGCCTCCACTTCCGAAATGTAGTGGGCCATAGAGGCGTCCGTCCGGGGGACTCTGAAGATGATTCATTTCAGAGTGACCCCCTATTCCACTGGAACTACCTGAAATGAGAAATCATTCAAAACAATCATATAGATATAGACTAAAATGACTTGCTCAAAACTTTTGAGTGAGAAGAGTTGACTTACCTTGAAAATCCGCATTTCACTCATTGATTAGTTGTAAGGTACTAGTATTGGTCATTGAATAATCCGTCGAAGGTTCCTTTCCTCAGAGCATTTTTTTCTTAATAGCAGTGGCGTAATTCGCATCTCAGTATATATTTGCAGATCAATACTCACAGTGAAAATCAGCATTCACTCGCCTGGCTTTTATCAGGGCTGGAAGATTACGAAAAAAATCGGATCTTCCCCAGGAAAAAAGTATCAGCAGCAGGTTGGGTGAGAATTACCTCCCTATTAGACTGAATGTATTACCTGCAGCCCCGTGGCTGCTCCTTATCGGCATGGACGAAAGAATTGTTGTACCACACCAAACAAGAAACTCTGAATCAACTGGGAGGTGAGCATTCGGCAGGTCAAAGCAAACGTACTATCATAAACTATACTGAAAAGCTTACAAATATTGGTGACAGTGTTAAATTTCAGCTCAGTAGAATAATTCCAATATTGTTTGGTCCAAAGCAAAGCTAGTTCGACTTTAATCGACTAATAGATGATACAGCTATTACCGATTGTCATAAGGGAATTTATTTTCAACACTCTCGTTCACATAAACAGATGAGGGTGTAATGGTTAGCAAACTGGTTTTGCTGACCATTTCCATAGTTTTCGAAATTTAATCCTCACGGCTCCTCCACTATTGTAGGAGTGTCTTGCTTTAGTGTCATCTAATCTAGCTGATAATTTATACTATGTAGTCAATTTCAACCTAGCTTGAACATCACTCATGTGAGGCCTACAAACTGAGAAGTATGCAACGTGCACATGAGAGAATCATGCTCAACCTTACACGGAGAGATCACAAGATAGCAGAGTATATAAGGAGGAAAACAAGTGTTCGTGACATCATAGAAACTATTAAAAAACTCAAATGGCAATGGGCAGGCCATGTTGCAAGAATGAAAGACAACCGATGGACATCACGTTTCACAACATGGATCCCCAGAGATCACATAAGAAACTGAGGCCGACAGAACATAAGATGGAGAGATGAACTTGACAGATTCGGGAAATACTTGCTCCGCGATGCCCATGATAGGGAATTGTGGCGAATCCTGGGTAAGGTCTTTGTCCAATAATGGACGTTAAAAGACTGATGATGAAGTTTGATCAATACCAATACATGTTCGGATCCTCGCTTAGCGTTTGATTCAATGAATAACATAAGAGATTGATAAGAAATCGACCTGTCGATAAGAAGCTCAGATTTAAAAGACAAAAGAAGGTTTAAAAGAGGAACTGACATTCATTCAAAGCTATTCTTTTAGGGAGTTGAGTGATTAAAAGGTAGAGACCAAATATTATTACTAGAGAGCACCAAGCCAGACGGAGACTTTTACAGGACTGTGCATGAACAGGTCAGGGGAAAAAAAGACGGACAGAAATCATAAAATAGTTTGTTTTTTTTACTCGAAGGTTTGACAAGTTGTATTTTCTATGAATATCGACCATTCATTGCTCTCAATCTCGTAAAGACCCTATATATTTTACTGCAATGATTACTCTGATTATCAAGAGTCTCTATCTAGCGGGGAGTAATGAGGTTCCTGAGAGAGGGAGTTTTCTATAAATGGACATTATCATTTCTATGAAACATAATTTTCAATATCATTATCATAATAGACTGAAAATAACAATAATGATAATAATAATAATAATGATAATAATAATAATAGTAATTATCATTATTATTATATATTATTAATAGTAATTATCATTATCATTATTATTGATGTTGCTATTATTATCATTATTATTATTATTATTATAATTATTATTATCATCATCATTCATCATCATCATCAGTCTTTTAGCGTCCGTCGTTGGACATAGACCTTCCCCAGGATTTGCCACACTTCTCTATGATGGGCGTCACGGAGCCAGTACTTCCTGAACTTGTCTAGCTCGTCTCTCCATCTATCATTTTGCTGGCCTCGGTTGCGCATGTGGTCTCGGGGAATCCATGTTGTGAGTCGTGATGTCCATCGATTGTCTGCCATTCTTGCAACATGGCCAGCCCACCGCCATTTGAGATTTTTTTATGGATTCTATGATGTCTCTAACTCTTGTCTTTTCCCGGATGTACTGTGCTGTTTTGTGGTCTCTCCATGTGAGGCCCAGCATTATTCCTTCATGTGCGCGTTGCATGGTTCTCAATTAACGGGTCTGTCTCTTGGTTAGGTTCCATGTTTCAGCTCCATAAGTGACTATTGGGAGGATGCATTGGTTATACACCCTTCTTTTTAGGATTAATGGGATCTTATTATTTTTGAAAGTTGACCTAGCTCTGCCAAAGGCTTGCCATCCTAGTGTGATTCTTTGCTTGATTTCTTCTTCTTTTAAGGGTCTCATGGAGATTCGTTGTCCAAGGTAGATGTAGTGGTCTACTTTCTCGAGTTCTGTGTCCTCGTTTTCGATCAGTGTTTTTGTCTCCAATGTGGTTGTTGCACATGATCTTTGTCTTGCTGAAGTTCATGTGTAGGCCGACTTTCTTGCTCTCTTCATTTAGTTCATCTATCATTAGTTGGAGGTCGTGTAGGTTCTCTGCGAAAAGGGCTATGTCGTCTGCAAATCCAAGGTTGCTCAGATACTCGCTGTCTATTTTAATTCCTTTACTCTCCCAGTCTAGCCTTCCGAGGATCATCTCGAGGCAGGCTGTGAACAGTTTAGGTGAGCTGGTATCACCTTGTCTTACTCCTTTCTGGAGCTGGAAGGGGTCCAAGTGACAGCAAGTATCCTCAGGTCTCCAGCCTTCCTCATCCCACGCTTATAATCGACAGCAGTGATGTGGTTTTTAGTTTCACACCAGTTGCCCGGTGGTTATCGCTGAAGGCTGTGACAGTAAGTTTACTCGGGACTTCAGCCCTTGTCTCATCTTGTCTCTCCCTTGCCTATCACAGCAGTGATGTGGTTCTTACCTCCACCACCATTCGGGTGTTGTTATTTTCCCTTTCTTTCTCCTCTGTTAGGTAGCTGCTATCAGCAGGCATCGTAGATCACATATTTCTAGCACTTTCCTCAGTATTCGAGCAGTTCCTAGTAGTTTTTGGCCTGCACAGTCTCATTATTATTATTATTATTATTATTATTATTATTATTATTATTATTATTATTATTTGGAATCTCACACCAGTTGCCTGGTGGTAACCACTGGAGTTTGAGTGACAGCAAGTCTCCTCAAGTCTCCAGCCCTCCTCTCCTAGTACTCATAGGTCGCAGTAATTCTGCGATTTACAGTTTCACACCGGTTGCCCAGTGGTTATCGCTGAAGGCTGAGTGACAATAAGTCTCCTCAGGTCTTCAGCTAACGTCTCCTCTCTCTTTCGCATATCATGACAGAGCTACAATTCGTTGCAGTCCTTATATCTCTAGCACCTTCCTCAGTATCCGTCCAGTGCCCAGCAGTGCTGTGGTCTGTACGTTCTCTATCCTCCCCCTAATCCCGATCTCCTCCAGTCTCTCCCTCAGCGTTTTGGGGACAGTTCCTAGTGCTCCCACTATGACCGGTACTACCCTGGTTTTCATATTATTATTATTATTATTATTATTATTTGGAATCTCACACCAGTTGCCTGGCGGTAACCGCTGGAGTTCGAGTGACAGCAAGTATCCTCAAGTCTCCAGCCCTCCTCCCCTAGTAATCATAGGTCGCAGTAATTCTGCGATTAACAGTTTCACACCGGTTGCCCAGTGGTTATCGCTGAGGGCTGAGTGACAATAAGTCTCCTCAGGTCTTCAGCTAACGTCTCCTCTCTTTCGCATATCATGACAGAGCTACAATTCGTTGCAGTACTTATATCTCTAGCACCTTCCTCAGTATCCGTGCAGTTCCCAGTAGTACAGTGGTCTGTACGGTCTCTATCCTCCTCCTAATCCCGATCTCCTCCAGTCTCTCCCTCAGCGTTTTGGGGACAGTTCCTAGTGCGCCCACTATGACCGGTACTACCCTGGTTTTCATGTTCCACATTTTTCTTAACTCCCTTGCTAGGTCCTGGTATTTTTCCCTTTTTTCACCCTCCTTCTTTTTTACTCTATGGTCTGCAGGTACAGCAACGTCTACTATTTGGCAGGCCTTCCTTTTTTTGTCTACTATTACTAAGTCCGGCCTTCTTGCCTGGATGAGGTGGTCAGTTTGGATGTCAAAGTCCCACAGTAGTTTGTGGTTGTCATTCTCCAAAACTGCCTCTGGCTTGTGCTGATACCACTTTTCCCCATGGTTGAATCCCATTTGTTTGCTTAGTTCCCAGTGTATCATCGTTGCTACTCTATCGTGTCTATGCTTCTACTCCTTCTGGGCGAGTTGACTACATTCACTAGTTATGTGGTTTACCGTCTCATCTCTTTCACCGCACATGCGGCATTTGCTGTTTGTCTGTGTTCTGTCGATTTTTGCTTTTATGTAGTTTGTCCTTATGCTTTTGTTTTGGGCTGCCATGATAAGCGATTCTGTTTCTCTCTTAAGGTTTCCCTTTTGTAACCACGTCCATGATTTCTCGTCTGCTATATCTTGTATCTGCCTTTTAAACTCGCCGTACAATTTTTTCCCTTCCCATCTTTCTTTTCTTGCTTGCTGTACTGTTCTATTGTTTCCTACTTTATTGTTTGTTGCACTATCTCTCTTATTATTTGCAATCTCACTCCAGTTGCCTTGTGGTTACTGTCAGAGGTTTAGTGACAGCAAGTTTCTTCAAGTCTCCAGCCCTCCTCTCTTCGTTCTCATAGAACAAAGTAATACAGCGGCTCACAGTTTCACACCGGTTGCCCGGTGGTCATTGCTGAAGGCTGAGTGACAATAAGTCTCCTCAGGTCATCGGCCGACATCTCCTCTTTCCTTCGCCTGTCATGCCAGTGCTGTGGTTTACATTTCCGTTTTCATTTCCCTTCCTCTGTTAGGCCCCTGCTAACAATCGGTGTTGCAGTCTTTATATTTCTAGCACTTTCCTCAGTATCTGTGCAGTTCCTGGCAATGCTGTGGTCTGTATAGTCTCGATCCTTCCTCTTATCCCAATCTCCTCTAGTCTCGCCCTCAGTATCTTTGGGACAGTTCCCAGTGCGCCCACTATGACTGGCACTACCCTGACTTTCATGTTCTTCATCTTCTTCAGTTCTCTCGCTAGTTTTTTTTCACTTTCCTTCCTCTTTACTCTATGGTCTGCAGGTATAGCTACGTCTATTATTATCATTATAATTATTTTTATGATTACTCCTCGTCCTCCTCCTCCTACTACTACTACTTCTATCACTACTACTACTACGACGATGACGACGACGACTACTTCGGTTTCTCACTTTAAACCTTTTCAGCACGTAATCAAAAAAAAAT
Source organism: Thysanoteuthis rhombus (assembly GCA_963457665.1). Taxonomy (NCBI): domain Eukaryota; kingdom Metazoa; phylum Mollusca; class Cephalopoda; order Oegopsida; family Thysanoteuthidae; genus Thysanoteuthis; species Thysanoteuthis major. The sequence continues at coordinate 27,324,313 of OY735228.1, read as the reverse complement.
ATTTACAGTTTTTCAACGGAACTTTTTGCATGCACAAGATATTTTCTTAATTATAGTGTTTTTACTGGAAGCATTCGCGCACACCTGATGTTTTATTTAATAGAATTACAGTTAATCAATTTTTTTTCCCTCGAGTTTTTGCGGATAGTTTTTCTATGACTTTTGTTTTTTTCGATTGGACATTATTTTCAGCTGCACCAGTAATAAATTCATAATGATGATGATAAAAATTTTATGAAATCAAATAAATAAATAATAAAAGATATTGATATAAATCAATAATATTAAACATTTCCTATTGAATCAAATAAATATTTGCTTATGATATTGGACCAGTTGCAGTCAATGGTTTCTCCGTTAATAATATTTTTCAATGCTTTCCATCCTTCCGTAGTTACGTTTCGCTGATGACAGCACAGAGTCAGAGTTATTTTGAATTATTGCAAAAGATTGTTAAATAACTTTTCAAGGAATGATTTTTTTCCAAACTCCAGTTATGGAAGCCTCGAAAAATCCCTATTTCTACGATTTACCATCATGACTATTATATATTGAGTAGCTTTATCTGGAACAAGTGCAAAGGGATAAATGAGAGGAAAGTTGTGTTGCACCAATCATTCAAGTGAAGAAGGTCTGTCTGTCTTATTCAGCATTCGAAATTCTAGGTTTTACCCGGCTTGAACTCCAAAGTCTGGCGCCAGTTCGAAATACGTAACTATTAAATCAACTAAACGGAACCTATCTTACTGAGTAAATATTCAATAATGGGAAAGCCAGTAAGGATATTTATCTATTCGTGTATTTATATATAATGCCTCTATGGGCATCTCCTTAGAATACACTGTCTTATCAGCATTTAAAAGTATCATTCCAATTCACTTGGCTTGTCCAAAGATTTTCCAATGTCAGACTGACCAGACCAAGAATGTCCAAACAATCTCGTCAACGATCCTGTGAAAAAATATTGGAAATGGCCAAAACTAACAATTCTTTTTAAAAAACAAATGAAGGATTGAACATTAGCTTAGCTTTGTGTTTTGTAAGGTGCCCAAGATATTAACTTAGCTCAGTGTAGCACTAGTAATCATCATCATCATCATCATCAGTCTTTTAACGTCTGTCGTTGGACATAGACCTTGCCTAGGATCAGCCATATTTCTCTACCTTGGGTGTCGAAGAGCCAGTATTTTCTAAATTTGTCCACTTCATTTCGACATCTTGTATTCTGTCGGCCTCAGTTTCGAATGTGATCGCTGGGGATTCATATTGTGAGTCGTGATATCGATCAGTTGTCTGCCATTCTTGCTACATGACCTGCCCCTTGCCATTTAAAATTTCTTATAGATTCTATGATGTCTTGGTCTCCCGTCTTCTTCCCGTGCTGTCTTGTGATCTTTTTATGTGAGGTTGAGTATGATTCTCTCATGCATGCGTTGGATGAATCTCAGTTTGCGAGTCTTGGTTAGGTTCCATATTTTAGCTCCATAAATGACTATTAGGAGGATACATTAGTTGTATATTCTTTTTAGGATTATTGGGATCGTCTTGTTTTTGAAGGTTAAGCTTGCTCTGTCGAAGGCTTGCCACCCTAGGGTGATTCTTCGCTTGATTTCTTCTTCTTTTGTTGGTTTCATAGAGATTCGTTGTCGTTAATAAATGCAGTGGTCTACTTTTCCCAGTTTTGCATCTTCCATTTTAACAGTTATGAGTTTCTACAAAATGATTTGATATAAAAGAAACAACTGAATACTTTTCTGCGGTCCATTGTTTCAAATTGTAGACAAGAGGTATTCAAAACTTTTACCTTCAAGTGGAAGGGACATTGTTACGGGAAGAAAAGAGGAAAAAATCGCCCTCTTCATTGTATGTTGATAAGGCTATATATACATTGAATTGTAAGCTACGACTCCACAGGACACTTTTATTCATTATCCTTCATCATCAATATGAATGAATGAATGGATGAATGAATGGCATGGCTTTACAAAAGAAGATTTGTTTGATTGATGTAATTCTATGGTCAATCATGACTTCGGCAGGGCGTACCCCACCTTACAAACTAACAGTTTGCATTCAAGTTGGTACGAATAAGAGCCACACGCCTAGTAAGTTTAACAGAAATTGCTTTCTCCTGGCATATGGCAGAGCTAGTTATACAGATGTGTGGTCCCGTTGCTGGAGTATTTCAAAGGTGCTGTTGACCTGGATAGTTAAATCACAAAACAGGAACACTATATATTTGGAAAATGTCGATGCCGTGCACACCGATGATTTACATGCATAACATCGTTGGTTTAGTGACGCATTAGGTACAGCTTCAAAGTGAAAAGTTCTCAAACTCACCCTTTAACTAAAAAATACGTACATTGGTGAAAGACTAAGGAAGGATTGATACAATAAAATTATTACGTTAGTCGACGAGATTATCAAAAAAAAGATAACTGTGGGGTTGTGGCAGTCGACCATTATCAATGTTTTCTAGTATTCCATGACATTAGGATTGTGGGATCTGGTAAATCGTGAGAAAGATCCATGGTGTTAAAAGGCCGAGGATGATTTCCTTCATCTTGATTTTATACGCTGGTAATCACGCCTACTAAGATCGTCAATGAACGGTTATTAGTAAATAGCGCAGATCGAAAATACAGACTAAGCTCTGAGAGACCCGAACTTTTGCCTTGGACTTATTCCGAAGCAACTTCTATGCAACTGGAACATCTGGAACACTGAGAGTTTTAAGGTCTGGGTAGTGGCGATAGGAAGCAAATAAAATCAATATAAGTAATTACTTGACAAAATTATGAATTTTTGGCTACGTTCCATCTTATAGATATTCGAGATAAAAATATAGTCGGTTCTGGATTTGAAAAAAAAATAACCCTCTCCAGTGCTGTTTTGACATCATTGCAATTTTAGAAGCCCACACCATACAGGAAGTCCAATAGGGAGTGGAAAAGGCTGTATTCAAGAAACACCAAGTGAAGTGGGCATGCTGAGAGTGCCAGGACATCCTGACCCAACTTAAACACTTTTCACTGACCATCCATTCAATTCATGATCTAGATTTGCCGTGGAACAGTCGAAAATTGCGCGATTGTATGCGTTTACAGCATTGGCATCAAATACTTCACAGCTATGCACAACGCACTTTGGCAGTGATTGTCATTTTTTTTACGATCAAGCAGTTTGCAGTTGATGATGTCATCCACGTCACATCAACAACATAAATAACGTTCTCAAGTAACTAGCTTTTTGTCTCCTGCAGCAAAGACAGCAGTAGCACGCTTGCTTGTCTACTTGACAAACAGATTCCACTTTTCATTTCCTGACTTGATGATTTCCAGAAAAACAAGTGCTCGGTTCAGGAAAATCAAAGAGATACGCGTGTCCTAACAGTGGATCTAATTGTTCACCATCATCATCATCATCATCATCATCATCATCAACATCAGTCTTTTAACGTCCGTCATTGCACATATAGCTTCCCCAGGATCCGCCACATTTCTCTATCATGGACGTCGCGGAGCCATTATTTTCTGAACTTATCTAGTCCATCTCTCCATCTTGTTTTTAGTCGGCCTCAGTTTTGTATGTGATCTCTGGGGATCCATGGTATGAGTTGTGATGCCCATCAGTTATCTTTCATCCTTGCATCATGACCTGCCCATTGTCATTTGAGTTTTCTAATGGATTCTATGATCTTTCTGACCCCTGTTTTCTTTCTGATGAATTGTGCTGTCTTGTGATTTCTCCATGTGAGGTTGAGCATGATTTTCTCATGTGCACGCTGCATGCTTCTCAGTTTGCGGGTCCGTCTCTTGGTTAGGTTCCATGTTTCAGCTCCATGAGTAACTATCGGGAGGATGCATCTGTTGTATGCTCTTCTTTTTAGGATTATTGGGATCGTCTTGTAATTGTTCTCTATCGGTAAAAGCAGCCCCTAATGTCGAGTGTAGACCTTTTGTTGATTGCTTCTCAATCACGGAGGCAGATGGAGAAGTGATGGCCGTAGTATATCTAAGCTAGGCAGCTAAGGATGGGCCTCCACGACTTGGTTTGATTTGCACCGATTCAAATATAATGGTCGTTTACTTCAAAGCCTATTCATAGTTTTCAATTCATCGCGATGAAACTGGGTGAACCTCTCAATGACTGCCGTATAATCGGTATTTTTCTTGATATTGCAAATAATTTGATGTGAGCGACGCGGATGATTGTCAAAGTACAAAAATGCTTCAAACACACACACACACACACATATATATATGTATATATATATATATATGTGTGTGTGTGTGTGTGTGTGTGTGTGTGTGTGAGAGAGAGAGAGAGAGAGTATGCTGTATTTGGAACTCAATTTATAATGACCTCCCGCTACTACATGGAAAATAGGTCATTCGACCAAGAAGGGCGTAAAAGAAGATAAATAATTACCCTGCCAAGGCCAAATACCACATTCCCCGTGAAATAAGGGGATGGGGTCATTTCAAGTAGAGTTTCAAATAATGTAACGCATTTATGATTATTCTGCCGGATTATATATTCATTTCTTTCCGTTAAGAAACAAAAGTGCAGATAAGTCAGTGAGTGTGCAAGATAAGAACAGGACGTACAGTGGTTATTTTGGGCTTTCGACTTACCAGCGGGCTCAATGGTTAGAGCGACGCTACGTCGACACAGCTTCCTATCGATCATATGTTTGATTTCCTGCGCCAGCCCATTTCTCCAATTATTCATTACGCTGTCTATGCCAAATGGCTTGTTCTCTGTGTAATCACGAGACGTCATTTCAAATAGATTTTCAAATGATACGTCGCATTCACGATCATTCTGTCGAATTATATATCAATTTCTTAGTAAAATAATTCCATGCGTTAAGAAATAACTGTGCAGATACGAACAGTGAATAAGCAAAAATGAGAACGTGAGAATGAACCAGTTATTTGGGCCTTTCCCTTCCCACCGTGCCGTTTAGCTCAATGGTAGGAACAATGCTACGATAGAGTAGCTATCTAATCGGTCGTAGGTTCGATTCCTCTAGTAGTACCATTTTCTTCGATTGCTATATAAGCAGGCTAAGCCAAGTGACACATTCTCCGTGTAATAATGGCATGTCGTTTCAGATAAAATAATGCATTCGGTATTATTCATATATATATATATATATATATGTATGTATGTATGTATATATATATATATGCTAGATTACAGAAAAAATGTAAATTCTTAGGTGAGCATAGGGAACTGATTCAGCAAGAATATACACTGGAAACTGGATCCCCCCATAAAATCTTTTTTGACAGGTAATTTTTAAAACTACGCCTCCAATAAATTCATATTAAAGGTAGGAGTAAATAGCAGTCAAAAAATGATGGAACAGACAGATGAAAATTAGATAATGTTTAATGTAGTAAAATAAAGCCCCTTAGCTTGTTTTAATAGTTCTCCTAAGTTTGACATACGTGAAAGTAGGGGCAGTGAAACCCGAAGTGGCCTCACTTCTTACACGATAAACTATTTTACCCATAGCTGGTAGGGGGGACGGCTTCATACCTTTCTCACCGGCATTAGTTCTATCTCAAAGTAAGTTTGTACTCGAGTCCGTTTCCTGAGCTGCAATCCGATCGGCCGACCGGCTCTTCCTACAGCATTCAATGTAATTTGCTTAAAAAATATATCACTCTCTACAAACTATCAGGAAAAGGAAAGGGTGAATATTAAGATTGAATATCAGAAAATAAGATTAAAGTTCAGAAAAAAGGGGGTTATTGAATGCACAGTGTTTAGTATGAATATATATAGCTTGTATTTGCTCGGGAGATGTATCCTGAATCTGTGCCTTTTGACAGCCATACTGTCCTGATATTCTACCAAAGGGTCAGTAATACTCTACAGCCAGTTCATTTACCAACTACAGAGTTTGTTATCATAGTACTATGTGTGGATTTTCTCATGTTGGGATAACCAGTTGTTTACCAAGTAACCGTTTCGAAGATATATTTATGTATATATATATATATATATATATATATATATATATATATATATATATATATATATATATATATATATATATATATATATATATATATATATATATATATATATATGCATGAGATATGTATGTATACATTACATATCATATATATACATATATATATATATATATACATATATATATGTAACATATGTATTACATATTATATATACATTATATGCATACACACATATATATACACAAACTCATATATATAAATTATATATATCATATACATGCTATACATATGCATTATAAGTATTATATTCATATACATTATGTACATTATATATGTATATATATACATTGCATATTCTATATGTACATTATATATCATATATATATATATATGTATATATATATGTATATATAATTATTGTGTGTGTGTGTGTGTGTATATATATATATATATATATATATATCATTATATCATATTATGTGTGTGTGTATATTCGTATATGTGTGTATTTGCTTATTGTATATGTGCCAGCAGATAGACACACCCACATACATACATACATATGTTTGTATCGGCACGTGCACGTTTATATATCTCGCACTTCAGATGGCCAACCTAAGAATGTTAAGTGACCTCTCTCGAAAGCCTGATAACGAATATGGCCGTATCTATCAACTTGAAAAAGGGGAATTTTTATAACACACAGAAAATTAGGAATCCTCTCAAAGCTCAAACTTTCAATAACGTTACCGGTTTCTATACAAGTATTAGACTGCTCAAGTTGAACGATGTTACTCTTGGGAGCCTAACGAACATTCCCCCACGTATTCATTTTTTTATGTGATCCCATCCCTGCCTGGACCTCATTAGCCACCCTAATAATTCTTTAGAGTTTTTTTTTTTTAATGCCATGATCAAAATATATATTTTTTCATTTTCATTTTTTTTATATAAGATAAAAATGTTTCCCTCGAGACTCAAATTTCTCAAGAAATCCCCTCAAAATAGGGCTCAAATGTTCTGGAGAATTTCTCAGGAAAATTTACCAAATCAGATTCAAAATTTTGTGAATTTCTCGAATTATCCACACAACGTTCATCTGTACTCAGGCCTATGTCTTTTATTGCCCCTTGTTTATTACGCCCCCCTCCGTCTTCGGTAACTTATTTTCAGTTTTTTTCTCACCCCTCCCGGCTTATGAAGGCTCCCCTGCCCCGTTTATTTGGCGCCTCAGAGTCTGCAACACCACGTTATCCAAACAATCACAATGCTATCCCAGTAATCAATGACTGAAAAATACGTGTGTAAGTGCGTTGTGGTTTGATATTCATGCTTCTATTTATCTATGGTTTCTAAATATTTCGACCCACCACAGTTCAAGCCCACTGGATCATTCGGCTCACGAACCTGGACGATTTGCCCAGCAAGAAAATTTTATATTATTCAGATGTACTTATGTTCTTTTTTTTTTTTTAATGAAATTTGAGAAATTATTGTTTTTTTTTTTTTCTTCTTTTTGATATTCGTTAATACTCGGATTTATTTACAAACACGATTTTTTTGGTTGGAAAAGTTCTTGAAAATCTATTAAATTAACACTGTGAATATTTAGTGAATTTTTGAAGACGGTATCTTTTGTCAGGAATGAGGTTGAGGACCTCCACGGACTTTTGACAAAAACGCGTCAGGTCTCGACAAAACCACTGAAATCTGAAATCCATTATCTTAATCGTAATAAAACTTCGGGTTATTAATAGATACTATCAAATAGAAAGAAGATCACTGAATATTATCTTATAAAAATAATTTCAGCTGACAATAGCTTGGAAAACAATCATGATTAAACTTGTCTTTCTACTTACACCTTACAAACTGCACAAACCGTTCGTAATAGTAGTAATCCGTGTGACAGGATCAAATTAGATAAAATATTAGAGACAAGAACATAATCGGTTGTATTCATTAATAATCTAATATTGTATAAATGAATAAATAGATTAATAAGAATGAAAATTCTTTTACTGTGTTTTTTTCTTGTGTAAATGTAATGTTGAGTTACGCAAAACAATACATTCGAAATTATCATTTGATGAGGACAATCAACAAATATGGAAAATTCTCGAAACGATAAATTGACCTGAATTGATGGACAGCACACAATCCAGGAAAACAGAACAGTAACACCATTAAATGCAACTGGTACAACATGAAACCCAAATATTGCCGTAGGGGTTCAATTTACGATTTAACTAAAATGTTGTTAACGTTTTAATCGACCGAATTTCAATGTGGGTAAGAATGAATTTCATTAAAAAAAAATTATTGGGAAAAAAAAGAGGAAAAAATCTCACACAAATGATATATATATATTTTTGGTAAGATAGAAATAAGTATAAATATAACAAATGGTGTAATATCGTGTCTAATATTTCATCGTTCTAGTCAATTCCTGTCACCTGTAGTTGTTTTTGGAGAAGGTTGACATCGCTGGCGACTGTTACTAAAAAATACCCGACAGAAAAGTATAAAAAAAGAACTTGTTTGGATGATCACCAAGCTATCATTTTATCATTTACTCGTATACTATACAATATTGAATTAAATTTGACCCCCACTTAAAAAAAAAATTCATGAATAATTGAATAAGTCTTGGGCGACGTCTCAAGAGAGAGGCCGAAATGTTATGAGCTGAAATGTCCTGTTACCTTATTCATTGTGTCTGATTAGCGTATGTAGTTTTTTCTTCTATTTACAACTTTGATTAAAGATGTTTGCGGCTTCTACCTGAAGTTATTTATAAACCTAGCTTTTGAAATGACATTGCTAAACTCTACAGAAAGCCCCTTTTTTCCCCAGCAAAGGTTTACCATGTTTAGTGCTCGCCTAATAAGGATCAAACATACCGGGTTGGTTGGAGTTTGAGCTTACATCGGCGATAACCTTATTTATCCATGGTAATTTTTGCGCCGCCCATTCCTTTTGAAACTATTTGCATTTTGCAAATTATTCTAATCAGAAAAAGAACATCATTTTTCAAAGAAAAATAAAATCATCAACAAAATCCTTTATAGCTCGTGGGCGATATAATGCCACCCTGAATTAACTGTTATATCCGAAAATTTGTTGAGTAACCTCAGCAATCTGTATAACTTTTTTTTTCAAATAGCATCTCTTCGATTCAAATTTCAGTTGTTTTTTATTGCAACTACCTAGACTTCCTATCCCATCTCCACTGTTCACTGATGACCGTAGAATAGCGGTTCAAGCAGTTGCGACGAGTAGCAACTGAATTAATTTGGAAAAATATAAATAAAATACTCGTAACAATTTACAATAGTACAAGAAAAATTCAAGATGGTATCTGTGTAAATTCTTATACAAAGGAGGCTGTCAAGCGGCAGCAGGGTTAGGTTCGACCGCACGTCCCTGCAGTTTGAAAAAAATTATTTCTAGATTTTTATCCAGATTTTATTAAGATCATTTTTTCAGTTTTTTTCAGGGCTGCTCAGATACATTGTGCTCCAGAGGTCACCCGCTGCTAAGGGATTTATTGCAGATCCCACACAATACGTCTGAGTAGAGTGCCTGGTAGAGAACAATAGTTAATAAGCTCACTGACGATAGTTAGTGTGGAGAGTTCAATTCTCACTGCACCCTTCACTTTTGTTGACATTTTGCCCAACTTACAAAAATTTACACAGAATGCTGAATTGAACACATTTTCAAGCAAAATCCTTTACACAAACTGATTACAAAAAGTGTTCTAACAGATTTTACTTGTTGAATAGCGTGGTTGTATCTAATTTATTGATTTGTGGTAGAAATAATTTTCCTTACCTCCAGAGCCGTGGGGTGTTCCTCGTCCTGTTCCTTGTCCCTTGGGGTACCCATAACCATCAGCATTGATTTGGCCATATCGTGACACAAAAATCATGCCGGCAGTGATCTTGGAAAATTTCTCAGTACTCACATCACCCGGTAGATGGAGGACACCATCAACTTGAACCATAGTGAAGTTGTGTGACCCCGCAGGTAACCTGCATTCAGTACCAGATTTGATCCATAGCACTGTTTTATTTGGAGTGCAGGTTGGTAAATTTAGAGCATTTCCGAATTTCGCTGTCCATACATGAAATATCCATAATAACAGCCAAGTCGGGCTGATATTGTCAAACCTCATAGCGATGAAGTGGTATTTAATACTGTTGTTCAAGCATTGATATCAGTTGGAATATTTGCGTATGAGTTGAAACCTCAGCGCAAAACACTTACTTCGCGCGACAGCAACACTGAACAACTGAGACTTAGCAGGATATACAGAGACATATAAAGGTGTCACTAGGGTTGGGACAAACAAGCTTTGTTCCTGTTTTAAGGTGACGATTGTGTTATCATGAACCTACAGATAAAAAAAAGGCTGACCTTGACAGTGAAGTACTTAGTGAGAGAAGTAGAGAGAGAGAGAGAGAGAGAGAGAGAGAGAGAGAGAGAGAGAGAGAGAGAGAGAGAGAGAGAAATTCGAGTGAATGAAAGACGGAAAACTATCCAGTGACAGCTTTAGTTAGTCACCCAAAAGAAATCGTCATCTGACAATCATCTCTCCATAGCAAATCGTCTCGGGGGTGATCAATTAAAAAGACTATCAATAAACGATCAAGGAATAAGTTACTCTCTCGCTTTTTGTTGGGCAGTGATCACAAGAAAAAAATTGAGAAATTAAGGAAAAACAAAAGCGAATGATGCCAGACACAAACTAATGGACCAATTTAGCATAAGCTTACATTGTAACTTGAACCTTCCACCAAAAGCCTACCTAGGGAGGATTAAAAAAACAAACAAACAAACAAACAAACGCAAGCATGAATGTAACCAGGCTCATACTAAGGGAACAGTTCACATTTTAAATTGAACCCCACAAAAAATCTTACCGGAGGTGGGGATGAGAATTTTTTTCCAGACATGATGAGGAATAAATGTTTAAATTTTTAGCCCTATAGCCCCTTTGTTGCAGTCTGTAAGGACAACACGAACATATACATAGATACACTGACAGACACTTAAAATACCTATGTTGATAGCTTTGGTGACAGTTTTGCTTGGCGGTTTTTAATTGCATCGAAGCGTCTGTCTATACTTCTTTTCACCGAAGTAGGACATTCTATTCGATGTAGGTTGGAAAACCCAATACCGTGAGAAAAGTTTTCAGTGAGTAATCTTATTCAATTTATTAAATTCCTTGTCCTTCACGCTCAGGAGGTCACAAAACAGTTGGCCCTAGATTTAGATGAGATGGGCACCTACCGTGACCCACTTGTTTTTAATGTGTACAATGATTTATCGAAAAGCTTCTGGACTCTACCTGCTTCAATTGTACCGGTCAAAAGATATGCATGCGCGGCTGACGCTCATTGTTATCCTGCTTACTAAATCATTCTCTCAATCAGCTCCGCGGAATACTGCTTATACTTTTGTATTACATGAGGTTTCGTGACGTTGTATGACAACGTCTCCGTGATCAGCTTTAAAATTTTAGCATATTGGTTTTTTGAAAATTTTTAAATCTCTTTGCGAGTACCAATATTCCGTATAGTCATCATCATCAGTCTTTTAATGTCTGTCGTTGGACATGGACCTTCCCCAGGATTTGCCACACTTCTCTATCGTGGGCATCGCAAAGAAAGGTACTCTCTGATTTAGTCGAGGTCATATCTCCATCGAATACTCTGCCGGCCTCAGTTTCGCATGTGATCTCTGTTGTGAGTCGTGATTTCCATCAGTTGTCTGCCGTTCTTGCAACACAGCCAGCGTATTATCATTTAATATCTTTAATGGATTCGATGCTTTCCATTACTCCTGTCTTCTTACGGATGTATTATGCACTCCATACAGTACTAAACCATATTTATTGAAATAATCAACCTGGCGTATAAGTCGACCTCGGGACTTTGGCTGAACATTCTTAGGGCCGATCATAGTTTTTTCAGAGACAGGCAAATTCCAAGTGCCATTTCAAGGTTACTATAATTCACCAAATGTTTTTTGATTGTTCTCGTCCGTTACTGCATAACTCTGAGGTGGCTAGAGCTATGGCCACCAAAGTTTCAGAAGGTACTAATGGGACTGCGGAGCATATTTAGTGTGTTCATTTTTCGAAAATTTCCAATTTTCAGTGAATGCCAATACTACACATAGTACTAAACCATATATACCGAAATAATAAACCTGGCTTATAAGTCGACCTCAAGATTTTTTGCTCAAAATTGTAGTTTAGACCTAAACGTTAAAACAATTTATGCTCGCCGTATACGTCGAGCCCTTGTTTACGAATTTTCAGATCAAGAAATTAATCTTATACATAACAAATTACGGTATTTTCCCCCTCTCCAGATGAAAGGTAATAATCATTAGAAATCCCTCAGAGAGCTTATAGCTCTGCTTAGAAATTTTGCATTGATCCACCCCCAAATTAACCATTTTTTTTTCGTAGCCCGTTGTCGACTTTTGGACACTTGAGAATTTTCGGAGATATCGGGTGAATGGCGATAGCGTATGGTTCAGACATATAGCTACGGCGCATTAGAGATAACTCTGCATGGATCCGCTCCACAATGGGATACACTCTAACGTAAGCTATTGTTCACCTGCCCACAAAATATCATTGAAATTTATGTAGAACTCATTAGCGTATAGATAAATGCAATTGAAAGGAAATGGAAAAATATCCTCCGATCAGAAAGATTTGCTGGATCCGCCCCAAAACACTAGCAAGTTTTTCTTGGCCCATTGCCAGTCCTCCCATGAAATTAAACGGAAATTCATTCACTACTTTTTGAAGAATTGTGAGGAGAGATTTGACATTTTACTACATTATGTGGTTTGGACATGAAATTACAACATAGGGGACTTATTTTTGCATGAAGCCACTCAAAAAATCAATCAATTCTTCCATAATCTATTGATCATACTTTCGTTGAATCTGATTGAAATTCATTGAGAACTTTTTAATACTTTCGGAGACATCGCATAGATAGACGAACCAAAAGAAGGAACCCAAAATATATATCTCTTTTTAACTTCATTGACAGAAGCGAACAAGTATTAAAGTGGAATACTTATTAAAATATACTGTAAAAAATGTGACGGAGAGAAAGTACGTTCTTACAATAGATCTCATTGGCATCAGCTTTTTGTTTCATTTTTGAGTTGAAAACTTTATCACTCGAGAGAAGAATTTTTATAGCTCAACTTGGACGAATCAGAATTGTTAGCAGCACAATTTTAATGCTGGCAGGGTCATATACCGAGAACCCGCGACTGTTTTCGGGAGGACTAGGCTTGGGAGCATTTTCCAGGTCCCCAATATGCCGGTCTTGATTAACAAGGGCAACCTTTTCAGAAATTAGGGCGTGGCCAACAGGGTGCCTTTTCGTAATGGCTGCCTTTTTGATGATCCTTGGTCCTACGGTTGTAAAATATGGTATTTTAACACAGTGTACAAAGACTCTCAAAAGTCGTAGAAATGTTTTAAAAGGCATAAGTATATATAAAAAAAGTAATCTCTTCATTATTGTTTTATATCTGATGGGTACGTTGTATGATTATACTTCTTAGAGCTTTTGTATAACCTTTTGGGGCCTTTGTATGCTGCTAAAATAATTTACATTCGTGACACCAGGGCTTAACACAATTTTCACTCAATATCTTGCATTTTACTAACATTTGAATTAATAGAAACCTGTTATTTGCTTTAGAGTAAGAGGTTAACAATCAATACTATAAAACAATAAATTCCACACTATCCTATTTCTATGACATTATTTGCAATTTCTCCGGTTTGAAAAGACCGCATACCGCTGATGTAACCTAAAAATGATACCATGCTTTCATTTGTAAGCTAAGAAATACCTGACTGCTCGAAAAAAATGATGTAGTGTCTTGGGCTATAATTTCTTATGGACTCTGTTGTCAATGCATGTGCGTAGAATTTGGCACCTGTACGTGGGTATGCATATATCCAAATTAGCCTTTTTGGTAATGAATAACAGCATCAAAAGGAAGTATGTTTGTTGCATTGACTACTTGGTGTACATCAAGTGCATGATTTTGTGAATGGAGATGAACCAACATATAAACCAACCAGACAGTGTACACGATGTACAAGATTCCAGATGTCAGGCTTGAACTTTAAGATGAAATTAACCATAGATTTTCTTTACTCTCCCAGTTGCAGACGACGTAACCCTTTTCGCAGAGAACCTACACGACCTCCAACTAATGATAGATGAACTAAATGAAGAGAGCAAGAAAGTCGGCCTACACATGAACTTCAGCAAGACGAACATCATGTGCAACAACCACATTGGAGATAAAAACACTAAGATCGGAATCGAGGACACAGAACTCGAGAAAGTAGACCACTACATCTACCTAGGACAACGAATCTCCATGAGACCCTCAAAAGAAGAAGAAATCAAGCGAAAAATCACACTAGGATGGTAAGCCTTTGGCAGAGCTAGCTCAACCTTCAAAAATAATAAGATCCCATTAATCCTAAAGAGAAGGGTGTATAACCAATGCATCCTCCCAACTTATGGAGCTGAAACATGGAACCTATCCAAGACACAGACCCGTAAATTGAGAACCATGCAACGTGCGCATGAAGGAATAATGCTGGCCCTCACAAAGAGAGACCACAAAACAGCACAGTACATCCGAGAAAAGACAAGAGTTAGAGACATCATAGAATCCATAAAAAATCTCAAATGACGGTGGGCTGGCCATGTTGCAAGAATGGCAGACAATCGATGGACATCACGACTCACAACATGGATTCCCCGAGACCACATGCGCAAGCGAGACCGGCAAAATGATAGATGGAGAGACGAGCTAGACAAGTTCAGGAAGTACTGGCTCCGTGATGCCCATGATAGAGAAGTGTGGCAAATCCTGGGGAAGGTCTACGTCCAACGACGGACGCTAAAAGACTGATGATGAACCATGGATTTTCACCTTGCTTTTTTGACTGCTGTTAGCAACCTATCCGGAACAGTTTCCTCGATTAGTAGTGGCAGCATCATCCGAGAGAAAATTGTTGCCAAGGAAAATCTTTCTACGATCCAATAAACAGTGAATCAATGTGTTCCTTTGCGGAGCCTCAGATGTTCCCAATAGCAGAGGTATGAAGAGGGTTGCCATGAAAAATACTGCTAAGAGTGAGGTAGTTAGTCTAATAAAAAAGCAAATAATCCTGAAATTGTCAAGTCTGTTCGAACATTGTGTTAGCGAGTTATGTCTTGCAATATACATCATAAATGGAACCCTCTGTGAATGCTAAAAGTCCAAGTTAGTGCATCAGATGAATTTCCCTGAGATGAAAGTTGAGGGAGACTATATTGTACTGATTGATAAGTGGAGGAAATCTTTCTCCTCTGCTGAAGACCAGGAAAATGACGAGAATGAATATTTGGTCCGATTGGTCCAAGGAGGATATTCAATTCAATATGTCACACATAGATACCAAAATGCAAGAACAATAGTCTGTGGACGATTTCAACGAATATGGCATTTAAAACATCAACGATAGAAAGCATGCGAAGAGATAAGATGGGTTCAGGGAACTCTCTCAGAAATGCCAAATTCCCTTCAAAACTTTTCGATCAAATGTTTGTAAATTAAGGAAATTAGAATTAAAAACAATCTTTTTTTAAAAGAAGAATTTGCATCCTTGGCTGAAGAGGAAGAGATCTGCTCGGTCAGTGATTAATGGGAAGATATTTTTGTATAACCCTGTCGCTGCATAGTGGAATATAAATTTTGACATTCCGAAGTCGACATGTTCATCATAATCATCAGCTCTCAGCGTCCGTCGTTGGACATAAACCTTCCCCAGGATTCACCAGACCTTTCTTTTAATGGCGTCACTGAGCCAATACTTTCTAAACTTGTTTTTCTTTTCGTCATACCATCTTATATTTCTCCGGGCAGAGTTTTGTATATGGTGTCTGGCGTTGTGGGTCATCTAGTCCATCGCTTGTCTGATATTCTTGCACCATAATCAGCCCTATTGCCGTTTGAGTTTTCGAACGGATTCTCTGATAACCTTGACTCATGTTTCTCCTCTGATATACTGTGCTGTCTTGTGATCTCTCCATGCGATGTTGAGCATGGTTCTCTCATGTGCACACCGCATGGATCTCAATTTGAGCGTCAACGTTTTGGTTAGATTCCATGTTTCAGCTCCCTAGCTGACTATTAGGAAGGTGCATTGCTTGCATACCCCTCTTTTAGTACTAACGGAATGTTCATGTTCTTGAATGTTGACCTTGCTCTACCGAAAGTTTCCTATCCTAAAGTAATATTTCACCTGATTTCTTTTTGTTTTGATGGTTTCATAGAGATTTGTTGTCCTGGTTCTCGGGTTGAGGGTCAGCAATGGGGATTACAAATACCTGGGTAGTTGCTCTCAAAAGTTTCCATGATGAATGATTACGCTACCCATAGTAAAGATGGAACTCTTATAATCAATTCGTGCAACCTTAGTGAACTAAAGCATGGAAACCCTGAGCCGTTCACACGTCGCACTTCATACGCACACACACGAGTGTATATATATATATATATATATATATATATATATATATATATATATATATATATATATATATATATATATATATATATATATATATATATATATATACACACACATACACACTTGGGTGTGTATGTATATGTTTTATTAATATTCAATGGACTTTTCCGATGTATTTATATTAAATGAAACATTTACCTTCAATGTTTCTTGACCATTCTAGTTACATATACAATAAATGAACCTTGAATCACCCTCGATCTTTATTAATATTCATTCGATTTTCAATTTTTTCAGAAATCTAATATATATACTACAATTTTTGTAATTATCTAAGATAATTTTTGATAATTTTTTGTTCCTTTTATCAAATAAAATATTTTGTTATTGATGTCGATTTTTCTCAGAATCTAATAGACTTTTTCAGTGGAATTAAAATCTGTAACTACAGCTTCGATTGTTTGCTCGAATTACATTCCTAAAAATCGAAGGTGAATACTTAAAGTTCATTTAATGCGATCTACACTAGCGTATTTCAATAGCATGCCCTCAGGATGATCAATTAAAATTGGAAAAAGGGCAGTTCAATGAATAACTTACTTCTCTCGCCTGAATTTTCAAGAAACAAGTGTTAACACCGCTGGACAAAAAATAACAGATGAATTTATCATAAATTCACATTGTAAACCGATCACTTCAAAGAGAAACAAATTTCAGGCGGTTTGATTAAAAAAATCTTTTCTAGACATAATAATAGGTAAATGTTGAACTTTTCAGCAGTCTAACTCTGTCAGTGCGGTCTCTATACGAAACACATACATGACCAGCCAGTAAGTGAGCAGGGACTACCTATAATCTGAGGAAACCTATGTTGACGGCTTTGTTGAACGGTTTTTGATCACCATTAATATATAATGGAGAAATGTTCGTGTGTTTCTAGACCCCAAAATAACATTCATAAAAGTGTTACGCATAACAACTTGAGAATTCTCTTAGGGTGTTATGATACTTTACGGTACACAAAATAAATGATGGTAACGCACAGATGCTTACAGACACAGTTCTAAGCTTTGGCAGCTTTTTTAAAAATGAAGCGGCGAGCTTTTGTAAAATGGAGGATTTCTATTTGGAAATTGTTCTCAATATGAGTATGCCGATGGAACTGGATAAACCTTGCACCCTCATGCGCACTCATGTGTGGGTTCCCTACTTAAAAAAGGCCCTTTGCTAAATTGCATCTCAATGAAAGGGTGGATAAATACCCTCCTTTTTCTATCCTTAGAATTTTTTTTGTGGTTAATTAGTGCACTGGCGCTTCGAAAAAATTTGGATATATCTCCACTGACCTATGATAAAAAAAAATATCTGGACTGCAATGTACTGTTCACAAAAGACATTGCACTTTCAGTTCGATGGAAAAAATAACATACTATCAGCCTTGTCTCTTTCGCCGCTCTTTGGACCTACTTATTCAATGGTGAAGGTAGAGGTTGCAGGAAGAAGACCTCTCTTCCAATCTCCCGATTTTTTTCGATCAAAACAGAGTCATCTTAATCCACATATCTTGCAATATATATCATTAATGTAACCCTCTACAATATTTAAGTATTATTTGATTGAAAGAAGATTTGAATAAATAATGAAGAAAGAATAAAGATGTTTCTGTTATTTTGGACGATCATTACATCAAATATTTTGAGGCGCATTGTTTTTTGCATTTTGTAATGAGGTTTCAAGATTTTCTAAATGTTATTGATCTTGCTGAGATAGAGTAATACCAGCTCACCCAAACTTTTCACTGCCAGCCTTTAGTTGATCTTCCGAAACTTAGAGAGGGAGAACAGAGGAATCAGAATAGATGGTAAATATTTAAGTAACCTCAGATTTGCTGACAACATCGTCCATCTTGCTGAGAACTTTCATGATCTCCAAATAATGCTAGACGAACTATGTAAAGAGAGCAAGATAGTTTGTCTGCACATTTACTTCAGTGAATCAAATGTCATGTGCAACAAACTTGTTGGAGACATTCAGAACTGAAAACGCATAGCTGAAGAAATTAGACCTCTGTATCTACCTAGGATAAAAAATGTACATGAAATAAATCAAAGAATCACATAATGTTGGCAAGCTTTTGGTTGGGCGAGCTCAACTTTAAAAAAAAAAAAAAAGAAGAAAATTTCACTAGTCCTCAAGAGAAGGGTCTACAACCAGTGCCTTCTCCCGATAGTCACCTAAGGAGCAGGACACATTGGAACTATGCAAAAGATTGACCCTCAAACTGAGAACCATGAAACGTGCCCAAGAGAAAATGTTGGAGAGATCACAACGGCATAGTATATCAGAGAAAATGACAACGGGATGGTTATGTTGCTAGAATGTGAGACGTGGAAATTGCAGCCGACAGAAAGTAAGATGGTGTGACGAGCTAGACAAATTTAGAGAGTACTGGCTCTGCAATGTCCATGATAGAGAGGTTCAGCGAATATTGGGGAAGGTGTATGTCCAACGACGAATGCTAAAGGCTGCTGCTGCTGCTGATGATGATTGTAGTAAATGTTTCTTTTAAGTTGGAAGATCAGAAATTTATCAAAAATGCAGTAGGTGAACAACAATTTATAAAGCTTTTCAAGGGCCTGGGGCCCTCACTCGGGCCCGAGGGGAGTTTTCAAATAGGCCATATTGCGAAATTGATCAGAAAGGCTAATGAATCTTTTCGTGAGCTAGCTGAATTTCATGGGGAAGAATGCATGACACTGGTCCATAGTTTCGAGCACCACTGAAGATATTGTGAAGGTCGAGGGGATGTCGATCATGATGACGTTGTGGACGCCCATGTACGTTTAGAACCATGTCTTCATTGCTTGAAGCCTTTTTTAAAAAATGATCCTGATGTTTGGTCATTGAACATTTCCAATGATTTGCTCCGAACATTCCCACCGGTTCTTAAGAAATAATATCATGATTGGTAGAATATCGCCATTCTATTGCCGCCTAAGCATAAAGGTCACAAATCACATACATACGACCGGAGAGAGATCATTTCCCATTCTATCTGAAGTTTTAAAACTAAAGAAGCCATGTTCTATGGTTTGAACAGACTAGCTTTAGTAGCCATTCTTGCCTTACCTTTATTTTACACTTGGGAGAATCATGCTCAACATTACATAGAGAGACCACATGGCGACACAGTATATCAGGGAAAGACAGGAGGACACACAAATCGCTATGGGCTGGTCATGTTGCAAGAATAGCACACAACCGATGGACATCAGAACTCAAACCATGGATATCCAGAGATCGAGTGCAGAACTGAATCTGGCAGAATATCAGATAGTGAGACAAACTGGACAGATTCATAAAGTATTGGCTCCGTGACATCCACGATAGAAAGGTATATGTACAACGATTGATAATAAAGGGATGAATATTATACACTTTTCCTCACTAGTTAAAAGTATTGAAACACTTTATTTCGCACATTTTTCCCCTGAATTGAAATATTAAGATTAGACAAGGCTTGATAATTAAAACAATTAAAATTATAAATTTGATTTTAGAATTCCCAAACCAGTGAAGGAGATGTTGAAGAAAAGACTAAAGTTATAGCTTCAGTAGATTAAAAGAATCGTTCTGGAGCCGAGGTTGACTACAGCCTTAGCTCGTCTAGCATTGTGTATAAGGATGGACGGGCACGTGGAAAGTACCAACTCGTGCCGGGTTCACCATGCGAAATAGACGTAAAGCAGTATTGGCTACTGAGGTTAGATTGTTCAAAACTTGAAATATAGCCTGTTTAGTTTTAAAATTCTTGAAATAATGGGAAACGATCTCTCCGGTCGGAATGGCGATATCGTACCAATTGATCGATTTTAACAAAAGCAAACTGAGCGGATTGAAACTTTCAGGGGTTGTTTATGCATTACCATTAGTCAATGATTCTCATCATGCGCGCTCTGGTTAAATTTTTCTTAGGTAAGTCTCGTTATTTGATAGTAAATATCGTATACGCATATCAATGCAGATAGTAACAAATGCAATTTCATATCATAGCATCCAAGATCTTAGTTATGAAATATAACATACGTGTTACATCGAATAAGAAAAGTTGATAACCAGAATTAAATTCCCCCAGATATTCTTAATTACAAATTGAAAGTAAACCATTATACGTTTTTTATTCGATTTTCCGGTCGTAAACGATGAGTACCTATTATATGTAAAGTTGATAAGCACCTGTATGTGAAGATAAGTTAATCAAATATTGATAGATATGAAGAAGCCATTTGATCTCAAATTCCGAGAAAAGAGGTCGCTAGCAACTGTTTTGATATAAGATGAGCATTTTTGATGTAAAGAGTGTCGTTGATAGAAATGTGGTGATTAGTGAAAGAGCAAGAGATAAGAGATATATGTTCGCCTTTTGAAATCAACAAAGGACAATTACATTATCCAAACATATAATGAGCATGTATTCACTTCCTTCTTTGTTCCTCAGTTTGAGCTCAAATAAAATACTCTGATTTGTTACTTTATCTTCTTATCATTGCGTAACAATAAAAATTCCACCCTTGAAACTCTTCATGTCTGATCACACGTTAAAACAGAATGAGATGAGTTGAGACTTCAAGCTCCTTAATTCTGATTCATACATACATAACCCTGTCAATTAACGGGTATATGCTATTCTTATTATAAAACTTGATACTAACTATCTAACTAAAATGTACTGTATTGTAAAACGTGAAAAAAACAAAAAAACAAAAAAAAAACGGATTCAGGTTCAGGCAGACCTTTTGCTGAATTTTTTCAATAATTTACATAAGTGTGATAAATTTCAAAGTAGCACAAATTGCTCGAGCTATTATCAATAGACTATAGGATTGACCTGACAAGAGATTCAGTTTAAGAGAATGAATGCTAATCCAAACTCAGGGAGAATTGTCACCAGTGTTGGTCGTCGAGAGAAATGAAAAAGAACGAGGGAGCAAGAGAAGAACAGATGCAACACATTGAGTTTGAACTAAAAGCCAGAAAAAGTACGACTACAAAACTAGGAGCATCATTAGTTGCAACCTTTTAGCATTAGTCATTGGACATAAACCTTCCTTAAGATTCGCTAGATCTCACCATTATTAACGTCATGGGGCCAATACGCTTTGAATTAGCCAAGTTTGCCACGCCATTTCATATTTTGCCCGCCACATATGGTCTCTGGGGATCCATGTTGCGAGTCATAATGTCCACCGATCATCTGATATTTTTGCAACATGACCTGCCCATTGCCATTTGTTTTTTTTAATGGTTCTCTTTTATACTGTGCTGTTTTGTGAACTCTCCATGAGATGTTGAGCATGACTCTCTGTCATATGCGTTGCATAGTTTTGAGTTTGAGGGGAAATCTTTTGGTTAAGCTTTATGTTTCATCTCCATAAGTGACTAACGGGAGGAGTCATCAGTTTTATACTCTTCTTTTTAGTATCAATGGTATTCTCTCATTCTCGAAGGTTGCACTCAAAAGAGAAGGCACAATATTATACCAGTACAATGCCCTTGAATCGAACTTTCAATGTTTTAAAAGATTGAGGATTAATGCGTTGCAGATGATAATAGACACTTTTTTCATTTATTTATAGGTCACACGGTTGCCCCCGTTGCCCTCATGCCAGAAACACAGGGGGCCGTTGCCCCATTGCCATCGTGGTTCCAGCTCCCCTGATGCTCATGAGTAACACTACAAAATGTGTAGTTCCTTTCGAAATAGCTCATATTTTCACGGGTGACCGCTGTTGAAAATATGTATGCCATGAATTTCCCCAACTTAGACATACATTCAACCGTACGGAAAATGAAAAAAAATGTTGATGCTATATTTATGAGAGATTTCAGCTTCGTCGTCTTTGTGTGTGCTTATAATGCATATATATTCGTCAAAATATGCTAATTTATTGTGGGTCCGACCAGCCGACAAGACCTGAGCACGAAGAACTTTCTTGTTTCCTACTTTCTTTCTATCTTAACTTTTTCTTCCCTGTTTGATCTCTGCCTTCGACATTAGATGCTATCTATATTTATAGCCTGAAAATCCATCAAGTCTCATTAATCTTTCATGATCAACTGTCAGCTAACAAGAAATGGCCGCACCCGATCCTTCAGGGAGGTATCCGCATGGGTTCATTTGAGAGACGGGCAGGGAGTGAAAGGAATGAGTGTTTACTTGTTCATCAAACAACGGCTACTTCCAAGAGCACTTTCTTATTATTTTACATTGGGCTAAAAACACTAAAATACTAAAATACTAAATAATACTTTAATTTTTGAAATAACCCGTCAGAGCAGATTTAAGTTTGCTAACATTACAGTAAGAAGAGATGGTTCTTCTTTCAGGAAACTCTTACTATATATATGAAATGGCTAAGATAGATATTATCAGGCTGATATATATATATATATATATATATATATATATATATATATATATATTATATATATATATATATATATATATATTATTATTATTATTATTATTATTTGACAACGTTACTGAAAGAAAAGAATGCTCATTCATCAGGAATCTACACACACACACACACACACACACACACACACACATACATATATGTATACATATATATCATTTGACGTTGAGGAAAGAAGGAGTTCTTTCGTCAGGGAAATATAGAGATAGATAGATATGAACTAGCTAACAAAGATATTAACACGCTGATATATATATATATATATATATATATATATATATATATATATATATATATATATATATATATATTGAAGGTTCAGTTATCTATGAATGAAGAGTGCTCGATATCGAGGATACAGCATATGATACAAGATGTACATAGAAAGTTCAATGCTGACTGGTATGAAACTCGGATTCGCTGCGAAATAAGGAACTTTTATGTACACACATACACACACACATAGACACCCATATTTATTTGGTGTATCATGGTACACAAAACAAAATATGCTTAGAAACCACTCGATCCCATATGATCCTTACTACCACTAACAAAAAAGGAACACGCAGAAAACATTAAACAGATTTCGGTTCGGCTAAGCACATTGTTTTTTCAGTGAAGCAAAATCAGGGACAATCCATTCCTTGAAAAGAAGAGTTAGATATTCTGAAGGTATTACACTTTTTCACGTCAGCTACCAAAGAATAGCTCGGCTAAAACGTTGTAATGAAGAATGGTAACAACAGCAATGTAGAAATAACAGAATTAAAGTACTTTATCCTAGTTGAATCAGAGAAGTCCAAATACTGTCAGTTTTATTAACGATGTCGAAAATTCATTTGCCTAACAAAGTTGGACAGAGATATATGTCTTTGGTGGCAGAATTGGCAACGTGGTAAGAAAAAGTAGTAACATTTTGGGACGGATCCAGGAATTTTTTTATTAAGAGATGTATTCTTCTTTCCAATGACTTCTATGTATACGCTCTAGCTCTAGACTGTCCGCATGATATCTCAAAAATTCTCAATACATTTCTATGGGGGAGTACACGATTAACTAAAGGGAAACTGATTAAATATACCCCCCTTACGTCGCAGTTATATGTCTAAACCACATAATAGCACCCATATTTCATGACATCCATGCAATATCTCCAAAAGGTCTCTAAGAATTTCCATGATATTCTGTGGAAGGTTAGTCAATATTCAACAAGAGAATCGATGAAATTCTGACGTGGCTCCTTGCACAATTACCTCTCCGAAGTCGCAGTCATACATCAAAACCATATAATATTGCAAAATTCGTTTCCTGTCTACATGGATGATTTTACCCGTGAGTTTAATTTTCATTTCCGATTTCACTGTTCAATCGTTGTCGTATTATTATGAGAAATTTGAAAAGAATTAGAAATGTATCGTTAGGATTAAACTTGTTGAGAAGCCAAAACTCCACAAATACTTTGACAGGTTTTTTCTGCTATTTTTGTCTCTGCTTATTGCAACCTTCGTCTAGCCAAGGATTTCTCAACCTGGGTGATATCGCCCACCGGTGGACGATCTTGACCATTGGATGGGTAGTGAGCAACCGTGCAGAAAATGGTTGGCGTTTTGAGATTTTAGTTAGTGGCATAGGATTTCGGGAAATTAAAGTTTGTAATTGACAAGACAAAGAGTCAACAGCAACGTATTCTTTAATTAATATACCAAGCAGCTCTGTAATGTGGCACATTATGTAAACCCAAAGTATTTGCATCAGGTGCGTCTCACCGGACACAGTGATTGCATTAAGGATATGTTAAAAAATGGCACGTGTGATAAACATTTGCTGTTCTTACTGGACTTCATATTTCTAAGAGTTAAACATTTTCTGGTATCTTTTCGAAAATTTACTAAACGTAAGGGTGCCAGAAGAAAAATTTCCATGTAAAATTAGGCAGTGCCCCCCCTAAAAAGGTTGAGAATTACTGATCAAAAAGATCAATTCGGTGTGTGAAATTAGTATATAATAGTATTTTCGGGTGAGACATGAATTCACAACCTTTAACTCAGGAGCTTGTCTTATTCTGGATGATGCCTCAACTATTTTGGCAATCAAAGTTGTTTTGGTGAAGGTGGGTGCTAATCTGTAATCATCCGCCATCATCTTTTTTCCAGACTGTTCTATGCTGTTTGGTTTACTTACTTTCAATCATAGTATTCCTAAATCAATTTTGTTTGATGAAACATTTCAACAATTATAGATATTTTGGTCAGGATTCTTTTGCAGCTTTTATACGACTGAATATTGAATCGATAAGAAACTAAAACAAACGTTAGAAAGCAATAAAAATAGGTGGTGGAAAACCAATCGAAATATTCTATTTTACTATTTTATTGTCCTTCTTTGGGCATTTTTCACTCATTTACAATATTTATTCATCAACTTTAAAATAAATATGAAATTCATAAAGAAACACTTTTAATTGTACAAAACAATGAACAATATTTACAAATGAAACAATATAGAGATCAGATTCTCTTGAAAATGTCCTCAGACAGATCCCAAATGTCTTTGTAAACACATGCTCTTTCCATAATTTCTAAATTTATCTGAATCATTAAAAAAAAATTAGTTGTCATGGTGGAGCCAGTGTGATGTTTATTCGAACAGAATGGAAAATTATTCTTCAAGTTGCGTTTCTGTCAATGCTATAATCTTGATTAACGAGCGACATTCTGACTCCCATATATACGCAATCAGGAGCGTTTGTTGACCACTTTAGCATAAAATTAATTTGTAACAATATGTAAATTTTATAAGTCCCACCAAAGACATCATTTTATAGATTAGAATAAGTGCCAGTACATTTTAGGTGGCGGTACTGATTTCCGTTCTGTAGATTCCTCATTTTAGAAAAAAGTGGCTATTACAAGTTGTAATTCCGACCAGTCAGTAGCTTAAGATAATTGAAATAATTGACTCGAACTTCCACTCGTATACTTTATGTTGATTTGTTCGTGTGAGCTTTTATCTAAACTCAGAAAATCGCTTTACAAAGAATATGTAAGGTACGGATATTAGCTCAACTGAATTATGCCAATATCATGGTCACTCTATGTATTTTTTGGAAAAGTTATTTCATGAATATAAGTAAGAGCTGTCAAGAAAATATATCAACACAAATACAGTATAAGGTGAGTAGTTTGAAAAGATAAATCCCAGTGTCTGAAGTAACTCTTCATAACACTGCTACCTTTTTAACGATTAAACGGTTTAACTATTTTCATGAAATTAACCTATGCAAGCAATCACTGATTATCATTTTGAACACAACGATTCGATTATTTCCATTAAATAGGATCCCTCAAATGGCATCTTGAATAAGATTAATCCTATCTGAATGTTTCAATTCCTTCAACTCTAGAAGCTTCTGCTGGCCGATGTTAGGAGTGTGCCGATATCAGCTCCCCGTATGTTAGTACCCGTATTTATGTCAGGCTGCAAGCATAACCACTAAAATTAACGTTGAAAAGATCAGGTATATATTCCGATAATTTCATAGTGAACTTTTAGCTTGAATTGACACGATGTATACATTGATTCTTAGAGAAAGACGGTGCTGTAATTTCATTGATTCCTTTTCAACCCTTGTCAACGTAATTGAAACAAGGATATGTATTCTCGAAGGTTCTAGTTGAATTTCAAAGAAATTCGGCGGAAGGGTTGACTATAACCCGCGAAAGAATTGGTCAAATTTTTAGGATGGGTTCAGGATGTTCTTCCAGTTAGATTCATTTTTTCATAACTTAGGTGAATAGTGTGATAGTACTACTATAGTGAGTGCCTGCCTTAGATTCAGCAAATTATGATTAGGGAGACGATTCAATACTTATGTCTATGAAGAGCAAAAATTCTACGGGAGATCGAATTTAGCTGCCTTTGTGCTCTTGGGAAAAAAAATGCTTGCGCTGGAATAGAAAAGACAACTTTGAGTAATTATTAGTTATTCAGGTCTCTCTCAAGCCCTGCCGTACTTAATAACGTATTTTTGATTGTTAAATAATTGTAAAAAAAGGAGAGTTATATGTACAAGTATTCAGCTGGCACGTTTCCCTCACTAGTCGGGGAAGTGTAACTACCTTTGCTATACGGTAGTTTTTTTCCTCTCTCCATATATATATATATATACTTGCAAAAGTTTCGACCCCACTGGAGGGAATATCGAGTCTATAGCCACAATGAAGAGTTGTAGTACAACGGTAAAGCTGTCGTGAATGACACAATTATACACACACACACATACATATATATATGTATGTGTATGTATGTGCATCGACTGGAATTGGGATGAACTATGTCAAGCTAATTTGTAAGTGATAAGCCCCTCAGTGAGAAATGAACTCATAACGCAACTGGAAAAGTCCGTTACATTAACTCGCTACCAATTACGCACAATATTGAACAATTGTTGCTTCAGTAAAATGCAACGCTCCCGTTAGCCCCTAGAGACGATTGAAAATTTCATACTGGAATACCTTGAATAATGCAGTAAATCTGGACTGATCAAAAACACTCAATTCTAAGTCTTCTGATAGTTTTATGTCCTTTTTTCCAGATCATACTTAGTCCCATTAATTCGTTCAGCAATACTTTAATCCTCACTAATCCAAACCGACCTATTGAAAGTATCCATGTACTTATGAAATAGGTGTGCCAGACGAGCTTGCTACCATCATGTAAGGGTAGGTGGGTTGGCTACAGTAATTTGTAGTCTCATATTGAGAGGTTTTAGTTTCCTATCGCGTGCTGCGTTTATAAAAGTTATCAGCAGATAAGAGTTACAGACCATTGAGATTTCCTGTCTGGTTAAGTGGTTGAACCGAGGGAATTTGGGTTTCCTTGAAGCATTTATGGGACATGAGAGGAATGGCATTCCCTGACGTTCAGTAGTAAAAACTATAATTATATATGTATATCCATGCTCTCATATATAATTATAAAACCCTTAGAATATTTCTTTACGATATATATATATATATATATATATATATATATATATATATATATATATATATATATATATATATATATCATATTTATATATACATATATAATATATGTATATACATATATAATATATATATATATATATATATATATATATATATATATATATATATAAACATATATATATATGCACATATATATATATATTTATATATATATATATATGTATTAATCTATGATTATGTACATGTATGTGTGCATACATACATACAAATATATATATAAGTACCTGTTTGTGTACATATATGTAATGTGTGTGTACACACACACATATATATGTAAATATTTTCATTTATATACTTATGTATACATACATGTATGTACTGTTCTCATTCGCTTACATCTTTTTATATACTATATATATATACGTGTGTGTACATATATATGTGTCTGTGTGTATCTGTGTATGTGTGTACGTGTGCATGCATACAGGAAAATGAATCAGAAGAGGTGAAACGATGGACACTCCTTGTCCACTGACAGTAAAGATGCAATATATATATATATATATATATATATATATATATATATATATATATATATATATATATATATATATATATATATATATATATATATATATATATATATATATATATATATATATACATAAATATATATATACATATATATAAGTATTTAAAGAAACAGATATTTGGCTTCTAATCGCTTGGTTTTGATAGCTAAAAGCAGGAATATTACGCAGGAAGAACCAACTGTTTTTGCAATCGACATAACAAGGCATGCATTTAGGCATGTTTTGTGGTTCTGAATGTTTAATTTCTGGAAAATGATTTCTAATAGAATTAAATCACTAAATGGAAATCTTTTCTTCTATCCTTCAGGAGTTTTGTTCAGATTCGATCAGAGAAATTAAAAAGTCGAACACACATTGCTATTCGGAGGAGTTGTCAAGCTAGTATGTTAATTTTGATTCTTCTTCTCTCAAAAAGTCCCGGCATGGTCCCGGCAATTTTGGGCAATAAAATACTGGTTTCGTTCTTGGTCAAGTACTTATAAATAGTACGCTATAATCGGTACTGATCATAGATAAATGAACATATGAACTGTGATTTTATCTATTTTCATTGATAGTTTTATAAAAAAATACCATAGCAAAATACGACACGAGGTCGATATAGGCGTATGAGGAAGGTGCTGGTTTTATCTAAACTAATATTTACTTGGACTAGTTACATTCACTAAACCAACTATTTTGAATTGTTCTTTTCACAACCACATCACTGTTATTCCAAACATTCCTCACACTTAAAAATCACTAGAAAATACTAAGGAAATTTAAACTAATCCCATATTAACAATTTCATGCCGGTTGGGCTGTGGTATAAATGATCTTCTTATTTACAGTTAAAGAAAGATCCACAAAAAACAACATTTACATACTCCCCCCCCCAAAAAAATCAAACATGGCAGAATTGTTAGTAAACGGTGTAACACGCAGAAAAATAGTAACTCTGTTTTTCTTACCTAAATATTTTGCTGAAATATGGGCTTAGCTAGAATTTTCATAGTTTTTTTGTAGTGTCATTGTCTAAACGTTTTTTTTGAATATGGAATTAAATGGAATTTTTTCTTGAATATGGAATTAAATAGAATTTCCATACAGTTTTTGTGATGTCATTGCTTGAATAATTAATTATTTAGAATTTTCATAATATTCTTTGTAGTGCCATAGTCTAATCATTTTGCTTGAATATGGGATTATTAAGAATATTTATATTGTCTTTAATAGTTTCATTACCTAAATATTTTGCTTGAATATGGGATTACCAGGAATGTTTATACTGTCTTTAATAGTTTCATTACCTAAATATTTTGCTTGAATATGGGACTACTAGGAATGTTTATACTGTTTTTAATAGTTTCATTACCTAAATATTTTGCTTGAATAGGGGATTATGAGGAATATTTATACTGTCTTTTCTAGTTTCATTGCTTAAATATTTCGCTTTAATATGGGATTATTAAAAATATTTATACAGTCTACTGCAGTTTCTGTACCTGAATATTTTGTTTAAATATGGGATTAGTTAGAATATCACACTTTTTGTGGTGCAATTTTCAGAATATTTTGCTTTAATATGAGATTTTTAGAATTTCCACGGTGTTTTTTGAGTGCCGTTGCCCATATACTTTGCTGAAAGATAGAAATATCTAGAATATTCTCCGTGTTTTTCTGCAATTCCATTGTCGATATATTCTGCTCAAATATAATATACCCGCTGGGCAGATTTTCAACCATCAAAATAATATTCTAAGTGAGACAAACTTATTAC
The DNA here is from genome assembly GCA_963457665.1 of Thysanoteuthis rhombus. Classification (NCBI taxonomy): domain Eukaryota; kingdom Metazoa; phylum Mollusca; class Cephalopoda; order Oegopsida; family Thysanoteuthidae; genus Thysanoteuthis; species Thysanoteuthis major. The sequence goes on along the minus strand of OY735228.1, from coordinate 27,293,901 downwards.
GTTACCCGAAAATAAAATATATGAATAGAACACAAAGTGATTTCTATATTTTATTATTTTCTAAAAGGAGATAAAAACGAATGCCAGTAAAATTTAATAAAATACAATCCATCAACAATATAAACACTATCATCATCAATAACAGAAGCCCAACAGAAAGGCAATTTTTCGATTCCTCGTCGTGTTTTGAAAAATAAAATTCTGCATTTTTTTGCTCTTTTAAGTTGCTATCTTCAATGGGTTCAAACTTAACCATTCACAACAAACAGTGCACTACACGATAAGAGAAATGATGGAGCAAGTCTTGACGTCTTCTTATTTCTAATTTTCCAATGATTAGTAGAGGAATACGTGAATACCTGTCAAACAACCTAATACTTGAACAACCCTCCGCCAAAAAAACATCAAAAGTTAAGAATTGAAATATCCAGTGATGAAGCTAACAAAGAAAACCTAAACCGTGATGGGGTTGATCGGGAAACGTATCACAGGTCTTCTACCCTTTTCATATGTTTGCCTTACTCAACTTTTCGAAAAAAAAAATCGAAAATAGCATACATTTCGCAGCGCTCCGTTTTAAAGACAGCTGGCTAGCTCTTCCTGTCACACATGCACTCTCTCTCATACATGCATTCACCTGTAACTCCTGCAACACCAATTACCTACGACTGAGCTGTAAACTGGAAGCGAAACTGGTTGGATTAGAGATTCGAAGGAGAGTTGAAACCGTACCCAACGATGGCAGTGTTTGGGTCAACAAGAGTACGGAGGAGAGTGTTGACGGTCATCAGAGACTTGCTGTCATACGGCCCTAAGCGATAACCACCCGGGTAATCATCTGTGAAAATCGATCACTGTGGATTTGCATGGAACAGTCTCCGAACCACTGCAAAAATATTGCTAACATAGTTTCTTCTAAGCTGTGACTGTGCGCACGCGCATGCATGTCTTACTCCTGCTGCTCAAAGGAAATTAATATGTGTACAAAGATTTCAAATTCTGCGCTTAGCTTAGTGTATTTTTGCTGGAAATATATTGATTCACTGTGTTGAATCCCAAAATGTGCACGTATTTTCGTCACTGGCAAAAAATCTGCTCAACATAAAATTTTTGCACACACAAAAAAAAAAAAATGGGAAGAACATTGCGAGAACCTGCGATCAGAGGGAAATTATCCAGGCGAGAGGATCATCATCATCATCTTCTTCAGTTATTGAACATAGCTCTGCTTGAAACCTCACTATCATTGAGATAATACTTTTTGAACTTGGTTAATTCGTGACACCATCTTATTTTTTGCCAGCCAAGGTTTCACATACGAACTCTGAGTATCAACGTTCTGTGTTGTGATGTCCAGTAGTTATCTGACAATCTTGCAACACGGCAAGCCCATTACCATTTGAGTTTCCATATGGGCTCTACGATATCTTGGGCTCCTGTTTTCTTTAATATATGGTGCTGTCTTGTGATCTCCCCACGTCATGTTGAGCATGATATGTCCCTATGCGCGTTACATGGTGCTCAGTTTGAGGGTCAATCTTTCCATGGGGAAATATCGGGGAAATGCATTGGTTTTATACAAGCGCACATCATAATAATCGTATTTACGCCTCGACTAGGGCATTGGATATTTCGGGAAGAGTAATACACATAATTCTTGTAAAGGTCATCTAATTGTGTTGATAGCATTCAAAGTGAGACCCATGAAACGTGTACAGGAGAAAATCATGTCTGACATCATATTGTGAGATTATAAGACAACAGAGTATATTAGAGACAAACAGGGGTCAGAGACATCATAGAATCGATTAGAAAACTCAGATGGCAATTGGCTGGTCATTTTGCAAGAATGTCTGATAGACGCTTGTTATCAGAACGCACAACGTGTATCTCCATAGATCATATGGAAAACTGTGACTGACAGAAAATAAGATGTGACGAACGAGACAAGTTTATAAAGTATTGTCTATGCAACGCTCACAGTAGAGAGGAATGGTGAATATTGGGAAAGGTTTATGTTCAACAACTGACACTAAAGGGTTAATGATGATGAATACGATGATGATTCTGGTAATCTGTTCTCTAGTTTCACCACTCTATTACTGAACAATATTTTTCTATTTGATTACTTCTATTTGCTTCCAACGTATATATTAGTCCTCTCAGTCCCTTGTACTTATTTCTAGTTATAAACCAATGGATAGGGACACAAAGAAAGAAGGACCTGACCGCGACTTTTCATTTTTTAAACATGCGTGAATAATATTACCAGGTCGAATACAACTGCTTAAACTGGGATTCTTTACCTCGATCAACCAATTGTTAGATTAGAACGGACGCTAAAAGTAATGATTTTACTGAACCCATAATGAAATATTGGGAGGGACATTGATCCATTCGGCGCGTGATATCGGGAATAACAACAATGATGAGAATATTTGTTTCCAGGAGAGTAATGAATCGTATTCAATTGGCGTTTAAATGTCCACTGGATTGACGTCAGCTATCTGAACCGACTGGCCGGCGCCACACACGATTAAACATGAATATAAATCATATGAAGGGAAGGTGGAAAACGTAGGCGAACGAGAAAAATTAGACGAATAAAATCAAGTCACAATTGCCAACTCAAATATAATTTCGGCGGTCAATATCGATAAAAATGTTTAAAAAGAGCTATGAGGAAATGGAGGATCAAAACGGTTTGAATTAAAGAGTGTTTGCCTTTGGCTGGTATCTGATGATTATGTTAGGAAAAAAGCTCTCAGTCTTTTTTTACATAATGTGCTTGGAATAATGATAACGAAAAAGCAAAGATCTGTTCAAAGAAAAAAAAGAGGAAATCAAGACTGGTTTCTTCATGAAATAGCTTGAGTTAATTCTCTGACCGATTAGCATAACACAGTCAATTTCAACATGAAAAGTGAATTATTTTCATTCCCAACCCTTCTAGATAACTACATCGTTCATAGAAGAAAAATGATTCAGAAGCCAATTTTTAGATTTGGAAAGGACAAAACTGTTGACTTTTTTTGGTCATTGTCAAAGGGTGATACGACAATCAGTCGCCAGTAAAATCACCGCACGACTTGACCAAGGAGTTGAATTCACAGCTTCCAACGAACAGGATTAGCTTTACCAATATTTCTATGAAAGAAGTGATTCTGGAGCATTGAATCAAATGCCCGTTTTCTTCCTAATTAAGGGTTCCAATATTTTATTGATATTTACGTTCGACCAACTGATTAGATATTTTTGAGCATTGCATATTCATTTCATATATTTCCAGATTATTTTCTTAATTTTTGTTGTTTTTAATACTACATTTCACTTTATATATTTTCGGGTTTTCTCAGGTGTATGTCGTATCCGGTGGTCTCAATGTAGCTATCTAATACTTTTTATCTTTTGTTTCTCCCAAACAATAACACTTTAGTTTGACAGAGTCAAGGAGCTATGTTCCGGTGTTACATAAGTAATTAGAATGAAAATAGGTAAGTTTGGAGGAGCTTTGTTAAGAATTTGGAACCTCCGATGAGAATAGACTAGAAAGGCAGGATAAATATTGCTGAATATTTGTTCATTTGAACTTCTTAACTAGTCTTTCCAGCAAGAAAGTATCTTAGTAATGTTCATTGTCACAAACCAGGGCTCAACGTGCTAACCATTGATTACATTCCTGATATATCTTTTGATAAGTTGAGACCAAAGCTCCCTCTATTCTTTCATCACCTAAAAGGTACCAAAAGCTTTTAAGCAACTGAAGAAGTAGAATATCTTGAATATATCTTTGATTTTGAGACGATCATTTTTTTCATTTTGAAATTCATGGAACAAATATCAGTTACTTAAAATAATACAAGTTCCTCCTGACAATTGAAATGATTTGTTTGTTCAACAGATTCTTTGTTAATATTTGTTTTGTTACAAAGACGAATTCTCAGCAAAGGCTTCGTGACCGAATTTATGCTCCAATTCGTACTCTTTAAAATCTTTGAGCCATCAACCGAATAATGATACTTGAACATGATTGATATGGTGATTGTTTATTCAGTCAACCTTTTTTTTCTGTATTGGATTCTTTTAAATTCATGCATGGCATAATTTTTCTTGTTCACTGCTGTGCAGCTTAGAGGGGACACTGTTGAGGACCGATCAGTGATCCGATATAAACTGTACAACAATGGAAGTGTTACTGTTCTGTATACAAACAGCATACTACCAACTGGGATCTGACGTATTTTCACAATAAGAAGGTATGGAAACACAATTGCTTTTTTTTTATCTGGTGTTAATGAACAAATACAGCATTTTGAGAAAATGGCCCCAAGAACGCCACTACTGAGGCCAAACATCTCATCCAGATACACAGATGATATTTTCATCCTTTGGCCTCACCCAGTAAATATACTAGTATTGTTGGACAAAAGAAAAGAAAAGAAAGAACAAAAAAGAGAAACTGTTTTGAATAAATCAATGTTTGATAGTAAAAATGCCACGCCACCGATATTCAAGCAAAATCTGTAAAAAGATTTATCCATAAATTATTTACTCAGGAAGTATATTCCTAATAATTTACCCACGAAAAGTATTCTTAGCTGGAGATATATTTTGAATTTCTTATTATAAAAATACATTGTGAGCGATCCACGACATAAAGCCGTCGCATTCTACTTAGGATAGGAATAAATAAGATTTACCATAGAAACATTATGTGAGTAAGTGACTATATATTTGAAAACACAATAGATCATAATATAAACGAACTGTGAAGCATCTCTTTAGAAATGTATTGCAAATGACGCACTGAACTTGCCTGGAGAATGATTTGTATATAGGGGTTAGACAAAATAATGAAAACATGCTGATGTCATGTGTTGAATTTTAACGCTTAGTAAAAGGGTAGCGTTGAGTTCCAGAGCGCATATTGTCGGAGATTCAGAGGACTAGAGCTTTGAAGGTGACTGCAGAGCTCAATAAGCCTATAGAAAGCCCAATTTCGACCAAGAATGTTCGTCAAGAGCTTATTGGAGTTAGATATTTTGGGATTGCTAATCCTTTGCTTTTGCATATCAACATGGAACGTCGTAAAAAGTTGTGAAAGGACTACACGAATCGAAGGATGGATCAATGGATTAATTAGAAATATTTGGTCGAATCTTCGTTTACATTATTTCCATGTTCTGACTGCGTTTACCCCCAGAGACAGCTTGATGAAGCGTATGGTCCTGAATGTCTAACTTCAACAGTTGAGCATAGAGTTTGATCTGTGATGATTTTGTGCGGCAATATCGTGTCAATTTTGGTTGACCAGTTGTATCCCATGGCAAGACGACTCTTTCCCAACGACAGCGCCGTCTTTAAAGATGATAATGCACGAATTCACACTGCGTGAGTTGTTATCAATTGGTTTGAAATGCAAACACCACATCGAAATATTATCGAGATTTCGTGATGTTAATTGGAGAAGCAACAAAGGACCGATTTCCTCCACCAACGTTCCCGAAGGAACTGGGGCAGGTTTTGTCCCGAGGAATGATTCAACTTTTCTCCGAATACTATCCATCAGCTGTATAAGTCAATTCCTTGATGTATTGAAGATAGCACAATGCTAAAGGTAGGTCAACTCCATATTAAGATAAAATTAAAATTGATAATCAAAATGGTGTTTCTTTTATTTTCTCTAACCATTGTATATCCAGCATGCTTTAGTGTTTTATACATTACTCAATAAACACCAAGAATCTCTTCCCTTATTTATTCCAGAAGCATGCCGACCCCTCATAGAAAGTCATCGTAGCACAATCTTTCAACTCGAATTTCTCTATCTTTGCCTCGTATATTGCCATGCATAGTGAATTTTAACAAAGAATTTTGCAAGTAAGTATACTAGAACTGCACTTAGAATTTACAGATTCAGTACTGGGAAAGGATTCATTTGACATATTTTAAATAATAATATTTGCTGCGGAGAATTTATTTATATTTATATATTTGTCTATTCACTTGAGTAAATGGAAAAAAAACATAGAGCAAATTATTTACAACATAAATGCATTGCTCATTCCTAATGAACTTCACTATTGAACATTTCGATGGAAATACAAGCAGATTTACTGATTGATTATTGATTATCTAGTTTGATTGGATAAAAGTGTACTTTTTACCTGCATTGGGCCTACATTTGAATCGTTCCACAAGCAATTTTTTTCCCTTTACAGCAGGTATCGTCAGCTGTACAATATTTATTTCTAATCATTTTCATTTCACAGGTGTGAACCATTTAATGTATTCAAAACAATGACGATGTAACTTATGTTTAAGTTTTTGATTTTCTCCCATGAATTTCTCACACATTCGTTCACTTGATGTTAAAACAGTGCACAAAAGTTGTGTAAAATTTTTGATATCGCGTGAGTGACAGTGTGGAACTTTACAATTTACAGCCGGGGCCATCTTCCGAACGTTGAGCTATTTTAAGACTAAATAAATTGGTATTTTCAATTCAATCAGAGCTTTTGATATAACCTGGTATGGCGGGAAAAAGCGACCTTTTGGAAGAAATTGAATTTAGGCCCCCAAAGTTACAAATACCAGATGAAATGAATTTGCAAACTAATGGACTTTACATCAGTTTCCCTTGAAAGGCATGAATCCATACCTCTATGCATTCCCCCTATTTCTAGAACAGTCTTGTAACTTATAAGGAATAATGGTTGGAGGAGAAAGCATTCTTCCCTGGCTTGTAATCGACGTTTGCGCGCGCGCGTGCATGTGTGTGTGTGTGTGTGTGTTCGTGTGTGTACAGGATAAGTGAGAAGAAATTCCCTGTTTGAAACTGGTAATATTCATTGGTCGATTGTAGTCAAATTATCTTTACTTTGGACCATCCAAGGGTGAAATTTGCCTGCTGCATTAGAATTCAACATAGGCACTAATTTCTGTAGGCATTTCAGTATGATTTCGACAGACATTTGCAGAAGGTTTGACATTATGTTGGCCATGACACGTCCAATGCACTCCTCCGGTTGATCAAGGGTTTGTAGTTTGGTACGGTACATCTATTCATTGGCCCACCCAAAAGGAAGAAGTAACAGGGCGTTATGCCAAGAAATCGTGCTAGCTTTTCATTCATGAGGAGTAAATTCTAAGCTTCCATATATATATATATATATATATATATATATATATATATATATATATATATATATATATACATATATATACTATTCAGTGGTGATTATTGATCGCGTCGATAAAACATTATACAGTGAAATCTTTATATATATATATATATATATATATATATATATATATATATATATATATATATATATATATATAGTCCAGAGAGCACTACAACTTTGAGTACTGACTATCTAAAAAGAATTCATAATTTTTATGCCATTTCAGTCACTTATTTTCCTTATATCAAAATATAACTTATGTAATTTTCATTCGTGATTTTCATGTTTCTCACAGATTTTGATATTATGGTACTGCGCGTACATTCTTCTTGTTAGGATCACCAGTTTCTTGCCATATGGTTGTTCCGGGGATTTAAAATCATATATATATATATATATATATATATATATATATATATATATATATATATATATATATATATATATATATATATATATATATATCTTGCGTTACATCATATTGGAATTCTTATTTGAAATGATCTCCCGTTATTACACGGTTACACTTGGCATAAACAACATAAGTAGAATAAATAATGAAAGAGAATGTGGCTACATCTCATTGATTTTTTCAATTCTGTTTACGTTGTTTGGACCTATTAAAATGAATACATTAATCAGAAAAAAATTCCAAATTTCCTTTTCAGTCAAATCCTCTGCAATTCATCGTAGTATTGTTAAATAATGTGATTATTGTGATAACGTTAGAAATACAGGGTACATAGTGTTTTTATGCAAAGCAAGTTTTAGCATCAGATAGCTTTTGCTTCAGAAAAATGTGCAAGTTGAATGGATGGTCAAATTTTCTAACGACCAGTTTGACCTTAAGATGTGTCCATAAGTTATCTATAGGAATAAGATCTAGTGTTTGACCGAACCAAAACAACACGAACGAGGGCTGTTGCTCAAACCATGAGCGTGCCAGAGAATTATTTTGTTAAAAGAATTGCCTAAGGCGTTGTTTGTCTTATTTCCTCCACACAACTTGCAAGCAAGCCTTTTTTGTAAAATATTTTTGGCACTTTTTGGCATTAATGGACTTCTGGCATCGTACCAACTTGCAAACACTAGATGCAGAAATAACCGTTTCCATATCATAACATATCACCACCTTTATATTTCATAGTGACAAACAGGCATTCTGGGTTAAACCTTTCAACGGACTTGTGGAGTTCTGAAGCATCGGTACTCAACCCAAAACATGACTCATCACTCAAGAGAACACGCTATAATCATTGCATATCATGGTTGCCATGAAATGACACATTTTGCAACGTTCGATGAGAACCCAGCTCTATTCCGTCGTCTTTAAATTGTTCTTCTTGGAACAAGGTGCATTTTTGTTAGACTGTTTTTACGATGATTCTGGGCAAACTTTTTGAGCCTTCTGTCATCATGGCTTATTGTCACTTGTAGTCTTTAAGAAGCTGCTCTCCATGCCACAGAACTTGACACTTGGAATATGTGGCCAATTATCCTAATTGTACACATTTGAATCGGGATATTCCGATAAAATTTCTCTGCTGGACAAAGACCTGCAATGCAGCTTTTGACTTCAACAGTTGCAAGATATATAGAATATTCTGAACACATTTTGAAAACAAAATCTTGATGGAACTCTCTATGAATATTCACAGACTCATGGTGAACTAATGCCCTCAATATTAAATACCTTCAGAATAATATCACAACAATAACAATATACAGGGATGACAGATGGCAGGGTTAGGATTTAGCCAAAAAGACTATCATAAATTTCAAATGAGCTTACACAGAAACTTCTAGTATAATATTGTCACATAATCTATCTCTATTCAATAAAACAAAAATGATTGGGAGACCGTGGCTTCTCGGTACAGTTCTCGCTTAAATGGCAGTAACTTCTGAAATCAATTTGATCAAAAGTTACAATGGAAAAGAGACTCCCTTTAGAGGGGTCGTTTAAATCTGAAACATATATCAAGTTTATCATATCACCATTTAAACATACGAAAAAACGTGTACAAACTTACCTCACTACTGGGGATAGTTGGGGCAATCTGATTGGGAAAGTTAGTTCTCTTGCTAGTTGACACATATGTGATTAATATTTTGTTATATTTTATAGATATAGAATCGTAAAAAAGGACAAGAACTTATTCAAGCAAAAAGATTTCAGAAACATAATGACCACCTGTACGACGAGTGGAATCATACGACAGTGGACCTCAATGTTTCATTGTAATAAGGTAGAAAATGGAAAAAAAAAAAGGTTAAGAATAAAGAAACAATGTCTTGTTTAAAATTTGTTGTTTTTTTTTAGCCGCCATTTTTTCTTGATTGTATAGAATTACAGCATACCAAGTAGCCCAGCTAACAATACACCAACCAGTCTTAAACACACGGTTATCTTTACATTATATTCCTAAAAATTTTTTTAGAGAGGCTGCGTGAAATGCAGTACATATATTGTATATGGCCGCTTCTCATAAAAATAGACTACTCTATCATCAACCCCACACTACAATACGAACTAGGCACTCATTGGTCAAAGTGAAAAAGTTACCAGTTTTTCATACACATTTCTAGCGCTTACAATACCTATGAATCAAACATAGTAGAAAGATTGCCAATATATTTCTGCTGAGAACGAGACCGACAGTGGCGCCACCAAGTAGAGTAAACATTAACCGCACAAAATATGATGGAAAGTGAGGAATATATATATATATATATATATATATATATATATATATATATATATATATATATATTACAAACCAATAAAAAGAATTGTCTGTATGAGCAAATTATTTATGATACATTTACATTTACTATTCGTAAATAGTTTGCAACAGACATCTAAAGTGGATCACTTTTACTGAATTTCTGTTGCTAAGTCTTGGTATTTTGATGATTGATATTTAAATATTTATGGAAGCAGGATTCAAATAACATCAATAATAGTCTTCTTAACGAGAAAATTGGCCTTCGGCTGTGAGACATAATAAATTAACCAGACTTTTCTCTTCTTGATTTGTACCTCATATAAGGAAAACGGAAATTAATTTGAATAGTTTCCGGAAAAAGAAAACAAAAAACTTAATATATAGCC
>OY735228.1:27191099-27278599 GCA_963457665.1 Thysanoteuthis rhombus | reverse complement strand
TTTTCTAATAGTCCTAAGTCAAAAACGAAAGCTAAACGGAAGCAATTAGATCATTTTTTCTCCTCTGACATTTCGAGCACTCGGTTGGTAATAAGCAGATTTGATTAGCAGAGGTACAGGTAAAAAGCTTCTACCCTAAAAAACAAAAACAAAAACAAAGCACGAAAAAACAAAAAAAAAACCCTAAACATACCATGAAACAAATAAGGAAACTATTTCAAGATAATCTCTTGAAGTATCTAAAGAGCAGACAAAAAGTGATGTCGTGATGATCGATGCTGTGTTTGCGAGCATTAAAAACTACTTGGAAAGGTAAGAAGATGATTATATCGACCCCAACAATCAGTGAAACATTACTGGAGCCCATTCTCTTTCCCTTGCTCTCTCACACTTTCTCTCACCCTCTCTCTCTCTCTCTCTCTCTCTCTTTCTCTCTCATATATATATATATATATATATACATATATATATATATACTAAAACATCGGCAAGACCGACATGCGCCAACGTAGTCAAAAAGAAGACATTCTGAGCACTAGCTGATAAATGAAAGCCATTTCTGTTTTAACGTTGCATTTTCAGAGGACCAAGTTATTAGATAAGCCCTATGAAATTACTGTACAAGTGATTTCACGCAAGATAAGAAAATTTCTATTATCATGCAGCTTGGAGGAGGTCGTACAGCCTTCGAAATAGCAAAAAGTGCTCAAAAGCGTGCATGCAATGGTCGAGTACTTGACCTAAAATTGTTTTCAGAAACGGTAGATTAATTGAATGGCCACCATTTACACCAGATTTCAACTCTATTGAAACTCTCTGGTGCATCCTCAAGAGGAAAGTGTATGGAGATGGACGTCAATCTGAAACCATGGAAGACTTAAGGCAAGCTATTGTGATTAGCGCTGGAGATATTTAACGAAGTCAATGGATGATAAACTGATATCTGTCTGATAATAGCAAGCTGGTGGACACTGTATGATGGACTGAGCAACGTTTTCTAGAAGAACGCTTGGTAATATCATTGGTTAGTTGTTACGTACGAGCTACCTCAACATTATTGGATGCCAGCGACACCACCTCATGACCACAGTCTTTTACGATAGCAGAAGCATCTTTCAGCAGAACAATGCACCCTGTTTCACCGCTGGAATTGTACAGGAAATGTTTCAGGGGCATTGGGAAAGCATCATTGTGTTGCCCTGGCCAGAACTCCTTAGATCTAAATATCATTTATCACCTTTGAGTTTTATTGGATATTTTCCAGAGCCTACATCGCGTAACCTACTGGGTTATTGTTAGAACCCAACGTTGATCCTGACCCCAGGTCCACGAAGAAAAACCTTTAGATGTTTCATGAATTTAATACCGGATTGGGCAAAAAGCACTTTTGTAGGAAAGTGAAAGACACGCGCCTTATTAGACAGTGGGTCATATCGTCTTGACTCCTCTGTGTATATGAACCCAAACTCTTATTTATATGCCAATCCACGTATCGAACTCGGCCACATGCATACCTTTCAATTATTACGAATCATCTATATGCGGTCGAATGGATTCGTACATTTCATCGGACTTAGTCACGTCGGCTTCGAGACTATACTCTTCGAGAACTCGATATGCGTTCTATTACGATCAGATTATTAATGATGGGCGGCTATCCATTTTTACTCTCTTTCTCTTTATTTTTTTTTATCTCTTTGATTTCTCTCTCTTTCTCTCTCTGTGAATATCTTTCCTTTTCATCACTTCTGTGTCTGATGGACTCATTGACCCCCATCTCTCTTTCTTACATACATCTCTCTCTCTCTCTCTATGTATATATATATATATATATATATATATATATATGTGTGTGTGTGTGTGTGTAGCTTTACTGCTGCAACAATTTTATACGTAAATCGAAATTCAGCTGTTTCTGCGTATATCCAATATAAGTGAATGTATCTTAAGAGAATATATATATATATATATATATATATATATATATATATATATATATATATATATGTACGTATGTATGTGTATGTGTGTGTCTGTGTACGTGTGTACTTGTGTGTGCATGTGTGCGCACGCCATCAGGCTTAGGCTTATAATGGCTCAGTAAGTATCTATACAACATGTCTATACTTACAAGGATATATTAGTGCGTATGGATTTTTGCACTAGATATGCTAGCAAAATCATCCCAACGCAGACGTTTGTTTCGATGTAAACAAGTCTCTTAAATCTCGCTTCGCGAGTTGAAATTCAGGTGTAATTTAAGTGAATTATTTAATGAAATATTGGAATTGATTTAATGGCAGATGTACTCACACGCCTTCTTCCTGTCTCTCTGATTAATATTAACACGCTTTGGCGTGCGAGATTTCTTCTGATAGTCATAAATCAGATACGCATTTCTTTTCTCCAAATGAATCACGTGACTAATACGATACTTACCACGTCATTGTGGTCTGCTACAACCATCGAACGAAATTAGAAAACGTCAACCAAAGCTCTCATCATAAGTTTCTTTAGTTTCAAAGTGGGTCTGTCTGGCTATGCATGTATAGATCGTGCATACAAAGTTCTCTGATGAAGCAAGAGAGCTTAGAGTTTAAACATGTATCCCTCATTATAGCTAGAATAAAACGGTATTTTCGTATTGTTTTGACCTGCGTAATTTTTATGGAGGTTTCAATTTACAATGCAAATATATGCTAGATCAATCCTTTTGAATGTGTCTGGCAGAATTCATGCTTGTTCTTTTGGAAATTCGTTTTTAGTGATCCAGCAAATAATATGAGAGGTAACCTATTCATCGATTAACCCTTTTCAAACTTTTTAATTCATCCTCTCCGACTGGACATGCTGTCAATAGACGTTGGTCACGTAACGGCTTCTATTGAGCAACTAACCAGACCTGTTTATAGAGCCAACTATACATTGGAAGAAAAATATTCGTATGATTTATACGTTAAAACTTCAATATAAGATAAGAAACAAATGTCGACATTTTTAGGAAAAGATAACTAATGTTATTTCGATGCTCCTGGGAATACACAATAAATGTAAAGATTATTTTCCAACGTATAAACACTCATATCACTTCTGCACATGCGAAAATATTGGATATGATTTCAGAAGGATTTTACTCCGCTGTGTATGTTAGTGTGTGCACATATCCATACACGAATAAATGTTCCTGATGATACATACATATATATATATATATATATATATATATATATATATATATATATATATATATATATATATATATATATATATATATATATATATATATATATATATATCCACACTTGGCACATAAGATTACCTTCATAAATCTAGATAAACAAATACCGTGGTAAATATTCCACAAACTTTTTTTTGTAATAAATTAAACTGACGTTGAAAAGGCATCAACATTTTATTCCTATTCGCTCACTGTGAGGCCAATCAGAGGGCTCAGAGGAGGGTGTGGGTGCATTTGCCTTGCATTGAAAACTAGTAAAAAGAAAAAGATTTGATCAAATTCAGGTCAGGTTAAAATAATGTCAAGCTACAGGACTATAGAATAGATAAAGAGAAGCACAAACTAATAGTCAATCTGAATAAAATTTGCTTTGACCACACAATAACCTGATCAAGAAGATTGGGTTACAGGACATACATTATATCATCATCATCATCGTCGTCGTGGTCGTCATCATCATTATCATCATCATCACCACCACCACCACCACCACCACCACCATCATCATCATCATCATCATCATCATTATCATCATCATCAGTTTTAACGTCTGTTGTTGGACATAGACCTTCCCTTGGATCTGCCTCATTTCTCTATCATGGGCGTGGTGGAGCCATTACTTTCTGAATTTGTCTAGTTCATCTCTCCATATAATACTTTGTCGGCCTCAGTTTCTTATGTGACCTCTGGGGATCCATGTTGTCCTTCATTCTCGCAACATGACCAGCTCATTGCCATTTGACTTTTCTGATAGATTTTATGATGTCTCTTACCCTCAATTTTTTTCCTGATATATTGTGCCGTCTTGTGATCGTGATTCTCTCACGTGCACGTTGCATGCTTCTCATTTTGCTAGTGTGTCTCTCGGTTAGGTTCCATGCTTCTGCTCCATAAGTGACTATTGGGAAGATGCATTGGTTGTAATCTCGTCTTTGGCTGTATACTCTTCTTTTTAGGATTATTGGGATCGACTTGTTTTTGAAGGTTGAGCTTGCTCTGCCGAAGGCTTGCCATCCCTGGGTGATTCTTCGCTTGATCTCTTCTTCACTGTGACGTAAATCAACAGTTCTAAGAACAAGGAAATTCACGTTGAGACTAGATTTGATTCAGTGAACGGCGTTTGTAAGGAATTAAGTGACCTGAAGTAGGAGTGAATATACGCATAGAATGATCATGCAGCGTTCGCAACACAGATAGAAAGCTTTTATATATAAGATGGAGGTAAAATAAGAGAGAGAAAGAAAACGAAATTACTTCTATTTCACGTCACATTGCGTTATTCCTATAAAAATATCCATTGTCGAGATAAGAAAATGAAATACAAGAAAGAAAGAAAGGATGAAAGGAGGGAAGAAATAAAGAAAAATAAAGAAAAATTGTTTATAACTAATGAATAAACGTTATATATATATATTTATGTATGTGTGTGTAGTAGTAGTAGTAGTAGTAGTAGAAGAATTTGGATTCGCCGGGGATTTGCAAATCCCATTTCTATGATATATCTCCAGCTCCACTCTAAACGAACTTGACATTTACAGTTGAATGTATCGTGCACTCTATGAAATAAACCCATTATACATCGGATTATATTATATTGTATTACGTTATATTGCATCCCTGATTTGTACTGTGTGATATACACATATTGCCAAATGCTGTCAGAAATTGTATTTACAACTTTTGAAAATTGTCTTGATTTGTAAAGAATTACCATTCTTTCTGGAACAACGTGCACAATATCTTTCATCAGCTCGCGGGAGTAAGTAGATTCATAAAAAGAAACGCAGTAAAAGACGTCCATATACATGTAGTGAGAGAGAGACAGAGAGATGGAGAAAGAGAAAGCGAAACGGAGAAAGTTGATTGTCAGGGTCACAATTATATATACACAACTATTTCTAGCTCTTTAAATGACGGCTCTGATATCTGAAGAACTGCTGACATCTGTGTCCGCATTTTGTAACAATGTGTACTAATAACCGTTGACGATGGAGTTGAGCTCCGAAACATGTCCAGATATTTTACAGTCATAATAAAGATTCCATACATACCATTCACTTCTATCTTGAGTTCTCTCTCTCAATATCTCTCTCTCTCTCTATATATATATGTATGATTGTGCGATCAAAATGCATATACATATATAAATTTCCGTACATATTCATCACTATTCATCTGAATAACACACACACACATGTACGCATTGATTGATTCATTGAAATAACATATTTGCATAAACCTATGGGATTATGAATTGCATTGTATTATATTGAAACGCTATTTGAAATGATCTCCAGTTGATATAAGGTGATTGTATTATTCGGCCTAGACAACACGAATAGAATAAACAATTCAAGAAAATGGAGTTGCTGCAGGAAAACAAAGAACGGAATTCTCCAAGTACACTTATCTTCATACACACACTCACACAAACACACACACACACATACACACACATACATGATATATATATGATAATATATGAATTCACATACATATGTCTGTATAGGTACTTATCGATTTGTTATGCTTATATATAAATTGACGTGTATACTAGAAATATAACATGATAGGTATAAAAGGAAAGGAATACCACACTTTGCTGATAAAAGAAAGAGGAAACTATATATGCTTGTATACAATTATACATGATTGTTATAACTATTTTTCCACTCACACACGTACACGCACTTCCATGTATATTAATCACAATTTTAAAGCTAGCTCTCATCTGTCAAGAGCAGGATACTCCTGTCAAACCCACAACCTTGGAATCTGGCTCCTATCCGGGCTACCTTAATTCAAGTGGTGGGGTTGGCCCTGGGCAAGATGACCTCATCTCAGAAATCCATTGCTCAAACAGTTGGGATATTCTGCGCACAAGCCCCACCGTCTATGGCCCTACTGCTGTGGACCTCAGCCCCAAACAATTTTCGCTTGCGAAGCCAAGCCATCCATTCATTATCGAATGAACACAAGCAACCTCTGTAGAAATTCAGAAGTCGATTTTAGATTCTGTTTTATACTGATACGTTGCAACTCAACACAGAATTTATAGTAAAATCACAATGTAACAATATATATATATATATATATATATATATATATATATATATATACATATATAAATATATTTATATGTGTGTGTGTGTGTGTGTGCGTGTATGTGTGTGTTCATTATCTATCTATCTATCTATCTATCTATCTATCAAATGAAATATTCTGATCATTTTATCATTTCAAAAAATGGAATTGATTTCCAGATTTAGACCACTTTTTCTGTGGACGGAATCGATTTTTTACATATACAATCAAGTCATTTATCTGAAACTAAAAAAACAAAACAAAAACATCTTCCCAATTTTTTGTCGTTGAACAGATTTGAAAAATAAGATCGACGATAGGAGTTAAACGAAAAAAGATCACGCGAAAAAAAAAAAAAACAAGACTGAAAAATAAATTCAATTTTAAAATATATCGCATTAAAGTTAGAGAGATCAGATCTGAAAAAGAAATTAGAAGGAAAAAGAAAAACAGTTTAACAAGTTTGAAAAACCGAAATATAAAGAAAAAGAATGTTCTTCCACTTATTTATTTGTTCTTATTCTATCCTGTTTAGCGCAGGAAAAACGACGGTTTTAACTCGAACCGTTATGTGATTCACAGGCCATTACTTATAAGCAATACTTTCTATGTATGTCTATATAAAATTGTTTGTTCTTACGTAGGTATACATGGAGAATGAAGAGAAGGCGACATCCAGCAGGGTAGCTAGTTACATTTCCTGACGATTTACAAACGTTACATTTCTCTTAGAGAAAGGGAGAGAACAAACAAAGGGAAAAATATATCAAAGAGAAAAAAGAATTATTTTTTACAATACTAACAGCTTATTTCCCAGGCTTTTTTTTTTGCTGTGAAAGAAACCCCTGAAGCACAACCCTTCCCACAACCATATGTGTGAGTGTGTGTTGGGTATAAGTACATAAACAACAGTAAAGTTTGTTATTTAAACTCTGGAAAACATATTTATAAGTTTACAAAAGAAGGTGAACTATGCTCCAAAACGTAGCCGTAAACGGTCACAAACTAAGGAACTTGCTTATTTAAATTTACGTTGTAAATTGAACACTGTCAAAAATCTATTTGGGGTTCTCTAAGTAAAGAAGAAAAAACTTTTTTTTGGTGTATCAAGGAATGAATGTTTTCAGCCTTAAACCCCATCACTGCAGCCTGTAAGCGCCGCACAAAAATAGATTGACAGACAGACCGACCAGCCAGCCAGCCATCCAGCCAGTCATCGAAATTCACTTAAAAGCTGAAGAAACCTATGTAGAGAGTTTTAGTGACAGTTTCCAACATCTTTTCTTCTAGTTGGGTTGATTACAATAAAGCATCGCTGAACAGAATGCAAACCAACTTCCCAAGCTCATAGGACTAGATCCAACACCCCCGAAATAACCTCACTCGTACGCTCAATTTCTCAAAATAAACCACAAAATTTGTGACTTAAAAAAAAAAAAAGATGGACATATTTTTGTTGGTATCTTGCCTTTGTCGCAGATATTTACTCAAAAGGTTGTTTTTTTTTTAATGCACTGTTCATCTGCCGTATTTATTCTTCAAGTTGTTTACTGTTTTTCCTTCATTAGTTTTCTTGGGTCATGCTGTACTCGCGAGTCTAAGATGTTTATTATTCTCTGCGGGGAGACGTTCTTTCTAGTGCTTTTTTTGCTGTTAACTCAAAAATTTTGCTATTGTATCTTTAGTTCATTGTTAAGAACCATTTGGATGGGATTTTATATGTCTTTTATTATAAAATCAATCATAAACACTGCTAGAATGGGACTTCAAGACGCATTTAATTCTATCGAACCAACAGTCATGGCACTGATTTTTCATTACTCGTTGTTCCTGCGATTTGCTGGTTATTTTGTCAGATCAATACCATACTTTATCTATTATGCTGATGCAAAAGAACCCAGCGTTGTCTTTACCATAATGTTAGAGAAATATTAAGTATCTTTGAATTCACGCAGCTCTTGTTGGAAGAGGTAGGTGTATTTCCTCGTATCTCTCTTTTTGTAAATACAATTTCAAAGGAATTTTGGGGAAGAACGGGCCACGACCTACAGAAGAGGCTCATTAAATCCTTAGCTGGATCCAGAAGTAGGTTTTCGATTATGAAATTTTTTCATTACTCTCCAAGTGAAAACAACCATAAAATAGGAATAGACCTGTTGGAAAGAAAGCTTACTTTGTAAGGGGGAGAACTCAATATTTGTACATTGAAAGTTTTTTCCCTTGCTGTCATTAATTTTTTTTTTAGTTAGAATTGTGTTGGCAGAGGTATACGGTCTCTGAGTGCTTCCTAGTTGCTTCTGCAGTGAACTCATCCGTACTATGTCATTTACATGCCTGTAAAAATTCGGAAGTTAGGAAAATGTGTTCCACATGATTTTTCACAGGAAGGAAAAACGGCCAGCATTCAAAGTCTTACTTTCCGATCTTAATTTCTGAAATGAGAAATTATTAATATCACCAGCTAGAATACCTATCCTTGTGGGGTTAAATATTTGGGGTGTGAAAATAAAGACCAACATTTTCAGACTTCTTAAAAACTTTCCCTTCACTTTTGAACCTGCAAAGGTGAAAAAAGTTTACTTCAACTTTTGACCTATTGAGGGAAAGAAACTAAATCTCCCCTCAGTCTTGAGCCACTGAGGATGGGAACATCTCCTTCAACTTTTGGCGCCCCGTGGGGGAAAGGAAGTCTCCCATTATTTTTGATCCCTTAATGGAGGAAAGAGTTTCCTTTCACTCATGACTTTTAAAAGGGGCCAGAAAGCCCCTCTGGTCGAGTGGCCTCAAAACCTTTCAAAGTCATTCACCACTTTTTTTAAAATGAAATTAGTAGTCCCCCACCCTTTTATTGAATGACCTTGCAATAAAGAGATATCTT
The DNA here is from genome assembly GCA_963457665.1 of Thysanoteuthis rhombus. Classification (NCBI taxonomy): domain Eukaryota; kingdom Metazoa; phylum Mollusca; class Cephalopoda; order Oegopsida; family Thysanoteuthidae; genus Thysanoteuthis; species Thysanoteuthis major. Next base: position 27,269,399 of record OY735228.1, on the reverse strand, counting down.
CAAATAATCATCTCATTTTGTGTATAATTAGATTGCTCTATGATAAGAATTAGTTTAATTTTATAACTGTATAGCTTCAGTTGTGTACTTGGAAGGAAGCAAGTGAAAATAGTCAGGAATACTTCCTTTGAAATTCCAAATCATAAAAAAGATTTCTGTCATTGTAATTGATATAGACTTCAATGTGATCTCTCTTCACGTATTTTTGCTACTAGTTCTTCGGTTAGTGATAGAAGCCCATTTCAAATCATTGTCAAGTCCGAGCTTATTTAGAAAAATCGCCTTCACACAGAAAAAGTCCCATGTCACCTAAAAGCCACTTACCTAATAGCCTTATTTCCTCCTAGACTACCTACTCCCCAACCATGTTGGGAACCACTCAGACCAAATTTGATCAAATTTGTAATGTAGTTTTTATATTTTATACAATGATATAGGAAATTGTCACCCTAGGACAAGATAATTGCGGGCAATTGTGTTCCTAGGACTGGCGTTACCTGGGTTGGTGACTCAGTTTGTTACCCACAGTATTGCCTATTTAAAAAAAGAGGTTTTGGGGCTGAAAAATGTCATGAAAAGCCAAAACATCGTAAGGGAACAGCCTTTTCTTTAAGAGGCCAGTTCCGTCTAAATTGGCAAGAAAATGGCTGAAGATTAGATGAAATCGCTGAAAATAGCGCTAAAAGTAGCAGTAAATGTTGAATTCTCGGGCTGTCAAGAACAACATGATGTTGTCAGCAAGGGGCGGGCCGCCCCCTGTCGGTACGGTAGTGGTTGCAGGCAATAAAAAATGGTTTCATCATGATAATCAAAAATGAAGATTACAAAAACTGATAACGACCATATTTGGATTGGCAACTTGAATCAAAGATGAAATATATCTGAGGACATTGAAAACAGTCCCCTTCATCATCATCACCATCATCACCATCATCATCATCATCATCATCAGCCGTCTAGCGTCCATCGTTGGACATACACCTTACGAAGGATTTGCCAGACCTCTTATCATGGGCGTTGCGGAGCCAGTACTTTTTTAACTTGTCTATTTCGTCACGCCATCTTATATTTTGGCAACCACAGCTTTGGGGATCAGCGTTGTGAGTCGTGATGCCCATCGGTTGTCTGACATTCTTGGATTATACCAATTGACATTTGAGTTTTTTATGATATATCTGGTGGCTGTTTTTTCTCTAATCATCATCATCATCATCATCATCGTCGTCGTTGTCGTAGTCGTCATCATCATCATCATGATCAGTCTTTTAACATCTGTCGTTGGACATAGACCTTCCCCAGGATTCGCCACAATTCTCTATCATGGGCATCACGGAGCAAGTATTTCCTGAATCTTTCTAGTTCGTCTTTCATTCTTGCAACATGGCCTGCCCATCGCCATTTGAGTTTTTTAATAGTTTCTATGATGTCACGAATACCTGTTTTCTTCCTTGTATACTGTACTGTTTTGTGATCTCTCCATGAAAGGTTGAGCATGATTTTCTCTAATAATCTGCGCTTTTTTGTGATCTCTCCATATGATGTTGAGCATGATTATCTCCTAGGCATGTTACATGGTTCTCAGTTTGAAGAGCAGTCTTTTGGTAAGGTTTCATATTTCAGCTCCATAGGTGACTATCAATGAATATGCAGCATAATTGTTGGAGGGTTGGAACGGATACCGGCGTCCAATCCCTCATTCCAATGTATAGCATACCGGATATGCACTGATAAGGCACACTTGGTCATGTCAGTGGACGTACGGTGGCCGGGCATTGGCGATAACGTGTCGTGAGTTTATTATGCTGATTTCTTGTTACTGAATGGCTTGAGATGGGCGGCCTGGTCACTCATGTTGTTTTAGTCTTTTTTTAGACATAATTGGAATCTGGTTCGTGGTGACTGGTTTCATTTATCCTTCCTTTTGTGCCGTGTCATTTGTTGACAGAATCAGGAGTACGATTTGATTTCATTGAGAAAAATGAAGTCAGAATATATTTTACGTTTGTTTTTATTCAACATCACTCGATAGTAATTCTGTGAAGACTGCGTAAGGAATGTGGGAATTGTTTTCTAAACCTTTCAATCAAAATGGAAATCTGTCAAACAATATACAGATTTGAAAACTACTGTGGGTAGAACTTTCAAGTTTTTCTTCCTCTCCAAAGATTCATTCTTTCTTTCTTTTTTCCGTCTTATTTCTGCTACTGCATTTGAATGCATTCCCAATCAAGTGAGTCGCAGTTCCCCATGTCAAAAAGTATTGTCCCCCAAAAGAAAGGATAAATGAAACCTTTCCTGGGAAAGGGGGTGAGAAGGCTCAGTTAACCTGGTGGGCAACTGTGGGCAATTTTGCTGATATTGTAAAATCTGATTCCTCTTTTAGCCTGTCTAGTTATGAATCTGGTGGTATACTGATTGTCTCAAAAGAATGTTGTCTGATCAGCCCATTATTTTGTTAATCGTTAGATTCTCGCCAAACATTCTTAACCCAAAAAAATTTGAAATTGCTATAGATCATTTTACAATTTTTTAAATTCCAATACCTCGTTTAAAATTCCAAACCAGCAATTTCAGTTTCGGCAAGATAACAACGATTTTTTTCTTTTACTTTCTTTCATTAACTCTTTAACGAAATAAAATCTCTCTAAAAAAAAACAAACAAGCTACTGACCCGTCCAACTAGCATGATTTAACATTCCAATATATACACACTATATTTTTTCAAACATTTGTGACGAACTTTCATATTCATTTATTCTAATTAATTTTTCTTCTTATCAATTATTGTCAGTTCATATTCTTACTATTTATTTATTCACTTATTGCCTGTCTGGATGGGTCACTTCGTAACAGACATAATGAGTCAGTTGTTTTGATATTTTTTATAGAAGCTTCAAAAGAAAATGTGACTGAGTCCAGAATGTGCAAAATAAAATCAGAAAGTCCTAATCTTAATTCAAACTCATCATCGATCTGATTTTTTATGCAAACGCAAGAGGAGCCAAGACATATAGAACTAAAAAAAATAAACTTGAAGACAGGTACGAATTTAAGTTTCACAGAATAGTTTTGAAAAGTATTTCGTCATATTAATGATCAATATATTTTGGTTTCTATGAAATAACTGAAATAATATGTTTTTTTTCTAAATATGTTATATTGAATAACATTACAAAGTGCGGAAAACAGTATTGTAATTTATTTTTTCGTTTTTTTTGGTTGAAAAATAATTCATTTTACGTCATTTCTTTCTTTTTTTTTCTTTAAAAAATCAATGTTGTTATTTCTAGTTTATAAATTGCTCAACGACAGTCGAAAATGCTTTTAAGAGAAATATACAGAGACGCAAATAGATCTTTTACTGTGTGTAATCTTCAGCGGGCAAATTTTCTTGTTTATACTTGCGTTGCTTTTTAATAGTGCTTATAGGGACTAAAGCAACCAAACACCTTATTTTTCTTCTTTTTCAACACTACAAAACCTCTATTTTTTTCAAAAAATTACTTATCTCTGATATTTTTTCTTTTTTTATTCATTCATAAATAACAGTTGTGAAAATATAGAAAAATGCTGCAACCTAATCGTTGGATGGAAGTGATATTTTGTTTTGAAATAACATTTTGAATGAACAACGTCAAATATTTTCAAACAATAACAGGAATATTTGTTGTGATGATGATATAAACTATAGAAGTGCTGTCCTTATAGAATTCTTATCATGTTAGTACATACATTTACACACACACACACACACACACACACACACACACATATATATATATATATATATATATATATATACATATATATATAAGTAAGGAGAGAGACATTTCATATATATATATATATGCACAAATCAGGAATACAATATGATATGATATAATATCTGATGTATAATGAGTTTATTTCATAAAGCACTCGATATCTATAAAATGAAACATTAAGTTGAGTTGGAGTAGAGCTAAAGATATGATATAATTCGACAAAATTATGTCTGTCTGTTCCTCTACCACAAAAACTGTTCGATATGAGTCCATGAAATTTTCTGTGGATACTGATTTGATCTCCAAGAAGTGTTTTTAGTAAATTAATTCTTGAAAAAAAAAAATTCTAGATAGGGGTTATATTTATATAATTCTTCATCAATGGCAAAAATACCTCTTGATTTTTATTATTCATTTATTTCAAATCCATCCTTATAGATAAAAATGTGACTTAGACTGCGTTCTTTATTCAGAAAGAAGTAAAAGCATTTTTCGACATATTTTATACCACAATCTTATCTCGTTCACTCTGAGGGAACTTTTATTTCTTACTTTTAGGAGTTGAAATCATTTACAAACTTCCATTTTTCACTTTTAGGTATTGAAATCTAATGCAGACAAGCAACCAAGACTTAATGATGCAACCAGTGGATGGAATCTATCTTTAAAGAAATATCATTCTCTATGACTTTGATATTTAGACAACTCACCGTTATACCAAGTAAGATCTGGTTTCAGTAGTAAAAAAGAAAAAAAAACTAATCCTGTTAAATCTTGGGGAGGGACAGCTTGAAAAATATCAAGACCTCACCTGATGCATGGAAAAAATAAAATTTCAGATTGATGATACTGTCAATACCCAGTTGCGTACTGGGAAAGCCATTGAAGATGCTTGTAAACTGAATTGAATAATTAGCGATGCAAAATTATCCAGACCACTATACTATTGAGATTAGAGGGAATACTGTGGATAGCGCTAAAAATGTAAGGGAACTTGCTATTACTTGATGCTCATCAGTAAAAATCAGCTACTTCCGGCATGAAACCCCACCCCAATATGATAATGATAATGACAGCTAGCTTATTGATAATAATGATAATAATGATAGCAATGATGATGATAATTGTAATGATAATAGTATTGATAATAATGATGACAAAAATCCTATCAATAATAATGATAATATCAATAGTAATGATATTAATAATAATGACAGCAATCTTGGGAAATTCTCCAGATGTGATCAAAAATTAACCCTGGTGACCTTGAACAACGCTAGAAGTCAACGTCACAACGATTACGGCCACTGCAGTGAAAAAATGTATCCATTTGATAAATTTCAGTGACCCCTGGTGAACTCAAATGACCTCAGAGGTCAACTCTGCATTGCATATGATTTTTGTCATGGGAAAGTGTATCTCTATTCCCCATTTAAGCAGAAATGATAAGTGATGACCTTGAATGACCCCAGAAGTCAACGTAACATAGGTTGCAATCTTTGGCGTGAGAAGTTGTTCCCATATACAAAATTTCCGCACACTTGATGCGAAATTGTGGTCCACAACTCTAAATATTGGCGACATATGACCAGGAAATTACCTCTGGTGACCTCGAATTACCTCTGAAGTCAACTTAAGCCTATGTTTTAAGTTGACGCCTCCTCCATCTACGTACAGGATATTGTGGATAGTCCTTGTAGTTCTTGTGGAGAAGAAATACGAATAAAAAAGCAAACTAATAAAAGAAGACTCGACGATTAGTATAGACTTATCTATCAACCTTCATATAAGTGTTTACACACACACACATATGTATATGGAGAGAGAGAGACAGACAGACAGACAGACATGAATAAATAGGAGTGTTACCTCCTTTGATTTCATACTCTATAACGCATTTTTTTAATACTTTACTTACTACTTGCAAAACAAAGCTCACTATTCATTGTTTTTTTTTTTAGTTTCATTTTATAAATATGTCAGAGGTCGGCTGCATTAACGTTCGGACAGCAGAGTTGGTAGGCGTCACTGTTGCACGTGTGTACCCCCCATCCCTACGGGCTTGTACAACCAGCCCTTTCTCAACTTTGTTATTGAGATTATATCGAGCATGTTGTTTGATAACCTTGACATTCCTAACGAACTATCACGCCACCTGGCAGATATCAAAGCTCAATCAAAACATATCTTAATTTTCAAGACTTTGATTATTATATTGTTTAACTTTAACTTATCAGACCAATAAAAACGTATTCACTTGTGTATGTCACAGCGAGTCCCTGGAATTGCCTGGTTGACCAATTTTACTTATTTTTCTTTAAAAAAAGATAATTTTACAATGATAACATTGATTGATGGATCATCATCATCATCATCATCATCATCATCGTCAGTCTCTTTACGCCCATCGCTGGATATAGACCTTTCCCAGGATTCGCTACACTTCTCTATCATGGGCGTCAGGGAGTCAGTACTTTCTGAATTTGTCAATTTCGTCTCTCGTCTATTTGATCTCTGGGGATCCATCTCATGAGTCATGATGTCCATCGGTTGTGAAATGGCCTGCCCATTGCCATTTGAATTTTTTAATGGATTTTATGATGTCCGTAACTCCTGAATTCTCCCGGATGTATTGTGCTGTCTTGTGGTCTTTCCATGTGAGGTTAAACATAATTCTTTCATGTGCACGTTGCATGGTTCTCAATTTACGGGTCTGTCTCTTGGTTAGGTTCCATGGTTCAGATTGATAGATGTTTTCTATTCTTGTTTTGATTGAAAAATACTTGTAATCAAATCGAAGGTACGTTTTCATTTTTTTTAAAAGCTGAAACTAAGTATTCACTTGTTTTTTGTACAAAAGTTTGGTTTTTAATGATAGAATAGATAGTTATTTTATGTCCTTATTTTGAATAAGGGAACTTCTGATCAAATTGAAACTCCAAGTCTATTTTTTCCGTCCCACTAATTAGACAATTTTACCGATGCCTGGAAACATGCACAAGTCAATCTTCTGTATCGATGGATCGTCGATTTGGGGTCAGAAATGGTTTATTGTGTGCTTTGTATATAAGTCGACTTGGATATATATCCTAGAAATCATTTTATTAAACACCTGTTGTATGGGTCAACTTTGGATATATATCTTAGAAACAATGCATTTATTATATGCCGTGTTGAGGTTAACCAAGGATATACATAGATATTTCATTAAGCCAGTAGCTTAATGCTGAAAAAAAAACCATGTATATCTCGCAGCAACTAGGTAGCTCTCAACATAAGCTCCTTTCTTGTCAATGCACTTTATCCAATGGGCAATACTAATTACAAAGGTCGAACGCTATACAAGGAACATTTCAGATCAAAATTCTGGTAATAATACGTACCAGACTACGGACTTATGGCTATTTCAGTCATCAGGTTTTACACAATTTGTAAGAATGTTAACTTTAACCAGAATAGATTAAGAATATGTTTTTGTGATCAAATCTCAAAATATACGAATTTCAAAAGCTCTTGTATTGAAAAACAGAAATGTCCGGGTTCGAGCAATACAATGATCGAATTACTGAATTTTCAAATCGTTCGCTTGTCGGCAAATCTAATTTCTCTGTGGAGGGTGTCTCTTCTGAAAGGTCGTGTTACTGGGGATTGCTTGTCTAAAATGTCTGGCTCGATTCATCCGGTGTCGTCCACTGTCTGCTTGTCTAATTTGTTCTTTAAAAATGAAAATGGTTTCTTGAGACATTCTCAAGAAAGCAAGCAGAAGAGTGACATATAGAAAGACAAATGCCAAGACCTTTTGTGAAATGTGATTAAAGAAAGGCCATTCAATAATCTTAAGTATTCGAACCTACCGTTATTGTTGAAGGGGTCGTGGAAGCGGGTTGAACAACGGGAGCTTTCGTCTCCGACTAATATTGGGAGAAATCCTCCCCCCCGAAAACTAATTCTATCATCACTCTCTGTCCCTCGCTCTCAAACACGCTCAAGGGTATCACATAAACATGCTAACGCATACAGAGGCACCACACACACACACACGCGCATACACACAAAATGTACACACAAATACCCGCACATATATTGGTGCCTATCATGGTGTGATCTTTAGCGCGTCGATCTCACAGACAAGTTCGCTGATAAGAGTTCGATCCTCATGAGAGCCCCAATAGTCGGTCTTGTGTCTTACACGCCACGCTTTGTAAAAAATTAACGCATGTAAAATGGAATGATGTTCTGCCTATCTATCTATCTATCTATGCGTGTGTGTGTGGTTGTGTCTGCATGTGTGTCGGTTAGGATTCTCCCACGAATATTTTTTTTTCAAATCCTGAATACCACCAGCAGCCTATTAGCATCCAATGGTGGACATGGACTCCCCCAAGATTCGCCAGACATCTCTATCACAGGTGTCGCAGGCCAGCACTTTCTGACTTTTCTGACCCACCAAGCTATCTCATATTTTGCCGATCACTGTTTCATAAAAGATTTGTAAGGAACCACGTGAGTCGGAATAATCAGCACTTATCTGACATTCTTTCACTGACCCATTGCTATTTGAGCTTTCTAATCGATTCTATGATATTTCTGGTTGAATCGTGTTCTCTCTCTAATATACTATATGTGTTGCGATTTATCCGTGTAATGCAGGGTACTATTTTTTCATGTGCACGTTGAATGGCTCTAAGTTTGAGGGTCAATCTTTCAGATAGGTTCCATCTGACAATACGTAATCAATAGATAAACAGTATATACATGATGTCATCAGATGGTATCCCAGTCATCCCAACAAAATATGTGTAGACTTAGACGATTTCCGTTAGACTACAGCGTACAAAGGTTCAATCCTTTACACAATGATTCTTTCTTTTATAATTCATGAAACAACCTAGTCATTCAAACGCAGTGGAAAGCATCTATAATCATTTCTGTCAGATTATATATCCATTTTCTGATAATATAATTGTCTGCGCTGCAAATGGAGAGGATATAGAAAGTGAATGAACAAAATGAGAATTCGGAGTTGAAGCAGTTATCTCGGACCTCTCAGAACCGGTAACTTTTTAGCTCAGTAGTTTTCTGAAGAGTTATTTTGAAGTGACCCATTTTCTTTTATTGTTTATTTTATGTTCACTGTCTACGTCGAATGATACATTCAACGTATAATAACGGGATATTATTTCAAAAAGAGTTACAAAGTAATACAACGCATATATAGTTATTTTTGTCGAATTATAAATCTATTTTTTACTGATACATATATATACAACCAATATACTTTTTAATCATGTATTCTACAATCATCCAATCAAATTTGAAGTATTCCTAAGGTCTTAAGATTCTAACCATCAAAATTATGTATGCATGTATACGAACGAACTCTCCCTTCCTTCTTTGACTCCCAAACAAACCTGTATGATCATTCTGCCTCCTTTTTGTTAAGTCTATTCCAAGTTAATTCTAGCGAGTCTTAATGCATTTTAAGGCCCTATATGATGTACTCATACTCACTAAAGCATTTAGTGATAGGGTTTAAACCGTTCAGTGAAAGTGGTCTCGGGGAATCGTATATTAAGATAATTATAGCAATTTTAGGAACAACCGCTTCCCAGAATAAAAAAGTCGTTCTAGACGCTACTTTGGTTTATTTTTTAATTAACGATAAAATTTAGTTGTATTTCCACCAATTTGGTATTATTTGCACTTCCTTGTTCTGTCAGTTAAGTAGATTTCAATTGTTAATGATTATTAATTTTGAGAGAGTATTTCAAAACCTGTGTAATCAAGGTGATTTTACCGAAAATAAAATAAACGTGGGTCCCACTAATGACGGGCTAAGTTTGGATTGTTTCCATCCTTGCTACGATTTTTATTTGTCAGGCAGGGTTTTACGCTTGATATGTTGTTGTTTGTTAAGTGATATAAATAACCTTATCACTCATCCATCTATACTGTCATCCTCTATATTTACACTCATTGTAGAATTCTCTATGGAATGTTGAATGTTTTGTCAGTTACTAGTTGTTTGCAAATTGGTTAGATTTTACTATTCAACTATGTTTTCATTGTATATGTCTAATGCGAGGTTTCAGTTTCATAAGTCCCGATAATTGGCTATATAGCTGTAGCATCCAGAATAACCAAAAGTTTCATCCTTCACAAGAGAGAATCATACTCAACATCACATGGAGAGATCATAAGGCAGTACTGTAGGGAAAGTAGGAGTTTGTGATATCATAGAATCCATAAAAACTTAAATCGCAATGGGCTAGTCATCTCACAAGAATACCGGACAACTGTTGGACATCAAGACTCACAGTGTGGATCCCCAGAGATCACATGCGCAAACGGGGCCAACAAAATACAAAATATAAGATCCAGATAGCTTCAAAAAATACTGGCACCGTGACGTCCACGATAGAGAGGTTTTGTGAATCTCAAAGAAGATTTATGTTCAATGACAAACGCTAAGAGCGGATGATGATGAGACGTGGGTTAGCTGTTGTTATGTTTTAGTCAGAAAGTTGATAGTAAACGAAGGGGATCGTCTTTTCCTTCAGTCTCCTATCCCCCTAATCACAGGGAGAAGTGACCAGTGTCATTAAATCTCACCAAACCATCGGTAGCTTCCCTTGGCTATCTGTCCTAGGTTAGATAATTATATTTTGTGTTCCTTCTCTGTTTCCTTAGTTGCTACACTTTACTTTTCATGGACAGTTCTAAAATATTCGAGTACATTGTAAGGGATCCACCTTTACACCTCGGAGCTATTGTAAAAACATATAGTTTTGCTCTACTATATTCTATTTAATTGGGTTTGTAGATGGATATCGATAAATCAAACTAATATAAGTACCCTGTTTGGAACAATTTCTCTTAATCCCACTATGTAAAAACTATACAATTATCAAGAAGTATAGCTAAGAATATTAAGTCATATTTTATAACTTCTATCCTTGCTATGATTTGAAGTGTTTTCCAAGAGGGTTCGTGTGAAATAACAGATTTCACAGCATTTTTCAGTGTTTTCAGTGTTATTTGTTATGAGTCTTACCCTTTTAAATTTCATTTGGTCCTTTTCTTGAGATGATCTGTCCATTGTAATTTGTTTCCAAAATCAAAATCTCAGAGTAAAACCCTCCAAGAACTCATAAATTATTTTCAAGTCGGATTTCCCAACAGATACTCAATTATGATGACCATATAATTCAGTTTGGCTTATGGTTGATTTAATTTCACTTTACTTTCCAATGAGTATGGTTATCCTCAGTCAATCAGTATCAATCTTTTATTAGAGATATTAGTTTTCAAAAATTTTTTTTTTAATATATATCTCCAAGTTCTATGCTATGGCTATTAGTAGTTGGTAGAATCGTATTTCTTCCAAGTTGATTGCAAGTACACAAGTTATTGATATTACTTCTGTTATATTTTCAACAAGGGTTTAAAAAAATGACAACATTTTCTTTTGGGAAATGGTTTACCAAACCTTGTGGATATCTAACGTATGTAGATAAATCCATGGTTAATCTATTTTCATTATTTTTCGGTCCTATATATATATATATATATATATATATATATATATATATATATATATATGATATCATATCATCCCAGGAACTAGAACTACTTATTCCTTCACCACAGAATTAATACCTTAGATCTATAATCAGTTTACTTGAATGCTTATGGTACTGTCCAATTCTTAACAATAAAACCAAGTATTCCTCAGCAAAGACCTTTCAAAATAAGAAGTTCCCATTCATCCTAAAAAGAAGGATGTATAACCAATGCATCCTCCCAATAGTCACTTATGGAGCTGAAACGTAGAACCTAACCCAGAGACGGATCATTAATTGAGAATCATGCAATTTGCACATGAAAGAATTATGCTGGGCCTCACATGGAGAGACCACAAGACAGCACAGTACATCCGTACATGGGGAAGGTCTATGTCCAACGACAGACGTTGAAAGACTGATGATGATGATGATGATAGGTGGGTTGGGCTGACACCCCTAGTACTTAAAAGACTCGTATGTTACTATAATTTCTCAGGTGTATTAAATTAGGTTTGAAATGGTATTTTCGATTATCATACTATGGGTACTAATAACAGATAGAATTCTATGTATTTCAAGTAAAAAGCCAATATTCACATTAATTATATTACTCATGTTATCTGTTCTTAGTTTTTGATGGAATCTCTTTGATTGAATTTTTTTCCAAACTGAAATCATGTTACAGGTATGTACATATTATTCTGATTGAGAATCATAAAAAATATTATGCCTTTATCATCTGTGTTGAAACCGTGGTGTAGAAGTATTTCATATTCATCAATTTAAGTGGATTTTCTCTGATCTTTCTATCATGGTATGACTCAAAAAGCTGTAGCTATTTATATCTTTGCAATGTTATCAATGTCTTACTCCCATTAACAAGTTTATTTCGATAATTCTTGGAATTTCTAATTCTGAAATATTCTTCCGAATTTGAATTCATCAATCGCCCACAAAGTGTTAGGATAACGTATAATGGATAGTTGCAGTAATACCTAATTTACTTTTCAGACTTTTCAATTGTATATTATATTGGATTGTACCACAAGTTAACTTCTGATTCTGCCATTCTTTATTTTTTTTTCTCATTTCATGCTGCGAAAGTTAGTCTAAAATTACATAATGCATGAAATTTATCTACACACAGTATTGACATTGATATCGTCTAGTTTTATTTATTTATTCATTTTTTTTTCATTTTTGATGTACTGGAGTCAATTGGATAAGTACTAGCGAGGTTTTTTCTTTGTTTGCAAAATGAGAACCTTTGTTGTTGGCTTATATTTCAATTGAATTGTCAAAATCTATGTTATTGATGTTCCTTCTGATATCTTTTCGAGTAGTATTTTCCTTTGATAGTTGTGAAATGTTTTTGAAGATCTTATATGTGTCCGAGGCATGTTTATCTTCTTATGTCAAAGACGTTTTATCATCATATTAGTTTCTTATTTATACCTTTGCAATTAGTGTTTGATCAGTGATTTGGAAAATCTTACTTAGTGATCTTGGTGGATTTTTAAAAATCTTTTGTCACGGTGGTACGGTACCCCAAGGGCGCAGCTATTTATTTTGTGATATTTTAAAGGCATTAATTCTATTACTCCGTTTATTTTGAATTTCTAATTCTGAATGATTCTGTTAAGTTAGAGTTTATCAGTCCCCCACAAGGTGTTTTGATATTATATCTACCAGCTTTGGGTAATGGCCTTCAAAACTTTTCAGACTGCTAAGCTGTTATATTTCTACTAGTCAACTGACTCTCCACTTGACTTCTAATTTTGAGATTCTTTAGTATCTCTTCACTTCGTCTTGTGGATGTTAGTGAAAAAACATATCCAAGATGATTCATTACCATATCCAGCTTTCGCATTTCTAGTGAGTAATTTCATTGATTATCCAAATGATAGTCTATTCGACATCTCTTAGTAATGCAGGCTTTTCACTTGCAAAATGATAACTTAATTTGTTGGTCTTGTTTTATTAACATTTTATATACATTTTTTTCGAGAGACTTTCCTCCTTTTACACACGTAGAGGGATATACCCAACTCTATGGTATAGATACCAATCCCGAATATTTTTGTGCCTCAGTTTGTGTAACTTGAAATTTGAAATTAATTGATAGCCAGCATAAATGTTTATCAATGTAAAGAGTAATAATTTTCCTAACTAGTAATTTAAATTTTTCTTTGTTGCCACACTTACCTATGACTTCACTTCGTTAGTTTAATCAATTCAATTTATTTCTGGAAGTTAGTATTCTAATTTTTCCATCCAGACAGATCCCACATTTACTATTAAAGTAGTTAAGTAGCCTTGAGATGTGTAGGACATTCCGTTTAATTATTTGGTTCAAATTTTATCTTTCAAGGACCAAACATATTTGATGGGGCAGTTCTATACTTAAGTCTGGTTGTTGGAAAGTGCTTTTGTGATTAAAGGATCTCAATTTTCACTCTTCTTTAGAAAGCCTGATATAGACCTTCTTTATATCTGGATATTCCCTAGATGATACAGTTGTTAGATATATTTTGTGTTTTTGAAGCATCTATTCTCCAAAGGGCCTTCTTTTTTGATTCTGCAATTACATTTCGAGTTGGCTCATGTAGCAGCTAATGTTTAGGATTGTTCTATTGTGATTATCAATTAATTTTGCCATGTTACTTGTGCAACTATAACTGACTTTAGTAGTACTTTTGTTGAAGATTTCATATTGAGGGCTACTTCTCGAGAAATGTTCATTGATTAAGTTCAGGGAAGAACTTCTTAATGCTATATATAACCAGTTTGTAAAAAGATGAATTAAACCACAAAATCTTTCTTGTTTCACCTTCTTTTGGTCTATTTTGTCATCATTAGTGAAATTTATTGGGGTATGGAATCCACTCTTGTTCAGTGCCTTATCATAGATAAATTTGACCCCGTTAATCATGCCAATTTTGGAAGAGTGTCTAATTATTCCACCATAGATGGAAATCGGTTATTGTTTGATGATTGCAGGTTGGGTTTCTTATCTATATAGGTTGAATGTTGACTATCTTTAAAGAAAGCTTCAAAGTATTTATAAGAAAGGCTGGAAGTGATATCTAGAAAATCAACACTTTTAATGTTGGGACCACCTAATCTTCGATATCCTACACTCTTCAACGCTGAAACTATTTAACCAATCACTAAGCCATCGTCTCAATACAACCCTACATTTCCTTTAATGAAAAACCTACCAAATGAATGTAAGATATATAGCTAAGTCAAACGACTTCTCTAAGGTACATCGTAAGTTCAGTTGTTCTTTTTTTAAAATAAAACTTTTGTCATTTCGGCCGACATTTCGACAAAGTTTGATGAACTCCACGTCCGTTATTTTGATACATCTTTGAGCTAACTCAATTGTGTCATCGAAAGTTCTTTCCGTGATAGAAGGATAAAACTCAATAATATCAAATCGTATAAAGGTGACACTGTTCTTATCAGCAATGTTGTCGAATCAGTCAATTACGTCTTTGGTGCCATCCCATGTGTTGTATTTTAGTGTGTCCTTAACTTTCTTGTTGATGGTTCCTAGTTATTTTTTAGATTCTACCTATTTCCAATTTCGATTTTGTTGAGTCTCGTCTGTATTTTATTTATAAATTTGAGTTTTTGATCCTTTAAAAGTAGGTGTGCTTCCTTTCTGTCTATGGATCAAACTCAATGTCTGATTGTTAGTTTCTCAGGGATTATCAATTGTAATTTTGGTGTTTTGAGTGTCTAATTAGTAGTTTTTGGTGATGTTTCCTATTAGCAATTTTTTGTATGTGTTTCTTGTTGTTTTGTAGATATTCTGAGACTTATCTGCTTGAACGAAGAAAACCTTGGGTTGTCTAATGCTTTTTAGATCTTTATTCAGAAGTTTGCCAATTCTTACAAAAAATTCGATTTTCCATATGAAATCCAAAAGATCGTCTTCAAATTTGTCAAGTATTTTGTTGCTAGCAGGGCTGTTATGTGATTTGAATCTGGAATTATTCTTCATTCCTTCTTCGCTAGCTGTTGCCAGCCAAGAAAAAAGCCTGCCACCCTACCCTCATGATAAAATTCTCAATTTTATATATAAAAAAAGGCTATCTCACTCTGACTCAAAAGTAGGGATCAAAACCATAAACATGAATGTAATAATCCGTGTAGTTAATGGAATAAACGACGTACTGTTTCAATTTTCCAGGTACAAATAATCAAATTTTGACCCGGTCTATTATCAAATTTTGTTGAAACTCACGAGTATCTCTGCTTTCTTCCAATTATTCCACAGCTCTTCTTCATTCTTGTCTTCCTCATCATCATCACCGTCATCCCTCGTTTGACACAGACCTTCCCCAAGATTCGCCAGACCTTCCTATCATGGGCATCGCAGAGCCAGCCAGCACTCTCTAAATAAAACTAGCTCATCACACCATTTTACTTTCTGTCGGCCACAATTTCGCATAAGATCTATGGGGATCTACGTTGTGAATTTTGATGTCTAGCAGTTATCTGATATTCTTGCAACATGTACAGTCCGTTGCCATTTGAGTTTCTAACCGTTTCTACGATATCTCAGACTTGTTTTTCCTCAAATATACTGTGCTGTCTTTTGATATCTTCATGTATGGTTGAGAATGATTCTCTCATCTTCACGTTGCATCGTTCTCAGTTTGAGGGGCAATCTTTTGGTCAAGTTTCAGCACCATGTGACTATTCACTTCCCTTCTAATTCTCACTTTCTCTCTCTCCATCTTTCATTTCCGGAAAGAAACAGTGTGAACGGAAAGACTTTCTTTTATCCGTTCGAGGAAATAATGATAAATATCATAAGGAGAGATCACAAGGCAGCACAGTATATTAGCAAAAAACAAGTCAGAGATACAATAGAAGACAGAAAACTCAAATGGCAATGGGCTCGTTGCAAGAATGTCAAACAAACAGTGGGCATCACCACTCATGGTGAGGACTCCGTGAAAAATGCAAGACTATGGTTGGTAAAAATAAGATGGTGTGACGGACTAGACTAGTTCAGGAAGTACAGGCTCCGCGACGCCTTTGATAGAGAGGTGTGATGAAACTTGGGAGGGCTGATATCAACGATGTACGCTAAAAGCCTGATGATGATGGTGATGATGATCATACTAAAAGCAGAAAAATAAAGAAAGGAATCTGGCAAAATGAAGAGAGAGAAGAAAGAAGGAAATCGACAAAAGAGAGGAGGGAAATAATTAGAAGCTGGGAGGAAGAAGTATAGGAAGAATAGAAGAAGAAGAAGAAGAAGAAGAAGAAGAAGAAAAAGAAGAAGAAGAAGAAGAAGAAGAAGAAGAAGAAGAAGAAGAAGAAGAAGAAGAAGAAGAAGAAGAAGAAGAAGAAGAAATAAACAAAATGCAGAAAAGGAATAAAAAGAAAGAACAAGAAGGAAGATAAGATAAAAAGGGAGAGAGAAGTAAATAAAGGGTGAAGTAATATAACAGAACTTCTTATCGTATCATCATTTCTGATGTCCAGATCTATTACTTAATGCTTACACCAAGATTCATTTTGTTACCAGAAAAAACTGCCAAGTTTCAATTGGAGATCATTTTGCCTAGTGCAGTACCTCCCCATTGCACAAAAAACGTAGGTCATCGTACTTATGCCTGATGCATTTGTGACACTTTGTTGGGACTGGAGCTATTTTTGTCACTACTTGCACGGATGCGTGCTGGCTCCCACAATACACTGATTTTTTTGTTAAATCTACTGTTGTTTGGAAGACGAATAAATAATTACCTTTTTGAGTTATAAATTTCGTGGATAAAAATCGATAACAAATAATTAGGGAAGTATTTGGAACATAAAAGCCAGACTTGTGCCTATTATAGTTGGCGCATTTAAAAAAATTCTCTATTCAAGATTAGATGTAGTCAGAATTCGAGGAAGCTGTCATTCCATCTCCCATGATAATCACCCAACATATAACCGTGGACAGAGCTATGAGTCCATATACTGGATGGTAACGGTGTCAAAATCTGTAACAACTAAAGCGGACGACAACAAGGGAGGTAATTAACGGAATTGAAATCCGATGTTTAGATGTTTTTAGATGTTTTTCGTCTAGATTTAGATTTTTGGGGTATTCAAGTCGGAAATTGGTATTTAAATGATTTTAAATGAAGTAAAATGTAGATTTATGTTTTTTTCATTCTCTATTAGACGTTAACCTGACAAAAGATTGAATAATTGAGATCTTCGTGATCATTCCGTTTCGGTAGGAGGTGATAACTTCACAACAGATATAGTTCTGCAGCTAAGATAACTGCTAGTGACCCAATATAAGTAGGGTATTCACGAAAGAAAAGCAACATCATATTGCTTTAGGAAACAATTTTACAAATGCGAATTTTCTCTATTTGTAAAATTGATGGAGAAATTGTAAAACATTATGTTTGTGCATACATATCAAACATTATGCAAACATTTTCTGACACCAAATTAGGCTGCCACACCTTTATCTAGCACCGTTCCAGCTTGTGACCTCACCAGTAACTTTCAAAATAGGTGCATTTTGACGCTTCTGAATAATAATAATAATAATAATAATAATAATAATAATAATAATAATGATATTAATAATAATAATAATAATAATAATAATGAAAAAATTATATAAGAAAAGGGAAAAATGATGAGAAGAACGAAAAAGAAAGAATGAAAGATATGCTGATAAATTAAAATAAAACGAGTAAAGAAAAAAGGTTGAAAAATAAAAGATAGGAAGAGACAAATGATTCAGAAGAAGAAGCAGGCATAACCCCCCCCCCCCGCAAAAAAAAAAAACAAAAACAAACCGTAGTAAAGATAAGAGGGAGAAAAATACAAAGGTTTTTAGAATAAGTTCGAAATTCACAGAATCGACCGTTTAAGAACAAATAGATGAAGACGTTTGTGTTAGTAGAAGATTAAAGATCTGTTCCAAGAAGAGAAGGTAGCAATAAATAAATAAACAAATAAATAGACAAGAAATAAACAAATAAATAAACATATAGATAACACATGAATAAAACATGATGAGAAATGAAAATGTGATAAGAATAATGAAAAACATTATCAGGAGAAAAAAAAAGCCCCGTAAAGCAGAAATGCGTACAAGAAATACGGAAGAGAAGACAAAGAAGTTATCAAGAAATTGGAATTGGTCCGGAAGAAGATCTGGGAATCCACAGGAAAGAAAAAAACTATTCGTACTTGATTAATCAGGTTGCTAGAACATCATTTTACCATCTCCATGACAATCGGAAGTAGCGAAAGATCTCATTTCGGTGTAACGATCACCAAAAGATAGGGAAAATAAATCAATATAAAATGGAAATTAGGAAAAAATAATTCTCATCTTGGAAATCAAATCAGAGAAGAGAAGACTTTACCTGACATTAATGTATATATATAAATATATATACGAAATTCTTTCACGATTTCTTCTGCCGAGGAATTGCAATACACATAAACTTTAATTTGAAACATGACAGGCTATTTTTTTTATAAGCCCATGACAAGAAGAATCTATTTCTTCCGTTAAGTAATACAGGTTTACCCTGGAATATAAAAGTAAAGGTTTCTTATAAAACCTTCCGCAAACCGACAGATTTTGGACATTTCAATACAGAGACTGCTTGGGTGATATATTACTTGATACTTAAATGCAGAAAAAAGGTAACATAGGTAAATGGTAACTCGATTAATAGATAAGAGTAAATATTCAATCAGATTCACTGGAAAGGTGTAGTTGTACTAAAATGTATCAAAACAAGAATGCAGACACTAACATCTATCTATCTATCGATCTATCTATCTCTAGTTTGAAATAAGTTTACTGTCCCATTCATGGCAAGAATTATCTATGGTTCATCAGGTGCATCAGATGAAATAGAAAGAATCTTTGCTCTATATGAGACACTAAACTCATTGAAAATGTTATTCATTATCCCCGTATAAAAACATCGAGCACTTTTGAATAATTTTTTTTTTAAATACATGGTTCTGCAATGTCAATCTGTCCGTCTATCTGTCTGTCTGTCTATCTATCTATCTATCTATCTATCTATCTATCTATCTATCTATCTAATTTATGTGTAAAAATATATCGCTCAGATTCAGGTTTACTGACCATCCAGTTCCGTAGCTCAGAGGTAGGATATCCGGGTCTGAAGCGAAGGTTTCAATCCTGCCACGTGGTACTGGATAGAATAATGGAAAGTCTATAGCCACACTGAAGAGATGTTATACATCAAAACAGCTGTCTGTGGATGACACAATATATATATATATATATATATATATATATATATATATATATATATATGTATATACATGTATGTATGGATATATATATATATATAGACGCACACACAAACATATATATATATATATATATATATATATATATATTTGTGTGTGTGTGTGTGTGTGTGTGCAATTATTCTATTTACGCTGTCTCGGCCGACTCATTCTCTGTACATATAAATGTGTGTGTGTGCAGATACAAGTGTGTAGCTAAATACTTTTACCTGCTAACTAACCTTGGCTTAGATTCGGAATAGGGCAATCTTATGGTGCAGCTAGTCAAGAATTTCACTCGTAATATTAGCTTGCTAACTATTGACCCATTGCTAATTTGTCTACTACAATTCGTCTCCAACGATTCATCCACAACAATATATCTACAGATACAATTGTTCTACAATAATTCATCGACAAATTCAAATAAACGTACATATGCATACAATTACACATACATATAGACGCACATACACATATACGCACGACTTACACATACACTCAGTGTCGTATATAAAAATACACGTATGCATATATATATATATATATTGACATCAACATAAAGATGCACACATATGCGTACAAAGGTACATATATAACTTACATATACAAGTTTGTAGACACATTCACATACATACATCCGCACACATACACCCACATATACATACATACATACATATTCATATAAACGTGCACATACACATGGACAAATATGAATACGTACAAGCAGTCATACGCATTACACAAAATACTACACAAATACATATACAGGCGTACACATACTCATATACACATGCAAATATACATACACAAGCATACGCAAGGATTTTATTCTTAATGGTTTATGTTTGTTTGAGTTCTAACATATGGTACAGGTCCCTATACAATAATGATTGATTGATGTGCGATGAAGGGTATTGTTTGTCTGCCAAAAGATGAGCAAAGTAAGAGGAACGCCCATGCATTATTAGGTTCGACTCTCACGGGCTCCACGGGCTCCACGGACCCCAGTTTTGAAACCACTGTAGTTGAAGAAATGTAGTAGTAGACAAAATGTTGTAGACGAATTCATTTAGAATCTTAACCAATAGCGAGGTGTCTCCTTGTGTAAATCCCTATTTATTCGGCTATTTATGTATGGATTAACCAATCAATCTCTCAATCCTAAAGTCTCTCTCTTTCTCCACTACCGTATATCTCTGTTCCCTTCTCTCTCTCTCGCTGTCTTTCTCCGTCTCTTTCTCTCTCTATATCTATATGTGCGATTGGGTGCTGAAGCATATGCTCATCATCCCAGCTGTCTCTCCGTATGTGTACTTTGCAAGGAATTATTTAGGCCGCCCATCTACCGGATAACTTTCCATTCCAAGTACGGACTCAGTTTCGACAACAACACTCAAGTTGGTGCTTTGGCAGCAAGAGCGAAACGTCCTGCGGTTTCACCTGCCTCAGACCTGAAATGTATTCGAGCAAGCAGAGAAGGTGCCACGTGAACACATGTAAGGTAATTGCTTACAATAAGCGAACTTTTGTAATTCACATCTGACTCACTCTTGACCGGAGCCGCTCCTTGACCTCATCAAGAAAAATAGACAATCTGGCAAAGTGGGCGGCGGACAGTGAAAGGGACGTCTACACACAGCAGCATTTGAAAGGAATCGGAGAAGTCAACCCGAATGCAATCCTTCTTTCTCTTTGGTAGGATAAGTCAAAAGTCATTTGTTCTGTGCAGGAAACTAAACCAGGCTGTCGCTCCTGGTGTCTGGAACCGACAAATTAACTCACTCAACACAGAATCGATTTTCGAATGATCAGCATAACGGGAAGAAGACAACCTTTCTCTGCCATGCCATTTCTCGCTTGTAAACTGTATAAACTAAAGTTTTCAATTTAGAAATAACATTATCCGTATTTTTTTAGCTTTAATATCTTACCCGACATCGTTATTTCCGTTTTACATTAAAACATAAGATATAAATAATGTAATAAAAAAAAAAAGGCTACAAATCAAAATCTAATATAAAATTATACGTTTGACATCAAATAAATGCCAGATATGAATTAAATTTATTTTTGGGTGATCATTCACGTAGTTGTTGAGTTCTCACTTCATCTTCAACTTATGTTGGAAAGAGAATGAAAGGATGAGTTAGGTATGAGGCTGCTTGAGACAAACAAAGAATTCATTTTGTCTGACTGCCTTGGACCGCACAGAGGGGTATAGAAAAATTTAAAAAATCCCTTCTCGAATGCTTGCTATTGCATAAAAGTGATCATTTTCAAATGATTTCTTAATCGCTATCAACCTTAACTTGTCTTTTCGAAAGATCTCTAGTATGAAACATTGCAAACCACTTTTGACACGTTTAATCATTCACAGTGCCTTCTGCATCTGATGCAATCATTTTCTTCTCCAGTTTAGCCTGGTTAGTTGAAAAATACATTGATAAATGGGACTGCAGATTGTTTAAACACTTTCTAGAATTGATGAAAAAGAACACTATTGAGAGTTTTATCCTTCCACCAACATCTTATAAATACATTTGTATGATTCTACTAACCAAGACCCTTTTTACAAATCAGACGGTACAGTCAGTTAAAATCTCATCAATATATTATACAACTAAGATAAAACACATGGTGTATAACATTCCTTTTTTTTTTCTTCAAAACAAACAAAATGTTTGGGAAGAAAAAGAATAATAGAAAACAAAATTCTGAGAATAAAGTCAGCTGTTGATTCATATTCTTTTGGTACGTTAGTGTATTTCATTCTCTATCGATCCAATCGAAACCTTTTTCATTCCCCTCCCATCGCCAGAAAATCAATCGTTCAAATAATTGAAGGATTTCAATATACGACATATCAATTTACATGTATTGAGGTCCCATTAGCTAACCATTTTCCTGCCACAAATCCTTTGTGGTTTTACTTAGGCAGAAAATCGACAACTTCTGATATAAATTGATGAAAGAAAGACGGTGACATTTCAACATCGTCTCGTCTTCTATCCAAGATGGACTCAGTACGTTTTATCTCGCTGTTTTTTCTGCTCTCCGTCTGTGGCCCCGATTCAATTGCAGGGAAGCTTGAAATATTCAGTCGAGCAAACAAACTGATTCTAAGGTCATCCAAATGCAATAAATGTTTGTTGTTATCTGACACGTGAGCCTATCTTTCAATTGTTTCAAGTAGAGACTCGACATTGAGTTCTTAACAAACCAATATGTATCCTTGTTGGAAAATAACTGATTTTTTTATTTTTTTTAGAATACACAACATTGTTGATCCAAGAAATATCAGGATTAAAAAGAATGCCAAGGAATTCGAGGCAATATACAAGAAGTGTCGCGCGAACACTGACGTTTTAAAAGAGTTTAATCGAATTTTGGAAGCGTTTCTCAGAAGGTGTAAGTAATCTTTTTAACTGGCCGTTGACTTTATACACTGAAGATGAAAAATTTTAAGTGCCTATGTAGTCTATAGAGTCATTTGTCGTATTTGTATCTCTTTCAACTCGCTTTAACCAAATCTTGTCCACTTTGGGGGAAAGGGGTTGCGTATGAGCAGTCTTTTATATTAAAGTTAATTCAATGAAACCAGTAGCCAGACACATTACATAATCAATCAAAAAAACTAATATAGCTATGAGCTGGTCCTGTTGCAAGAATGGCAAACAAATCACTAGACTCCACGTCTCACAACGTGAATCCCCACAGAACATATGCAAAATTTAGACTGACAGAAAATACAATATTCCTTCACTTTTCATTCAAAGTCTTACTATGCTAAGCTGTTTCATATTCCAGCGGCATCAATGGTATAATTTTGTATCCCCAGCGGTGCTGAAGATTAGTTTTGAATCTCAGGTTAAAACAAGTCTAGGATTTCGAATACTGTTCTTCCTTACTTGGAAGATTGGTGCAAAATTCCTCAACCATATTGTTTGCCCTCCAAGTTAAGTTTCTTAAATATCGAAATTCAATAAAAACTAATTCGTCCACAAATTAATGCATCAATTTACTTTACCTGTCATGAGTATTCTATCAAAGAACCGTTTCATTTTAATCATTTTGAAAAAAGAAAACAAAAAACAAACAAACAAAGAACAGACACGTTACTCAAGGATATCCAATCTTTTGCTATCAAAGCATGCACTTGGTCATGTTTTATGGTTCCAAATGTAAATCTCTAATAGGTTTGAATCGTTAAATGGGAGAGAAGCAAGTTTTTTGTTTGTATTCTTCTAGAATCTTGTTCAGAATTGACCAGGATGTTCAAACGGTGAACTATTTTTATATAAAAAAGTTTCTAAACTAGTGAATGATTCCCTTCTTCGTTCAAAATCCATCATGGCACCTTCAATCTGAGGAAATGAGAACAGATTTTGTGCTTGTTTAAATACTTAATTATACATATATATATATATATATATATATATATATATATATATATATATATATATATATATATATATATATATATATATATATAAAGGGCACCAAAAAATAATGAAAATGGATTAACCAAGGATTTATCTACATGCCCAAGACATTGATTAAGTTTGGTAAACCATTTCCCCCCCGAAAATGTTGTCATTTTTTAAAAACCCTTTTTGAAATTATAACAGGAGTGATGTCACTATTAACTCAGAATAAATACGATTCTACCAACTACTACAAGTCATAGCATAGAACTAGAAGATGTATATTACAAAAATAATTTTGAAAACTAATGTTTCTGATAAAAGACAGGTACTGATCGACTAAAGATAACCATACTCATTGGAAAGTAAAGTGGAATTGAATCAACCATAAAACAAACTGAATTATATGATCTTCATAATTGAGTATTTATTAGGAAAAATGACTTGAAGATAATGTATGAGTTTTTCGAAGGTTTTAATCTAAGATTTTGATTTTGAAAACGATCATATATATTATATATATATATATATATATATATATATATATATATATATATATATATATATATACATATATATGTATATATATATACATATATACATATATACGTATATATATATATATATATATATATATATATATATATATATATATATATATATATAAACTATCATTGATGAAAAAAATGCTCATAAGTATTTGAACAAGCAGAAAATATATGCAACAATAATGGATATCTTATTGAATAATTTAACACGTATCATGATAAATACTATACTTTTGCTAAAGTTCCGAAGTATTGTCAATTACAAGATAATAGCTTGAATTTAGTCATAAAAAAGAAAAAAAATCTTGTGCCCCCTAACTTGGTATTACTCCGTTTTCAATTCAATATTTAGTCATGCGACAATGTGTCATCCCAGATTACATTGGTCACGGCATAATGTATATCGAATGAAATTAAATGTTTTTTTCTATAAAAAAAAAAAAAAATTATCCTAGATACATTTACTGAAATAAGATTTTACAAAAATAAGTTAGTGTTATGATAATTTGACTGAATTAATTCTGGAATGATTCTTACTTCTCTCTTAAAATCTAAAGGGAAATATATTTTTTTGAGTGGGTATTAGTTACCTTACAAATCTTTTGAGGTTGGCGGTAAGTCCCTTCTCCTCACCTATAAGTGACGTAAACCCGGTTGAACTTATTTGCTTTATGTGACTGCTGAATATGGATGACCAAAGACCAGAACATAGTACATTTTGATTGAAAAAAAATAAAAAACAAAAACAAAACCCCCAAACAGACAGGGATCAGATACATCATAAAAAAAACATTAGGAAACTCAAATAGCAATGGGTTGGATATGTTGCAAGAATATCAGACAACTGTTAGACAACATACATACAAAGATATCACAAGCAAAACTGGGGCCTACAAGAAATAAGATGGAATGTCAGACAAGATAAGATCAGATAGTATTGGCCCGCGACGCCCATGACAGAGAAGTCTGGTAAATCTCAGCAACTGTCCAGCAACAGATGCAAAAATGCTACTGCTGATGATGATGTTGATGCCAGTGAATATTATGAATCCCGTTTCATTTACTTGTGTATATGTATATTTTTGTCTGTAACATTTTCAAAGGGAGATAATCATTGAATACAAATTGTTCGGTAGTCTCCCTTACTTATTCATCTCTTTTTCTCACAAATACACAAACAAATTAGGATTGCTCTGATTAAACATGAAGAAAACAAAGAGTATCTTAATCCTCTTGACATTTCAAAAGTACAATGTATTTGAAAAATCATTTTTGGATTGTATGTGTAAACTATATATGGTTGAATGTTTTCCAATCTCTTCCGGTTAGCTTTCAAATGGTGCGGTAATAATGGTGACAAAAGCGTTGAAAATTGCTGCCGTCTGCGATCAGAATGTCCCTATAGACTGGATGTGTCGGAACATCAATCATTGAATGGAAAACCCTTCTCTATGTGAGTAACTCAATTGGCAGTAAAAAAGTTGAATTATAAAGTCTTTCTCTTTGAAATATGTTTGCAACGTTTACTTTCAAGTAGTCTTGTCGAATAATTCTTGTATTCTCACGATCAAAAATATACTGTAGAGACTAACCTCATTATAGTATCACAGACTGTTCCAATTTGATGATTTCGATCCTCGTGTGCTATTTTTATAAGATCATTGACTGTACTAAGCAAAAGAGCGTATAGACATTGGAACTTCGTTGTAGGGAGCTACTCTAACTCAACTCCAAATTATTCCTTGATGAGTTATTCGTTACTATTAATCATTATCCCGCCAAATTCTATTTTTTTATCATTTATATTATTTTATTTTATATTAATCAAATTATTTATTTCAGATAGGTTAAGATATTGCAAAACTATGACAAAATATATTTTCCCCAAGATAAACTGATTACAGATAATTCATTTTATAAATTACCCAGTATGCAACGTTTTTTATTGACTGATATTGTACTATTTTTTGTGTATTTTTCATCTGAGAAAAGAAACCACTGCGATTGTGAAAAGAAGTTTGCTCATTGCCTCAGGTCCGTCGGCAATAAAGAGGCCTTGAAAGTAACCAAATTCCATTTTCATGTATTCCCAAATGTTTGCCTGACCTTCGACCATCCAATTCATTGCCATGAGAAAAAGTAAGTATTTTGATACACACACACACACACACACACACGCACACACATATATATAAATGTATATATATATATATATATATATATATATATATATATATATATATATATATATACAAATTCTTTGAAACATAATTAATACTCATATAACAATTCTCAGAGGCAAAAAATTATTTCAACAAGAGAAAATGACAAATTTAACGCACACAAGCTGGATAGACGCGGATATATAATCAGTTACAATTGAAAACGACGCAAGACGAATGATTTCAAATCGAAACGAACTGATTCAGTTTATAATGAAGACTGAAAATTAGAAATGAAAAAAGGTTTACAAGGAATATTTTTTCACTGTGAAAACATGCATATTTATACATATTATAACAATTGTGTCATCCACAGACATCTGTTTTGTTGTATTACAACCCTTCAGTCTGGCTATAGACTATCCAGTATCCCTTCCAGAGCTGCTACGTTTGGGTTAAAACCATCCCTCAGGACCCGGATGTGGATGCTCTACCCCTGCCTTACGCAGAACTGGACAGTCCGAATTATGCAATACATTTACTTATGCAAAATTCCCCATCTATAAGAGTTCTCTATTTCAGAGTTGAAAAAGCATTACATATTAGGTTAAAGTATACAAGTGCCCTACCTAAAAGTGCTCCATATGATAATATACATCTAAATATATGAAAATATATATGACAATATCTATAGATATAAACTATATATATATAAACTATATATATATATATATGTGTGTGTGTGTGTGTGTGTGTGTGTGTGTTCTCCCCGGCACTTGAGAGTAAATCGGTTCTACAAAAACATATTTCCTACAAATAAACGCGTTTTTACGCGTATTGATGTCTGAAAACAAGTACTTTTTCACACCCATACACATACAGCACACATACACACGTACACTCTCTCTCTCATGCACATCTTTAACCATACATGAGACCAAGGACGGTTGTGAACCTAAAAAGATAGAATGTCACATAAATTTTGTTGTGAATGACACATAAAAACCAATGGACACATTTCCCCCGGATAATTCTGACCTATGGGATCAAAAAAAAAAATGTGTTATTCTTAAGTTTAAAACACATCTTGTCTCTTTTTCAGTACATGAATAACAAGAAAGCAAAAACATGCTGATAAGAATGCTTTTATAAATTTGGTTATTTGACCAAGAGATCAACTGTTTGTTCCATGAAAACACATCTTGACTCTAGTCCAGGGAAAAATAGCAAAATAAGCAAAAAATCATTAAAAAATCCCATAGCCTAGTTCTGAATCGGGATAAACTGTACAGTTGAAGCAATTTTAGAGTTGAAACACAAACACCCACATACACACAAGCACATACACACATACAATCACACACACACGCACGCAAGCACACACACTCGCACGCAAGCACACACACATATATAACATTGTTAGAAAGTGGATTCTATCAGTGTACCTCATCAATTTGTATGAATTACAGCCCACAATGGAAAGCTAAATATTAAGCATCTTACAGATTAATTCTATGTATGCGTACTTCATATTCCATAATCTAAAAATTTTGTTTTTACTACTTGATATATATATATATATATATATATATATATATATATATATATATATATATATATATATATATATATATATCCTAGTAAAATGCTAAGTAGCTCCACATTTTTGGCTGCAACATCTCCTGCCCAAAAGACAAGATGCTCTGCTAGGAAAATAGAATTCTCCTTCCAGCAATATATATATATATATATATATATATATATATATATATATATATATATATATATATATATATATATATATATATATATATATATATATATATATATATATATATATATATATATATACACACACATATATATATATATATAATTATATATATTGAAGGATTGAATTAACAAATGTGGACTATGAAGTACAAATATACATAGAATTCAAATGTGCAATGGTAAATACTCATATTTTTGATTGCAACATTTCCTGTCCAAAAGAAACAATTTGATGAGATACACCGTTAGGAAGCTGATAGAATCCTTCAGGATTGGATCTGCAATTCATAGCCTGCTGACTATGGTGTACAATTTTTTCGCAAATACTAAATATCTTTTTTGACATTTTTGGCTTTAACTATTTATGTTCAGCAGATACTACAGTACACACTTTTAGAAAGCTGGTAGATTCCCTTTCCTAACGATATATATATATATATATATATATATATATATATATATATATATATATATATATATATATATATATAATTTTGTGTTTTTTTAGGGGGGGGAGGGTTCCGGAATGTCAGCACAGTTTATCCCTAACAGAAATCGGACTATCGGATCTTTCAATAGTTATTTGCCTTCTTTTTTGCTGTTTTTGTCAGATGTTTTTTTTCTATCTAGCAATTAACTTTCCTCAGAATTCTTCAATTTGAAATCTTATGGGAAAATGTTCATCTGTCTGGATATATTTTTTACTTTAGAAATTATGCAATTTTCTACTTTCTAGTTTCTGGGATCGGATTTGCACTAGTTGTAATATTGGGTAATATCAAACCCATTTTTTTCAGCTCACTGCCGTTGTCCTGGAATATAGACAAGATGTTTTCCCCACGTCATAACAAATTGGGAAAAAATGTTCATTTGTCTTTATGTTGTTTACTTCACAAATTATGCGATTTTCTATCCCTCCTATTACCTGGTTCAAAACTGCAGAAGTTGAGAATGTTAAAGAATGAAACTTGTAAGACTTTATTTCATCTTGGGAACTGGAAGAATCTTAAAATAGACTCTTCCAGAATTGAGTAAAAGCTGGCCACAAAAAAAAAATCAGGGTGTCTCCTGTGAATCTACTTTTTCAACTCAGATGATATCGGATTCGCGCTAGTTACAATGTAGGGTAATGTGAAATCCTTTGAACGGGTTTCCCAACATAATATTCGTGTGTGCGTGTATGTGTATGTGTTTGTTTGTTGTACTGTTTTGAATGCATTTTTTGTAAAATTCTTGGATACTTAGCTTCATATTTCAACGATTACTTCCCATGCTACACAAACACGGTTGGAAAGCTTATGAAATTCTCTTCCCGAAAATATCATGTACATTTATTAAAAACTCTTCAAAATTTTACAGAACTGTATATACCATGTGAGTGCAGACACGGACTCCAAACTATTGATATTGAGAGCTGTATAAGTCATTTTAAAAAGTCAACTCGTAAGAACATGCCTTGGGATCCCTTTAGTACACACGAGAAATTCATATACTGTGCTATTCTTGAGTTAAACGGTCACATTCAGAATCTGGCATACGATTAAGCAAATGTGATTTTGGCTCTGATTTTGAATGAGATCTCTTTTAACGACAAATGGTGAATACCGCACTGCAGTTTTTGAATCAGCTCTCCTGACTCATCTTATTGCAGCTGCATGATGAATTCTTCTTTGAAATTCCCTGTCTGTAAACTTTATCCCAAATTGGACTTCGAGCAATATTTTATTTGGATGGTGATTTGTAAGGGACAGTACATTGGACTAATTCATTTGCCTATTCTTTACAGTTTTGTCAGGAGCAGCTCATCCAAATGACTTCAAACTCAACGATGTACTCATTTGAGTCCTCAGTAATATACCTGCCGAATACTTAACGCAGTGTCTGATTCTCGAGATAAATTTGTCGGTGGGGTTGATGGCAGCTATTTTGAATTTCAGGATCTCGCCCCCATATGATTTTTGTAGACTTCTTTTTTCCCCATTCAAAACGTTTCGAGGAAACGAAATCCGTTGAGTCTTCTTTCGTTGCAATTTATGGGAGGTCAAATTACATTTTCACTCAACTATATCTCTATGCAGATCTAACGGTTTGATAAGCCAGCATGGATATTTAAAAAAGTCAGCTTGATAAACCTTATGTGATTTGGTGACAATGGAAATTTCAAGTGTTCCTAAGTGTTACATAATGATTTTGGTTGAACTTGTTCCTAGTTACCAGACTATAAGGATCGTATACCGTCCATAAATAACAATGAAACGTTATAAGAATAGAAATCTATAATATGAAAGCATATTTTCAAAATCATTTTTCTTTGTTTGCCCAGAGAGAATGACAAGCCGACCAAAAATCGAAGAAGAATGAACTGTACAACAGACGAGCAGAAACCAAGAATTTGGCAATTAAGAAGTGTACTGACTGGAGACGTTGTAAAGATTCCTGGAGTCCAATTGAATTAACCAAATTATGAGACTGTTCTTCTTAATGACCGATACAATCATGCCATTACGAGTTCCATAAAATAATCCCTATTTTATCAGATATAACATAATGTATTTAAAAGTGAAAAGGTCAAGGATTTATTTAGTCATTTGTAATTCAGATTAAAGTTTCACTCATCGAACCGACACGGTTCTATAACTAATTTGGATTGTCTTGAGTTTTAGGGTATCATAGATTTCCCGTATTTGGAAATTAGATTTCTGGCTAAAAACCCAAAACAAAACAATTCTAAAACACTTATTATGCACCGATCCTAATCCATTGGTACCATGGATTGATGGAAATACAAATAGTAAATGTGAATAAAACGTTTTGATCAGAAGTTGGTCGGATTTAAGAAAGCCAGAATCCAAGAATTATACCCGTAGAGTAGACTGATTGAAACACATACATGGGTTGTACTAAAACGTTTAGATCGAATGTTGGTCTGATTAAAAGATGGTTAAAGTAAAGAATTTCTACCTTCACTTTTTTTTGTATTCTGTACATTCATTATTCTGATGTTTTGTTTGATATCTTTCGGGAAATACACAAAAGTATCTAAAAAAGTTGCGTTTAAGAACATTTCATGTATATTGAGATCGTCTTCTTCAAAACAGTCTCCAGCAGCTGGCATACATCAGTGCCAAAGTCTTCTCAACTTTTGAATGCTATTTTGGCGGTCATTTTAAATAATTGCATTTAGATCTACAAGCAATTTTTTTTTATTCAGTGCTATGAAAACAGCGTCCCTTTAATGTAAATTTTATTTTCGGAATTATGAAGTGACCACATAGGGCTATGTCAGGTGAGTTCGGTCGATGGGGAATAAGATTCATTTTGTTTTCTGCCCCAAACGGTTGATTGAAAAAACAAGAAGCTTTTCTATGATTTCCATTTTCTCTAGTCTTTGCAGCAACACGTTCCATGTTCAAATTCATGGTTGAAATGTTTCCACAGTAACCATAAGATAATCCTATATCTTCTGAAACTTACATTGCAGTCAGACGCCGATTATAACGGATATGTTTGGGAACATTGGAAAATGTTTTCATGTTTTTCCTAAAGATAAAAGCCTTTTCGTTTCTGTGTCATCTGTGACTGGAGTTCTACATTTTTTGAAGCATTTAAACCAGTCGAATGTGGTTCGTCACAGAGCATCCTTTTCAAAGCAGATTTTTTTTTCGTTTTTCTTAAGTTTAAAACAAAAATTAACACTGACTCTATGCCCTTGAATCCGCTCTATTTTCAGAATATATCGGCCGAGCAAAATCAAAATAGAAAAAACACAGTAAAATTCGGCGCAAATGAGATATTTGGATGGAATATTTCACAGATTCAGATTCCACTCTTACAATTCAATTCATCTATTGTCACCACCACCAGAATAGATCTCAATCAACTCAAACAGTCCGGATACTTTTGGATCAAACCTCATGTTACGAAACACAGAGAAATTATGTCCTGCAACATGTAGTAAGAATGGTAAGAATGACAACCACTGTCTCGTAACAAGTATGCATGTCAGGGTCTGAGATATATCAGCAAGTGAGACTGTTTGAGTTCACCATTCTGATGTGTTAATAAAGTGAGCAATTATACACCAGAGGGAAGATTTGAGTATCCCTGATAAAAAGCAAAAATTCTATGTCAAGGTGACTAGATCAGAGCATTTTCAAAAACAGCATGGCTTGTGGGGATTCATGTTCAGTGGTCATTAGTATCTTTAAAGAGTGGTTCGAGAAGGAAAAAGTAACAATATGATTTATAAAATGCATACCAATTAGGCAATGAATCACTGAGACCTCTCTTTGTGAACAAGGCTCCCCAGATACAAGCCAACAAAACAAAACGGCTACCTTTACATTAATTGCAGGTATCTTAAAATCAGAATGGACGGACACGTGTATCATAGCACGGCACATAGAGTTGTGCAAGGTATTGCTTTGCTGCAATCCACTCAGAGTTACCCATGCCTACAAGTGTCCATCATTGGATACGTCTTCAATGGAAACGCTACCATCGGAACTAGACCATGTATCAAAGGAAGATGGTCATATTATCTGATGCTTTTCCCGGGCAAGATAGATGACAGGGAACGCATCTGCCGTTATCCTGAGGAAGCGATGGCACCAGGATGCATCATTGGAAGACAACCGGTGGAGGCAGTGTGATTATTAGGGGAACATACTGCTGTGGTTAACTCTGGGTTCTAACCTAAATGAGAGAGGTATTTATTCATCTTAAAGTACGTGTGTTCCGTTATTCTTTGGAATTGGTGGTATCAGATTGCACTGTGTGAAAAATAAAGCAAACGAACAAACAAAAACAAAAAAAAAAATGGCTCATAGAGACATTGTGATGGTTCGGACAACTTTTGGGTGGAAAACACTGTGAACTATCTTGCATGAAGAGAGCACTTTGTCGTATATATTATACTTGAACATCATTGAAGACCAAGTACACCTCCTTAGGACAACAGTCTTTTACTAAGCACAATAATGTGCCAAGTCACAATGCACAAGATGTTTGAGAATAGTTTCAGGAATACGAAGAAGACTTTACTGTGCTGCCTTACCAATCAAACCACTCCAAATCTTGTTTCCCTTTAGCAATGGAATTAATAGTCCACAAGTCCATTTTGCTGAATGTAACTCGCAGCAGTAACCAGTAACCAGAGAAAACCATTAGTCTTATAATGTCAATGACCGATTATTAGGTAGGCATTTTTCAACATATTGGCTCATCACAGCGTGTATATAACACCCCTGATCATAAGTATTTGAACAAACAAACATTTTACTTCTATGGATTGCTTTTAAGATTTAAAAAAATAACTTTACGCAATAAGAAACATTTTATTGCAATCAACACCAAAAGTCCTGAGTCTAAGCGTATTTTGTAGTACTCAATCATAAATTCAAGGAAGACACTGAAATATCAAATTATATTGCTAAATGAATTATACCAGACATTTTTTTTATTCCACGACAATTTTTTTTCAGGATTAATTTGCAAATCAGAAAAAAATTGTTATTCAAGCAAAACTGATTAAGAAAGAGACTTGAACAAGACCAATGCATATACTGGAAGAATGCACATGTAAGCATAGAATTTGTGATTGTTCAAATTCTCATGATCAGTATTCGTTTATATCTGAAAAAATAAAACTATATATACAATACTGACGTTGAACTAAGGATTATAGTCCATGTTCATGCAGACAAGGTATCCATTTTGTCTGACCAAATGCTAGGTGGGACAGGAACGTTTTTCAACACCCACTTTCTGTTGCTTTTCTTTTTGCTGACGCTTCTCACTTTAACCCCTGCGGCTATATGGTCATACGTTTCCACGGCCAAACCTACTTAATCACCCTCTTGTATAAATAAAGTGACTCGATTACGTGATCTATCATCATTCGACCACGTGCACAACTATTAAGTTTTATGTTCGAGACACGTAGTGGGGCATATTTCCAATCGTCCAGAGCAGACACGATAAATCTATTTCTATCCTATTTTCTTTCTCTAAGATGAATTTAATATCAAATATACCACAGGAGGCACGAGCCTAAACATTTACCAGCTTCATCTTACTGCTTCCATCTTGAGGCTGTCTATTGTTTTCACCCACAAGAACCTAGGATTACTAGATTACACTACAATACACCAGGAAATGCAAAATATCAATTCCAAATAATCGGCTAACAATCGTGGTTTAAAAATTGTTCAAATTTGATAAAAATCGACGATATTGAAAATCCTACTTACAGCGTTTGAATACGTTTATAAAGTTCCACCGACCATGACCCTTCCAAACGATAGCGTGGTTTAACTGGTTAAAAGCATGTTCATATTCTATGCACCTGGAGCAAAATACATGTTATGGAATGTGGTTTTGTGTAAAACAGATGAATTTTCAGGAAAAAGCATGATAAACAATTAAATGCTGAGAATAGTCATCTGTTGATTTACATTTCTTTTTTGCTTTCGTTTTTTTTTATTCGCTATCGATCTAACCATACTCTTATTCATTCTCCTCCCACCACCAAAAATCTCCCGCTCAAATAATTTGAAGATTTCACTCTGTGGAATATCAATCAAATAGAATTGACGTACCATTAGTCAAACATTTTTCTGCCACAAATCTTTTGTGGTTTTACTAAAGCAGAATATCGACCACCTCTAATATAAATTGATGAGAGGGAACCAGTGACGTTCCAGCGTCGTCTCGTCTTCTATCCAAGATGGAGTCGTTATGCCTGTTCCCTTTGCTCATTCTTCTTTCCATCTTCGGTTTTGATTCAACTGCAGGGAAGCTCCAAATTTTCAGCGGAGGAAACCGTTTAATTTTATGGTCATCAAAATGCAAAAAATGTATGCTACTTCCATATAAGTAAGTATATTTTTAGATTATCTCAAACAGAAGCTCGACATTAAGTCTAAATATGCAATTGAACTACCGTGGTCATCAAAATATGTGTGTGCTTATTTGTTTATGTATTTGGTTGCTGTTTGTTTGATCCAGCACTCCTGACCATACTGTTTTATCCACAGACTTGGATATTTGCATCAGTACTCTACTAGACTCCTTCTAATTTTATTTCTGGGGAAAAATAAGTTTTTTTGACCTTTTGGGGTTTTAACTTGACTGATTCAATAATAACATCTAGATTCTCCTAAATGTACGTTTTTGTAGATTATCCCAAATCTATATGCTTCTAGATGATTAAAAACCTATATTTTAGATGTTTTCCCTTGGAAACCTACAATGATGTCATTGATAAAATTTATTCTGATCATATTCACTCTCTGTGGAATTTCTTTTTCTTTACATGACTTTGAATTTTTGCACTACTTTTTTTTTTACTTAGTTGATTAGTATATAATTCAATTTATAGAGTTTGATATCAAATTGTTCAAAACTTTACTTTATTTTATTCAATTTCGATGCGATTCTTTTTTTTCTCTCAATTCTTTCTATGTCCTGCCTTGTGACAGAGATGGTTGCAGATATCCCATTCAAAACAAAGGTCCGTGTCCAAAGTTCAAGGTTCCAGGTAAAAACAAGAAAATGAGTGCAGATTTTCACGAGTGCAGACCTAACCTACTCGGAAGTACACAATCTATAGTTATATGCCTTCCCTTCATTGGATTTGCGTCAGAATAATCATCATCATCATCATCATCATCATCATCATCATCATCAGTCTTTTAGCGTCCGTCGTTGGACATAGACCTTCCCCAGGATTTGCCACACTTCTCTATCATGGGTGTCACGGAGCCAGTACTTCCTGAACTTGTCTAGCTCGTCTCTCCATCTAATATTTTGCCGGCCTCGGTTGCGCATGTGGTCTCGGGGAATCCATGTTGTGAGTCGTGATGTCCATCGATTGTCTGCCATTCTTGCAACATGGCCAGCCCACCGCCATTTGAGATTTTTTATGGATTCTATGATGTCTCTAACTCTTGTCTTTTCCCGGATGTACTGTGCTGTTTTGTGGTCTCTCCATGTGGGGCCCAGCATTATTCTTTCATGTGCACGTTGCATGGCTCTCAGCTTACGGGTCTGTCTCTTGGTTAAGTTCCATGTTTCAGCTCCATAAGTGACTATTGGGAGGATGCATTGGTTATACACCCTTCTCTTTAGGATCAATGGGATCTTATTATTTTTGAAGGTTGAGCTAGCTCTGCCAAAGGCTTGCCATCCTAGTGTGATTCTTTGCAATCAAAGTGTAATAAATGTCAAAAGACACAAGGCATCGATTTTTTTTGTATCCATCAACAAAATGTGTCCTTAGGTGTCAGCATGCCCGGCATGATACACCAACAATTTTTTAGATCAGAGGAGAGTTCGTTTTTTGAGACTCTCCTCCTTTGGAACATTAATGTCATTAAAAAAAACTTTCAATGTCCTTTTTCCTCCTATTTCACCTTGCACTTTACAAGACTTATTGAATGAGTTGCTACCCAAAATTAGGGAGAATTTGAACGGTGTTCGAGCCAAGTGTAGGACTTCTGCTGCAACTCTTCGAAAACAGTCCTCTTTCGTGCTTGTTCATAAAGAGAGTATTTTTTACCAGACAGTAGGGGATTGTGTAAACCTTTGCAGTTTTAAAATATTTGAGATTTGGAGTAGCAACTGACGTATCTATTGCATGCATATATGAGCAAATATGTTCTTTGATGTAAGAAAAAAAAAGAGAAGATTTCCCAAGATCAATATGAAAAAAAGTAACATTTTTCTTCTGATTTTCAAATTACAGCAGCCCCCTTCTCCTACATACATCCGAGGAGGATATGTTTCAAGACCCACGTATGATCCGTGAAACAGTTGTTAGTACAGACAACTATAAGCACAATGTTTTTCCCAATAAATACACACATATTGTATGATTTAATCAACGAATTCGGTACAATGTGTGATCAATACAAATAATTGATGATAAGATTAAACAATTATAACCGTAGATTGTAGCAACGTCAGCATATGACCTTTTCTATCTTTATTAAATCGACAACTTTCACCTTTTCACTCACAGATCATTTAGCAGCAAATGTGACTCGCCACGATTAATAGTGTTGCGCTTTCGGGCCATTTTTTAAAGCTTATTTCATAGGTTGACCGCGGTTAACCGAAACCAAGAAAGCAAAACAGCGGATAAGGGATCACTGTATCTTATCCCTAACGTTGGGTCAAATCCATTATTTCTTGTTTTCTCATTACCCAATACAGCTTCGTCACTTCACAGAATATCCATCAAATGCACAAAATAAATGTCAATAAATGATTTTTACTTTTTAAAGTTTTATATGAACACATGTGATATTTGAAAACAATAGTAAACTTAATCGAACTCTTGACACTCAAGGGCAAGAAAAAAATGGAATTAATTGCTGAAAAAAAGAAATGGCTTAGTTGATATAATCATATGTACTGTATTCTGTGGCATATAAGATGGGCTTTTCTTTTCAAAATCTGAACCTCAAAATAACCCTGTACCACCTACCGTGAAGAAAAGGTTAACGCATTCAATTAATCACAAAGAAATTCTATAATTTTTGTAATAAAAATAGATAGAAATCATCTGGAATAATGAAACCCTTTTATAATGAATCATAATCATCTTAATCAGCATCTACTTTTCAGCGTCCATCGTTTAACATAGAAGTTTTCCAAGGCTCGCCAGATATCACTTTTTCAAATTTTCAATCTATATATATGATAATCCTTCCAGCTTTAAATTCTAGATTTTCAAGAGCATCTGGTTTATCTCTCGATGCAGTATGTTTTTGTAAAAGTCTGGTGAATTGCCTTTCGTATCTGTTCTCCTTCAGCCGACGATATTTCGTTTCTCCGACTACCTCTGCAACCGTGTCCTACTGAAAGCTCTAGACGTTTATGTTGTGCATTGATTGTATCATTTCCTTTTTCTCAGAAATCACAAAGAACTCGACCCAAGCAATACCAGGATATCGAAGAGTTATGACGAGATGAAAGCGATGCTCAAGAAATGTAAAGAAGTTACAGTATTCACCGATGAGGGTTTGAATTTTGTAGCAAAATTTTATAAAAGGAGTGAGTAAAATCTTAAAGTGAATATTGACTTTATCCGGTGAAGATATACATTTTGATATGCTTGTCTTTAAGGACTGTGTAAATGAGGAATGACAAGAGCAGATGTTGAGGCTTGCTTCTTGCTTTGCATTACAATGTTTTCTTTACGGTAGTCGGTGTTCGAACAGTAGTCAAAATACTCTATTTCGGAGACTGATTTTCTAGGCAGCTGAAAAGATTGGCGTAATAGAATATTCTACACTTTACATTAATCCTTCTGCTATACAGAATTGTTTATCATTAACTGCTTTTGCAGTCAGTTGCAATAGTTATTTCAAGAGCGCAACAGTAGTTTTTGTTCGAGACAATTTTAAAAACAAACCAAGGATTTTGAATACTGATTTTCTAGGCAGTTCTTCCTTACTTGGAAGATAGGCATAACATGTTTTTCTGCGTCCATATTTGGTTTGTACTCTTTATGTTAAACTCTTTTGAGTATCAAGTATTGGACTGGGAATAAAGTCTAGATTATTTTACTGGCAGCATGGTTAACGATCGTGATGCCAGTACGTGTCACAAATCCAGTTTCATCTACTTGTGTATGCCGGTGTTTGTTGATCGTAAATTTGTCAAGGGATCAGGCATTAAATGTTGATTACACAGTAGTCTCCCAGATATATTTTATTTTTGCAAATACGTAAAAATATTGGTTCATTTCGGTTGGACATAAAGAAGAAAAACGAAGAGCGAAAAAATGTTTTGGATATTTTCAAAGTACAACGCCATTTTTTGACAGCATGGGTAAGCAGGAAAATAAATAACTGTTTTCTAATCTTTTTTTTCTTAGCTTCCAAATGGTGCGGTCTTAATAATGACAAAGCTGTTACAAAATGTTGCGATGAGCGATCGAAATGTCCTTTGAAACTGGAAGGATGGCAGTCAAACGGAAAATCCAAGAATATTCGCCCTTTTACAATGTGAGTCACCTGACAGGCAAAACATGTAAAATCATGACGTTTATAACACATATAAACGATAATTTATTTATTAATATGGAAGGTGAACAGGCAGTAAATTGTTTTTGTTTATCGTTTCAGAAAAGAGGAGAAAATGATCCCAAAATCCAAATAGAAAAGCCTTTTTTATTTCCAAGTAAACTATATGGGATGAATTGATTAAATCAATTTAAATTAAATGGTTTGAAGTGGTTCAGTTCCAGCAATGATCCACTCAACCCCG
Organism: Thysanoteuthis rhombus; assembly: GCA_963457665.1. Lineage (NCBI taxonomy): Eukaryota > Metazoa > Mollusca > Cephalopoda > Oegopsida > Thysanoteuthidae > Thysanoteuthis > Thysanoteuthis major. The sequence goes on along the minus strand of OY735228.1, from coordinate 27,229,567 downwards.
ATCCACTGTGCCTTACGCGTACCATTGAGAGAAACAACATTACATCTCTCTAAAACGCGAACACAGTGATTGTAGTATGGGAAAGAAATGATTCTAACACAAACCTGATTTTGCCTTATACCGCATAATTAGAACATTCTTGATAGTTGTTGCTCTATAATGAAGGTAAGAGTACCTATGAATATTTTGAGTTCATCATTTTGAATATGGATATATGCCTTTCCCAAGGGCATTAGTGCAAAGTGAGTGCAAATTGTCTCAGCTGGAGTTCTTAACTCTTCTGTTCGCTGATACCTGCTTTCCGCGTCTTTGATGCTCATTTATTCTCAACATTTCATTCATGTTCCCCTCCAGACCTCTTCCGGGTGGAAACTAGTTCCCATGACGCTTGCTTCTTAACCTATACTACCTATCACGTCACGTTGTTTGTTCGTTTGTTTTTTTTTAATTCTTAAATGTTATTGAGTTGCGTCCCTTTAATCGACTGTCACTTTTTTTCTTTGTGTGATCAACCAAGAAAAAAACTAAACATGAGTCAACTGATTAAAGGGAAGCAACTCTATGTTATTTGAAAAAAAAATAATATTTGCTAATTTTGTACTGTTTTTCGTTATTTTTCCCCTTGAAAAAGAAATGGTTGCGATTGTGAGGATAAGTTCGTTGAGTGCCTCAAGGAAGTCAACAATAATGAAGCCAAGAAGGTGTACAATTTCATTTTTCATACATTCCCGGGTGCTTGCCTGACCTTCGACCATCCAATTGTTTGCAATCATTCAAAGTAAGTAGCTTGAAATTCAACAACTGTAGCCATAAAAGATGAAGGGTTCTATTCATTTCCTATGCATATGTTTGTTTATTCACGTGTGTTCAAGCGCTTCCAGCCATACTTTTTTTTTCTACGGAATTGAACAGACATTAGATCTTCATTACACCCCTCCCGAATTTCTTATTTTTGGTAAAAACAGCTTTTCTGACCAGGGAGTGGGATTATTTTGAAAGGTATGATTAATAAAATCTCAATTTTCCAGGATCCAGATGTTTTTTAATACTCTTATTTATATGATCACCAATGGGAAATGCAAGTGATGTCATAAATACGATTTATTTTCCATTGAAATTCTCTTACATGATCCCGAGTTTTGACGCAACAGTTGTTCAATTATTCAATTATTGACTATGATGGCGAGTTTGAATTGTTTTAAGGGATATCATATATATATATATATATATATATATATATATATATATATATATATATATATATATATATATATATACAGCACTAAACACCGAACGTTAAAAGACTTTTCAAAATTTTCTGTCGCTTCAGTCACATATTTCCTTCACATATGTATATGTGTGTGAGTGTGCGTGTTTGTGTTGTGTATGTGCGTGTTTATGTGTGTAAGCACCTACACGCAAGTATACTTACAATGATAATAATCATGTATATGTCTGTTATTCATCGGTCCGTAACAATGGACTCTTCCACTCAATGCGTGCAACATTGTTGATAAGAATACAAGGTAATCATTATTTGAAACAATGGAGTCTATTCTCTTAGATTTTTCACATGTGTTAACAAGTTTATTGATATTCAAATAGATTCTCGGGCAAACTACCCCTAGTTCTTCTTGCTGGTATGAACAAGATGAACGCAATTTTCATCGGAGAGCTGAAATCTGGCACAATCATTATACTATCCCATATTGATAGAACTTTGGATGGATATTTATCAAAAGATGAAATTTTGAATTTTCTTCCGTCAAAATTGAATAGTATGTGGATATTTGCGAAATTTTAAAACTTCTCAAGTGTTAATCATCCGGAGAAATTACATCTATATGGTTCATATCGATCATCATTTTGTCTGTTTTGCTTGATCCATTCTTTATGTCACTTGCTGATCTATTTAAAGATTCACCACCGTTGTATAAAAGCAGTTTCCTATCATAGCAAAGTTCTTGGTTTTTAAAATTAGTCTTTCCATTTTCAGTGCTAAATATACAGTTGCATTCACAAAAATTACTGACATTCGACTCATTAACGTAACTTGATAAGACTTGATGAATATTCATTGATTACTGAATATATCTTATAGAAAGAGTGACAAAAACAGACACTCAAACTTAGAGCCTTGCAACATGTGCAGGAGAAAATCATGATCAACTTCTGTTGGAGAGATCATGAAACAGCACAGCGTAGTGAACAAAAAAAAAAGGAGTCAAAGATGTATGTGTGTGTGTTGTGCAGATTGATATATTTGTGGGTATATTTGTGTGAATGGATTGATATGTATGTATGCTAAAGACATTTTTGAGTTTGCTGAACTTGTTTCTGTAGCAAACCCACTACCTATTATATCTCCAGCTCTACACTAAATCAATTTAATTCTCGGAGTATAAAGTTGAATGTATCGAGCACTATGTTGGCACCAAAAAACAGTTTGCACTGTTCAAGTTTTGTTGAAGTTATCAGCATCATGAATAGCACGGTGTCTTAATTTGGATTTGCACTTTAAAATTCTAACACCTCATGTAGACACCATTGGTGCTAAGGGCTCAAAATCTCGTTTAAAAACGAATTATGTCCCTATTAATATTCAATCAGCGAAAAATACAATCACATTAGTAAATCTCTAACTAGTTGCATTTCCTCTATCATTTAAAAGGGAGGAGACTCTCCAAGTGTAAAATCATTAAATGAGCATTCTGACATCCTAACCAGCGCTCATTTCCTTCCGTTTACAGCCTAAATCTTTTTTCTTCTATAGACATTATTACATAGATGTAGGGGTATTGAGACGAGACTTATGATAGATCACCCTCACTCAAGGTTTGGCACTTATTTCATGTATTGTGAAAAAAATATATGGGTCAAATTCTGCCGAGAAATTTCTTCAATGATTCTCAGAATCATCGATTTCATACATGGAAGAACCAGCATTACAGATCGATAAATTGAATGCTGAAATGATTAAAAAAGTGCTGACTATTTTCAACATAAAAACTTTATAACTAACTTTAATAACTCTAGTTTATATCTTAATTTTTCAGGCTGTGTTTGACACATGCACACACAAGCACATACACAAACACACGCATACATATTCACCGATACAATTTTGGGCATTTTTCGTTTTGTTAAGTTATCTTGTCTACATGAATATTCTAAACTCTCATGGGTATTTAAAGTGGTCCAAAAACATTTTTTTAATATGAGGGAAATTCAAGTTCTATTAAAAAATGGACTTTAATATTTGCACAGTGTCCATAGATGATAATAAAACGTTATTTGAATCAAGAACTATAATATAAAAGCATATTTTCAAAATTCTTTCGCGTTTGTTTTCGCAGAACGAATCGCAAAACTAACCAAGAGATCAAGAAACTGGAATGCACATGGGACAAGAAGAGACCCAAAAGATGGCAGGTCATAGATCTATTGACCGGAAAAGTTGAAAAGTAAACTCTTCCAGTTGCGCCGGCCCCCTGAGATCAACCAAATCATGAGAATGTTTTCGTCAATGAGCAATACTACAAAGCAATTTCCTATTCCATAATACGCTTATGATTTTAAACACATGGTTTATACTGTAGAACATGGTTCTGGAACTATGTTGGATTGACTCCGATTTGTGGATATCATAGTTCTGTGGTATTACAGAGTTAGTTAGCACACATACACGCAAGAAAAAAAGTTTTCACCCAAAGTTGGTCGGATTAAAAGAAGGTCAAAGTAAAAAGTTTCTACCTGTATTTCATCTTTTTTTTAATAATTCATTTTGATCATTCTCACATGATTCTGACATTTAGTTCAATCTTTTCTCTGTGTGTGTTTAGCAGATGCAGAAATACCCGGAGAAAATCGGCAAATTTAAAATGACTTTCGTAAACTTACGTATCAGTCCTTCCACACACGAATACATCTACAACACACATACACACACAAACACATACGCCGGCGCACGGGTGCACACACATACACACACACACACATACACACACACACACACACACACACACACACATGTATAATAGGAATTGGATTCGGTACACAAACAAGTTTATGTTTCTGCCCACTTCGGGCCTCTTCAGGCGAATCATCAGGGTCTCCTGAAGACGCCCGAAGAGGGCAGGGAGATAAATTTATTCGTGCAGCCAATCTAATTATATATTCCTATTATATTTCCAGCCCTACTCTGAAACAACTTGATTCTCAGAGTATAAAATTGAATGTATCGAGCACTCTATCAAATAAATCCATCACATATCAAACATTGCTTTATATAACATTATATTATTCTATATTGCAAACCTGAATAGTACTACACACACACACACACACACACACACGCATATATATATATATATATATATATATATATATATATATATATATATATATATATATATATATTTTAGTCCGAACTACAGATGCTCTGGCACGGTGTTTCTCAGTAGCAAATCGTACAAAATATACTTCCAACTAAATTGTCTTCATAATTATCACATTGTGTTGGTCATGAATCGTCCATCAACTTGACATACACTCATATACTGTAATATATATATATATATATATATATATATATATATATATATATAGTTATTGATTGTGCAAAAATCTTTTAAAACAGCATATCAATTGGAGGTTTCGGCATGCTTGTTAATATTATGTTGTGAAACGATTACTTTCACTTTTTGTATACAATGAAACTGCATCACGATACGTTGATTAGTATTTGAGCTAAACTTGCTAGCATGAATATGTACGTGAAGTGAATTTTTCGTTCTTTTCCAAATCAACTTGAGAAACTGCATTTCATGATACGTGAAAATTGTTGCCTGGCTCTTTCAGGTTCTTATCTCATCAGAAACTGAAAGAACATTAAGGCGACAACCCAACCAAACCTCCGTTCGCTTCGTTCTTTAAAAATTGTTTTTGACATTATCTTTAGTGAACAACGTATTTATCGTTCTGTCTTTCGGTCTTCTGAGATATAACTGCTAATGTCATATTCCAGTTCTCCTAAGAATTTCTCATCATAAAACTACACTATGTGCATTTTACAGTCTTCAAGGGAATTGGAAGAAAAAAAAACTAAAATAAATAGCAGTCCGAAGGTGCTATATTTGGCTATTAAGGTCGATTATAAGAATTGTTGAAACCCTTCCCTTTTATCACCAATGAAACATGCCATCTTGCGTTATCCTGATGGATTATCATGCCTTTCTTTGTTACCTAATTCTGGACTAATACTTTTTGTTGATTGCTGTTTTCATTCTATCTAATTGGAAACAGACCATGTACAAACCAATCGCTATGTTCTCCGGAGGAAGCTCATAATAGATGACACGTTCCAGCATTCACAATGCTTTCTCATAGAACCTCTTTTTTGCATTTGTTTCGCGTTTTTAACCTTTCCAAGATGAGAAACACCAGGATGTTATATGCTTCAATCCATCTTTAATGTTTTATCCAACAAACAAAAATGTGCCCGTTGGACCAATTTTTTCAGAAAATGCATAGTAGAATAAAAAGTTGTCACGACAACTTTCTAAAAGCGTTTTTATTTAAAAAATAATGGCTGCAAGATAAAATTTGACACAAATGCAACACTTTTTTGGTCAATTCACTTTAATTCGAGGCCGCTCGATTTGCATCAAAGTAAAATCGGTGCAGAGCGAGAAATAAATTCCTATATATATATATATATATATATATATATATATATATATATATATAACACTCCCTCGTTCAGGGTTGAGCACTTTCTAAGTAAGGTAACTCGTTCATTGTAAGCTTATGCAATGCTCTTCCGACATGGAATGGAGCATTCAGGTGGATGTGGAATATTCATGATAAATAAATGAATACATTGCTTAAATTCAACCTCACTGACCCTCCAGCTCCGTGGAGTAGAGGGAAGATACCAGCCTCCGTGTTTGAAGCTAAGGTTTCAATCTATAGCGACACTGAAGAGTTGTAATACAATGAACCAGCTGTCTGTAGATTACACGATAATATATATATATATATATATATATATATATATATATATATCATGTCTGAAAGTAAATGATAATTTTATAGACATTTGCCTTTTCTTCGGGATCAAAGTGTTGTATCTGTTCCACAGCAGAACCCGAGGCGCAGCTACTGACACTTGCCCGTCGAATGGGCCGGAGATTGGGTTTTGTGGGTGGTGTCAAAACTGAGTGTGCCGGTGCAGTGCGTCAGCCAATGAGGTTTTACTGCGGCTGCCACTGCTACGCGCATTGGAGGCCTTTGGACTCGTCGTTGGGCCATCCTATTATTACTCAGCCCAGCTGCAGGGTGTCAGTACCCCTTGGAGCAGCACTGCTCCATTGCACTCAACGGAGCTGGTCCCCAAGTGGACACTTTCGTGGTGGAGGTTTCTTTGGTTGCTTAGCAAACTGAAGCAGCGTTGGCCAGATGGTTCTTATTCTTCTCACGTTAAGCCTCAACCTTGTGTCATATTTTTCTGTAGTGCGACAGCGAATAAACACCCGATCCAGTATCATGAGTTAGGATTGAAACCTTCGCTTCGAACCCGGAGGCTGGTACTCCAAGGAACCGGACGATCAGTAAGGTTGAATTTAAGCTATATGTTTACTTAGCTTATATTCCCCAACCACTAGCGTGCTCTATTCCTATGGAAGAGAATTGCATAAACTTTCAATGAACGAGTTACTTCACTTAAAGTGTGCTCAACCCTGAATTGGGGAACGTTATATATATATATATATATATATATATATATATATATATATATATATATATATATATATATATATATATGTGCGTGTACAGTTAGAAACGGAAATTTGAAAAGACTGATCAATCATTATTATTATTAGAAGCATTTTGACGAGTATCCTTATTCTCCCAACTGTGGCTGCGACTTAGACGTTGTCAATAAAAACTTATTCTTTTTTATGATTTGCACTCTTCACAAACAACCTTAAAGTGACGAAAAAAACAAACAAATGAAATTAAGGTGAAAGAAACATTATTGAGAAAAATACCAATTGTTGACAATGTGTCCTCTAAGAACAATAACATTCCACAAAATATATCTACTGATACTACGATTGCATTTAAGCAAGCATCACAAACGACAGTACCTGGCTTTCGTGGAAAATACGGTATATTTTTAGATGGTTACAACTATTTTTTTTTTACATCGTTGACTCATGTAGCTCAAACAATAGAACAGCTGTTGTATATAAAGCAGGCTTCTCGGGGATGAAGCGGTTGGTCTGATTATCGCCACAATTTTTTTTTAAATTCACAATCTACACTATTCATTAATAGCCATAGAGACATGAACTGAGTTGTTGTGATGTAAAACAGATAGAGTTGAGAAAACATCAGTTTATGATTTTCATTTCTGGACTGTGATTAACAAATAAGACGCACACATACGCACATAAACATCCACCATGAGGAAGGGGTGTAAGACAAGGTCGATTTAACGTCTAGATACCACATAAATGAAAGTGTGACGACTGACTCCTCAAAAATTCTCTTTGGTTCTAGCAACTGCTGTGACGTGAGTCATCATCAGTCTCTTAACGTCGGTCGTTGGACATATACTTTCCCCAGGATTCACCTCACTTCTCTATCATGGGCATCGGGAAACCAGTACTTTCTGAAATTCTATAGCTCGTCTCTCCTCCTACTACTCTGCAGGCCCCGGTTGCGTATGTAATCTCTGGTGATCCATATCGCAAAAAGTGATGTCCATAGATGGTCTGCCATTCATGGGACATGGCCAACCCAGAGATTTTTTTACTCTATGATGTCTCTGACTCTTTTTATTCTCCCGGATGTACTGTGCTATCTAATGGTCTCCATGTGAGACCCAGCATAATTCTTTCAAATGTACGTTGCATGGTTCTCAATTTGTGCGCCGGTCTCTTGGTTAGGTTTCATGTTTCAGTACCGTAAGTGACTATTGGGAGGATGTATTGGTTGTATACCCTTCTTTTAAGGATTAATAGGATCTTCTTGTTTTTGAAATCTGAACTTGCTCTGATGTGTTCTGAACTTTAAATCTTGGAACAAATCCTGTGCCCCTTGGTCTATGACTTCGGAGGGCAGTACCTCGCCTCATGGGTTAAAACGCCATTAGCTATGGCTTCACATCTGTGTCTGTGAAATATATAAACATAAAATGAGTTCTATTCCAAAAATTAATATTGAATGATAAATTAGTTCACAAGACAAATATCCCAGTTCACCAAAAGGTATCCTCTTGAGTATTATTGGACTTTTTACTCTCATTTTGAAATTACTACACCAGGAATGAAATTACACGTGAAAGTTTTCCTTTTTTAAAAAGTATTTTCAGTGGAAGCGTGTTTCAACATTTTTAATCCGTAGGCTCGATTCTTCGAACTGGTCAATAATTTTAAACACCGTAAGCCCATTTGATAACATAGGTGACCCCCCCACCCTACTAAGATATATTTGGTTTAACGGGAAAATTAACAGGAAATGAAACGAACAATATGAAAAATTAATTCATTATTCAATGAACAAAATTAAAAAAAAATTAATTTGAGCCTTTCTCTTAAGGAGCCCAGACAATTGCTCTCTGGAAATGCAGAGGCTTACAGGTTAAAAGGGTCTAATTGATAAATTTGATTTTAGGCTCACCTAATATTCCAGCTAGTTAAAAAATGTATCACTGAATTGGAAAGTAGACAGTTTAAAATCTTGTAGAAAATCTTAAATCTAGATAGAAATCAACCAAGTTGAAAAATTATCATTATTGAAGAGAGTGGGGCCACTTCGGGCACTTGCCAGTCATTTCAGAAAAAGAAATCAGACTCTGTGACAAAGAGAAACTTGGGTAAAGTTGAGTCCAGGATGTTGCCGTAGCCAACGTAAGAGTGCTTACTTCCACTGACTACAAGTGAAGAAACTTTTGTGTGCGTCTGAATCGTGATTACTTGATAACTGGTCAATACAAGTTGATACCAACCATATATATCAACCAGCATGCAAGGCAGTGCAGTATTGAGTTTTGGGTTTTACTGGATCAGTGATTCTCCAGAAGTCTAATGAAAATAAATAAGGTATAGCCCCTTCCAAACCTGCACCTTTGGAAAGGGCATTGTCCAAGTATTCAATAGATCTGACAGATAACAGATAATAGGAAATGTTCTTTTTCAGCAAAACAGCCGAATTAAAGAAAGGAATAATGGAAAAAAATGCTGGGAATAAAGTCACCTGTTGATTCGCTCATTCTTATTTTCCACGTTAGTGTATTTTATTCTCTATCGATTTAATCTTACCCTGTCTTATTCCCATCCCCCACCACCAAAAGATCACTCGCTCAAATAACTGATGGATGTCAATTCGTGGAATATCAATCTGGTGGTATTGAGGTCCCATTAGTAAGACATTTTTCTACCACGAATCTTCTGTGGTTTCACTAGAGTAAGAAATCGATACTCTAATATGAATTGATGAGAGAAGGCCGATGACATTGCAGTATAGTCTCGTCTTTTGTCCTGGATAGAGTTGATACTCTTCTCACCTCTAGTTGTCCTTCTTTCGAATTTATCTCAACTGCGCAGGAACTTCAAATCTGCCCTGAAGGATCTCCTTTACTTATGATTACATAAAAATGCAAAATTGTCTTTTTTTCTAAGTAGGAGCATATATTCAATCAGAGACATGACATTGCTATCAATCACGCAATATATGATAAAAGATTGGGTTCAATATCGAAAGTTTCTAAAAACTGTAGTTCATTTTATTGAGATTCGATTCAATTTCTCCTCTATTTTCGTCATTATTTAATGTTATGTCCTGTCCGCAGTATAATTTTGCTATTGTCAGGTTAATCTTCTCCTAGAGCTGCTGTTCTTCAACTAGCAATATTTCGTCTCCCCCCCACCAAAAAAAAGCAATATATGTTTCTCTGTTCCAATATATGTCTCTGGAGGGAATTGATTGTAATTTTTTCCTCCTTTTAGATATTACAAAATCTTCGATCCAAACAACATTGGAATAAAAAGAGTGTCCATGAGTTGAAAGCTATGCCCCCAAAATGTGAAAATAACATTATATTCATGGAAAAATCTACGGAAATCGTCAGTGTTTCAACGGATGAGTAAAAGACATTTCTAAGTGATTGCTGACTTCATGAAGATGTATGCTTCTACGAATGCATGTCGTTCAGGAAGTGGTTGTGGAAAATTAATTCCCATCATCATTCTGTAGCAAAGTGGGTTCATGTATAATGGATGTGTGTACGTGATTTAGAGGACTAAAGTTTAAGTAGTGTAGTTATATAAGTCGATTTAAAGTATGTATGTATATACGTAGTGGGTTGAAATTCTTAGGCTTAAAAGAAAGGAAATGCGATGGATAAGGGTCAAGAGACATATGGCCTTTATTGAATATGTATGTGGTCCTACAGGCGCCGTAACTACTAATAGGCGGATGAAGTTTTGATTGTGGAAAAATCTTTGTTCAGGAAATATCAATTCTGATCCGACACTTTGTACAGAGAGTACAGATTGAGTGAGAGCAAAATTTCAAGCTTAAATCACGGACGATTAGAGCTAAGACAAATTAAGAAGAAAAAAAAAAGGAAATAATCATAATAGATATAGAAAAAAGAAAAAGTAATTAATTCTATTAAATAACTCTTATTAGCAAAGCCAGATTATTCAATTTAGCGTCAATAGCTTCATCTTCCTCTCTTCATTTCTCTCTTTTTATATCTCTCTTTCCTTGTTTCTTTTTTCTCTTTCTCCCCTTTTCCACTTTCCTCCCTTCTTTCTTTCTCTCTTTTATTGATTGAGAATGAATGTATAAATTCTGTATCTCTCTTCCCCCCCTCTCTTTATCCACTATTTCAAATTTCCAATTCCTTTAGCTTTAACTGGAAATTTCAAATTCTCATTGTTGTTAGGTAAGGAAAATAGAGTCAACTCGATAAGTTTGACAACAACACCCGGGGCAATATGTACCTGAATTCCGAAACACCCAAGCTAAATACATTTCCGTCTTTTGTCCTTCAGATACCCACTTCCCCAACCTCTCCCTCTTCTTTTGATCCGATTTGTTCAACACTGCATAAGAGACGTCCACAAATTACGGGTACAACGGTACGATTCCAGAAACTATTTCTGAGAAAAAAAACAAGTGCAGGTGTTGGGGCTTGCTTCATGGTTTAAATAATTATATTTCTCCCATAGTGGTGCTAGTGTTGTGTGTGTTGAGAGCTTGTAAAAAAGCCAGGATTTTGGATACTGATTTTCTAAGCGGGATAAAAAAGAATTGCCAAGTTTAACTTGGCATTATTGTAGGCTTTGTAGTTCTGATATCTACTCATTTTCTTCAGGAATTAGTAGTTAGAGTTCGAGTCAAGTTAAAAACAAACCCAGATTTTCGTATTTTCAAGTCAGGCTTTCCCGACTTTGAATATTAAGCTTAACATGATCATCTCCGACCATATTCACGTCGTGGCTGAAAATCAATTTTTGATTGGCCATTGAAAAATATCTTTAAAAATGGCGAAAAATTGTTCTGCTTCTTCAATGAAGACCCAAAAATTCAAGGATTCTCCTCATTTCTAACATTCCATAATACGTCACAATCTTGACCATCGTTTGCTATCATTTGTTCTTTTAGATGAAGTAACTATTTTGAGATTGAATTCAACTCTTTGTTACTAATTAAAAAATAATTATCTATCCGATTTAAGTTGCATATAATATCAATAGAATGCATTTTACCTCGTTGTTTCCTCCAGCATGCAAAGTTCACCCAAACAGAGGCTTCAAATTTGTTAACCTTATAATACCATGAACCACCACATATTGAATGGTATATGCCAAATTTTCATCCACTAGACTATTATCTCAGTCGGTAATTCGGTTCTGGCAATAAACAAGTATATATAATGCTGATTTTAGTTGTAAGCAGGCAGACCTTTTCACTTGATATATTGATGCAACACAATCTCTCTAATCAAATTCCCATCATATGGTCAGGTGTTTAATGAATATCAATAATGTATTAGATTACCAGAGCAAGAACAAGTTTATCCATAACATCATACGCCAGATAGCACTTTTTTTGCGTGGTCAGTGGCAACAGCCAGTCTTACAGTTGTAGCTATTTTTGCACGAAATGCGGAGTTTTCATGGCTTCTTATATATATATATATATATATATATATATATATATATATATATATATATATATATATATCGTATGTATACATGTTTTATTTAAGAGCAGCAGACAAGTTGGTGGTATTTTCATCAATATTTTTTGCATTACGACACATCTCATGATATTTGGTGTTGCTGGCCTTCGGTCTGTGTGAAATAAAAAAATTAAAGTGAACAACTCTTCAGAGAATACCAAAACATTTTCAGATAGTTCTATCAATGTACGTAAAAAAATTATTTTCTGTGATGGAACTGAGTAAATTGCAGATGTTTAGCGAGTGTATTCAGAAATGTTTCATACGTTGTATATGTTATGGAGAGAAAATGAGAAAAATTATTCATATTTTTCTGGTTCGTACATTTCATACGCTTGATTTATAATTTCAAAAAAAGAATGCCCCCATTGAAATTTTAGATAGAAAGCATCTGATCTAGGGAGAGCTTAATGGAAATGTCTGTTATGCTTGAAGCTGATTAGATACAAACCATGTCCTCAGTTGGTCATCACCGATGCTTACTCGATGTGTTTTCCAGTGACTCATTTTCAATTAGAAATATCCTGAGCCATTTTCGAGTAACACAGTCATTGACTTCACATGCACACTGTGCATTTTTTTCGGTTTTTTTTTCTGCTAGTTTTGTTCCAAGTTAAATTTGTACCGTAGACATGCATTCACAATCAAGTTTTGGACCACCTTGTTAATTTCACACATAACTAATGTAAGTATATTTCTCTGCAGATAATCTGGTAGTAAGAGATGCGCAAAGGTTTTGTGTTTCTTAAAATGTTTGCAGGTTGTTTCTATTCGAAGGTATTTTTCCTTCTTGTTCATTTGATGAAGAAAGAAAAAGGTGAAAACTGCACGAAATTAAGAACATCAACACTCCATAAGCTAAATACAACGGCGATGGTTATCAGATTTGACCAGCAGGGAAGATAATCCGAAATTTATCACCAAGATTTACCCTACGCAGACTGGTATTGAACCTTTGCTTCCAAATGTAATTTACAGAGTTAAAATGTAATTTACATGGTCTTTGTTTGATGTTTGTTTTCATCATCATCACCATCAGACTTTAAGGCCTGTCGTTAGAAATAGAATTTCCCAAGGATTAGCCAGACCTCTTTATCATGGGCGTCGCAGAGCTGATACTTTCTGAACTAGTCTACTTTGTCATGCTATCTTATATTTTTCCGGTACAGTTTCGCATACGATCTGTTGGGATTCACATTGAGTGTCGTGATGTCCATTGTTCGTCTGATATTCTTGCTACATGACCAATCCATTGCCATTTTATTTTTTTAATCGATTCTATGATATTCTTGACTGAGCATAATTTTCTCATGCACATGTTGCATGGTTCTAAATTTGAGGGTCAGTCTTTCAGTTAGGTCCCATGTTTCTGCTCCATAAGTGACTATCGGGAAGATGCATAAGTTATAGACCCTTCTTTTTAAGACAAATTGGATTTTCTTGCCATCAAAGATTGATCATGCTGTACCAAAACCTTGGCATCTTAGAGTGATTCTTTGCTTGATTTTTTTTTAGAATTCAATGGAAATTCGTTGCCCAAGGTAAATGTACTGGTCTACTTTTTTTGGAATAAGTTGAATAGGACGGCTACTTCCCTTGTAATTGCTTTGCCAGCTTTTTTTGAGTAGGTCAATGATAATGTTATCTGGTCTGGAGTTTATTCCTTTTGTCCTTTGTTTGATGGCTTGTTTCACCTCCGACTGAGTTATTTCTGGGAAATCTTCCAACTGGTGACTTGTAACTCCTATACCCTGTTCATTGTCTTATGTTCCTTGTCAGTGCGCTCAGCTATTCGGTCTCTATCAGTTGTTAGGTCTCAATTCTCTTCGACCACTGTAGTTATTTGCCATTTTTTTCTGTAGTGAAAGCCTTTCAATTATTTTGAAGCCCCTACTTTTTCTGGAAATACTTCAGTTGACTGATGTTGTGAGTCTTCTTTTATCTTCTCTTCATTTCTCTTGAATGTTTTTGTTTAATTCGGTCGCTTCAATCTTTTCTTTTGTTGTTGTCGCTGGCTTGAGATATTCTGCCTTTTCCCATGAGAATCTTGGTTTTTTCTGTCTTTTTTCTAGTGTTTTTATTTGCTATTTGGCTCACATATTTGCACCTTCAATCAATGAGGTCGTTACTTTGTTATTAAGCTCTTTGATATTCCTTTCTGGTTCGGTGAGAAGTTCATACCTATTTTTCAGTTCTAGCTTGAAGAATCCAGTGAGCCTTTTTTGTACGGTGAGTGATCGCAGTTTTGTGTGATACATTTTCCAGCTCTTTTTTTATGGTAAAGATTTGAATTTTACATCTTATTATTCTGTGGTCGCTTCCTACATTAATTTGATTCAGGGCCTGGATGTCTTTCAATGTTTCGCTTTTGCTTGCTGAGATGTAGTCGATTTTGTTCTTGATTTCATGTTCAGGGCTCCTGCTAGACCTTTTTCTATTGGGTTTCTTATCAAAGGAAATGTTCATGATTTCAAATCCGTTTGTTGTTGCAAAATAGACGAGATCGTCTTCTCCTTTTTTTTAGTGCTTTTCATCCTAAATTGCCTAGACAGCCATCATGCCATTGTTCTAACAGGGCGTCTCCTATAATGATGTTGTAGTATGTTTTGGTATATTCATCGTATCCCTCTCACAAATATCTGACGCGGTGTTGTTAGATCTTGCGTACTCTTTGTTTAGACTAACAGAGCGACCAAACGTTTTTTCAAATCAAAAGAACATTGGCATATGGACTTGTCGAATAAACCTATCTTCACAAACGCACGCAGTTTTTTGGCTTCTACAACTTCGAGAATATTAAAAATAGATCCCCTAAAAGTTCAAAAATATAAAAAAAATAAGTACTTCAAAATAAGTGGAAGAGCTTTTGAGTTATCTGATGTTGAAAGTATTTTATAAAAATTAAAAATAAAAGGTATATTTTGTTTTGTGCTGAAAAATTAGAATTATCTGAAAATATTTCTATATTTTCCGAACAGTCGCCCACTTTAATTTTTGTTTATACGGACCCTAGCCCTGCACGAACGAATGAATATAAGCGTTAACAAGCAGTAACAATATTTGAAAAGGCGTAGCTGGAGAATTTTCGGCCCTGAATTGGCTCATTCAAGGAAACCCATTACGGATTTTATACAGTTATTCCAAACCTGAAGGCCGCAGATATTGTATAATGTCTGTAGAAATGTTTCTTCGCTCCCTCCATTAGGATTTCAAAACCCTACCAACAACTAATTTGACCTTTATAAAAATACAAAAGAAAAGGAAAGTCCCCTGCATGTCTTCAATGCAGCCACCATGAAACACTCATTTTTCTGAGTATATCTATTTAATGCTCTATACCTGACATCGAGCACACTTCACTCACAGATAACTGAACCCTAGGAGATAATAATAATAATAATAATAATAATAATATTATATATTATTATCATTATTCACTTTATTTTAGATTCCTTTTTGGGGTGGGTATAATTCTAGTGAAGATTAAATACTCTCCGTGAGGAAACATACCATAAATTAACTGATAGAACAACCACCTACTGATATCGTAAATATCCACACCATACACCCCCCCTGGGTTTATAATTTATAACCACCAACAGATATGCATCTTCATTGAATAAAACTAAAAAATATAGCGAGCAATAGCCAACCATTGAACTGAAACAAATAAAGGAATAACCCAACAGCCTAGAATAATAGACTTCGCCCAAAATTGTCTCCAATAGGAATCTAAACTAAACTTAATCATTCACTTGAAGAAGCCCAAACAGGGCAGAAACATATACATGTTTGTGTAGAAAATCCTCATTCCATTATATTTTAAGCTCTACCCTAAACCAACTTAATGTTTAAAGTTGAATGTATCGAGCACTCTATGAAATAGACCAACCATACATCGGATATTATATTATATCCCTAATTTGTATTGTATTTGTATGTATGTATATATATCATCAAATGGATATATGTAAACCGAAAGAATAATGGAATGCATTTATTAGTTTGTATGCGGAGCATTATCTTTCGAATCAAATTTGATAAATAAACTGAGAGACAAAACACTTATTTAGGCTTTGCCTTAACGGTAGCTGTTTAACTCAATATCTATATCTATATCTATATCTATCAATCTCTCTCTCTCTCTCTCTCTCTCTCTCTCTCTCTATATATATATATATATATATATATATATATATATATATATATGAGAGAGAGAGAGATGACAAAATGTACGGTTGGATTTGTTTAGATAATGGTGATTGTCTGATATCTCTTTTGTGATTGTAAAACTATTCAACAGAAACACAAAGCAATATGATTAGTTTATCCGAGCAACCGAGCGCTATGGGATATATCAAATCAACTGATGACTTTATTAATGGTTTTGAATGAATTAATCTTATTATGTATCCATTCATATTCGTGGGTCTAAATTTTATTTGTCATAGTATTTAAATGGAGGATTATTTTGCAATTCAAACTTGATAAATTACGGACTAATTAGAAGAGAAATGGCATTGTTAATTAATCAAGGAATTTTTCAACATATTTGATTCAATGAAATGTGATAAGGTATAAGAGAATTTGAAAGTCTATTCATTTCTTAAATATTTCCCATGAATCACTATTCCAATCTGTTTATATCTATCTATCTATCATTCTGAAATGCACCATTCACCGTGTAATAACGGAATACCATTCCAAATAGAGTTTCAATATAATAAAACTCAATTCAATATCATTCGATGGGTTCATATTACCATTTTCCTAATAACATGATAGTTCCCGTTGTAAAGGAAAAAAAAACAAAACGAAACAAAAAAACAAATCAAAACAAAACAGACAAAACAAACTGAGCTGATATAGACAGTGAATAGACAAAATCAAAATTTAGAGCCGAAACAGTTTCTCAAGCGTCTGCAATGCTGGTGGCTGTTCAGCTCAGTGATCAGAGCATCGCTACGTTGATGCGATTACCCTATCGGTGGCAGGTTCGATTCATGCAGCAGCCCTATTTTCTCTAATTGTTTATTGTATTTATTTTGTCTAAGCCAAATAATACATTCACCGTGTAACAACGGGATATCATTTCAGATAGAGTATTGATATAATAATGAAATTTATAATGATATATCCATTTTTCAAATAAAATATATATATATATATATATATATATATATATATATATATATATATATATATATATATATATATATATATATATATATATAAACAAACAAGTTAACAGGCATGAAACAAATACTTCATCGTTTTTATACACCTTTATAAAACTTGAGTTCAATGAGGAATAGCATTTTTGTATCAGCCCACGGACACCTTTGGGGAACTTCTTTCGATGCCGTTTGAGATAATCTAAATTCATTTTCGGCATGAATTGTGAATCAAGACAGAGATTGTGTTGCACCATTCTTTCCAAGTAGGAGAGGTTCTGATACATTTAAAATCAGCATTTGGAATCCCGTTTATTGACCTGTGTTCCAACAAACACTGCCATCATCGAATAGAAATACACAACTATCACTCTAGTGTAAAACGGCTATATAATAAGTTTGGCTTAATCAACAGGCGTAATAGCATGTAATTGAGACATTCTATGCGAGGAATATATATTTTGATCATCAAATATATTCGAATTTCAGAGGTGTGTCTGATGAAATTCCCCTGTTGCTGTGTTTTTTTCTACATTAAAAAAAGGAGGGTCTCTTGATTTTGGAACCTTCGGGTACATGATAATACTCATTACGGGTATTGTCAACGAGTATGGACCGAATGGGTGTGTCAGATTAGCCAGTAACATGTACCTTGAGAACATCAATGAGTAGAGAGTGCTTTGATTAATTTGTATGGAATGGCCGATGTACAAATTATGCTTGTTCTGCTCATGAGACATAATCTTCATATATATATATATATATATATATATATTGAGAGAGAGAGAGAGAGAGAGAGAGAGAGCACATTTCTATGTGATGCATATATATTTATTCACCTCTATATCTGCTCTATTAGTTCCTTTCAACACAAACATCTATATTAAACTGTCTGCGCTAAAACGAACAAACAGAGCAGATATAAACCGTGAATAGACATAATGAAAATCAAGACTTGAAGCAGTTATTTGCACCGTTGTGACGCGGATAATTGTTTGGCTAAATGGTATGAGCAATACTACTTGGAGCGACTACCGAGCGACTAGGTTCGATTCCTACAGCAGCCCCTTTTTCTTTAATTTTTAATTCTCATTACACTGCAAGGCCAAAGGATACATCCACCGTGTGATAACGGAAGATCATCTCAAATAGAGTTTTGATATAATGTGAAGCAATTTATAATCATTCTGTCGGATCATTTATCCTTTTTTTCCTTAATGATATATCTGTCTGCACTGAAAGAAACCAATACAGCGGATTTGAACAATGAATGAACAAAATGAGAATTTGAGTTGAATCACGCACACACACACACACACACACACACACACACACACACACATATATATATATATATATATATATATGTATATATATATATATATATATATACCTATATATATATATACACACGTATATATATATATATATATACATACACACACACACATATATATACGTATATGTACATACATACATACATATATGTATACATACATATATATATACATATATATATATACACACTCACACACATACATGCATATATATACATACATACATACATACACACATGTATATATATATATATATATATATATAGATAGATAGATAGATAGACAGATATCACACGGAAAATAGTCTCTGACAGTGGTTACTGTTGTCTCATCGTTGTTTTACTACCAAGGATCATCAAATAGATGTATTTCTACAATAATCTTGTACAGTGAAATAGCAGTTACCATTGTCATAGACCGATTAGCCATTAAATATCACCATATTGACCCTACATCAATAGTATTAAGAACTTCTGGAATAAAGAAACAATTTATAAAATTTATTGCATGTATTATTTGATCTTGCATTTGCATAGTATTTTTTGTTATTTATTGGGGTGCTCAATATCAAGTATGGAGGATTTGTACATATACACGGCGTGAACTCATGAAATATTTCATGAAAATTTGATGTCTTGGTCTACACACAGACACTCTCTCTTTCTTTCTCTCTTTCTCTCACTTTTATTTGTCTCTCTATATATGAGAGTGAAATTGCTGTATAAGGAGCCAATAGATGTAAATAATTGTTCATCTTTTATTTCAACGTTTTGCCTCTGCTGGCTTTATCAGCTGAAGTACCCACCTATGCCAGATGAAATATTTGTAGAGTAAAAAAGACTAGAGCTTTTCAACGTGTACAATAGTCTATCCCCCCCCACTGAAATGGTACAGCTAGGGCCTAAACGTCTGGTTCCTTCTGAAGCCAGTCTCTCATTTAGGGAGGGTATTATTGCATAATATCAGTACAGGTACGGTAGGTGAGCTACAGTTTATGGAGTTGATAAGGAGTCCTTCGACCTCCGCCCTAAGTTACGCCCATGCGTTGAGTTTTGACGAAACCCCTTCACGGTGAGTCTTCCACCAATATTAGCCACAAAAGGTGGGGAAAATACCCTTTGACTTCCCAGAAGGAATCTCTTGTTCACTTTTGACGTATCATAGGGAAGGAAAAAAAAAACCTCCACTTTTATCATCTAAAGATGAAAAATCTACCGTATGTTTGGTCTTCCACGGAAGAAAAAAGTTTTCCTCCGATTTTGATCCTTAAAAAGATGGTTTTCATTTCACACGAAACCATTTAATGAATTACATATTAACGTATGATATAAAAAGGTATGTATATGGATGTAGAGTAGGTTCCTCTTTGGCATTATTGTTATATTGAGGGCAGAACCCTCACGTAAACCCCTTTAAAATTTATTTCCTTTAATTTCTTTTCACAAACTTGCCTTGGGTCATATATATATATATATATAAATATATACATATATATATATATATATATGTGTGTGTGTGTGTGTGTGTGTGTGCATATATATTTGAATATGTTATATGTATATCATGTATATATATATTATATACATATATATTTATAGTATATATATATATATATATATATATATATATATATATATATATATATATATATATATAACACCATGGCGTTATCGATTTTATCGGGGATATACTATTTTCACTCTATGACCTTTATGCCACGTCTGATATCAAATTGCTTGCATTTACAATGAGGTGTAAATAGGAGAAACCCGAAGTGTGATACTTGACGGTTGCTTCCATTCAAAGAACCGAAGTGAAGATTTAAACGTGGGGTTAATATTCATGAACTACGTCAGGTGTTACGTCGCCTTTGTGACACCGTGATGTTCTTTGGTTGGAATCGATTTGCCTCACCGACGTCATTTTAGTGGTCGCTAAATAGGAAAGAATTTTACATTTACTTTCACAGTTTGAAAGTTTCATGTGCAAAGTAACGCAAGTTTTATTCATTTCTCCAAGCTAGGCATCAAAGGGTCTTTGGCAAACGCTAAAGCAGTTAGTTGTAAAGATTATATATATATATATATATATATATATATATATATATATATATATATATATATATATATATATATATATATATATATATATAAATATATAAATTGATGAAGATCCAGATGATTTAGGTTTCGTTTCGTCTTTGAGCACCTTGGAACCACGACTACCTTTTCATGTTTAATTCTTTTAAAAAATGTTTCCGAAAGAAATGAGGGGTGAAAAAGAGTTGCATAATTTTTATTGCCTGGAGAAGATTGTCGATCAAAAATTATTTATTTTAATCTAGAAATGAAATATCTAAATTGGCAATAAATCTAAATTTAGGTATAAAATATCCACACGGTAACACCAAAGAGAAGTGACCGAATCCATAGTTTCGTACGACGGACGGAAAATTATTTTATATGACTCTACTAGCAAGTTGATCTTCACACCATAAAGCCCAAACCCTTCAAAACATGCACCTCTGAATCAGGCATTGCCTTTAATTAATAAATAACAAAAAATCTTGGAATTGCACGGATCCGAAAAATCAGGAATACTTTAGCCCAAAATGCGCGTCTTTGTTGGAATGATTGTACATAATTCAAAAATCTTCAATTTGAAAAAAATACACAGGTGTTTATGATATGGATATCTCGCCTGGTTTGACAAGATAGTTGCATATTTCCCACTGGTGCTAGAGATTTGAGTCTCAGTTAAAAGTCTGTACATTGAATGCTAATTTCCAAAATAGAGCCCTCTCATTTATTTACATGGCAGCTGAATACTGGTCCCACGGACAGATTATTGAACTAGTATTTCCCGCACACAAAAAAAAAAAATCCAAAAAAAGACCAAGCCTAAGTACAACCGAATATATGTTCCTATTCCCCCAGCCAACGTAAATAGAATAGATATAAGAACCCTCATCTCAAGCAGAATCCAACCATACACACTTACAACATAGAAAACCCCAGCACTGATATGCATTCATTTTTCTCTAATGCAGGGCAATCCCCTAATAATGAATAATACTTATACAGAAAAGCTGTGATTTCCTCAATGTTTCTAAAATCTTCCATATCCGTGGTACCCTCCCAAATGCTAAGGATATGATGGACTTTAGTTACTGAAATATAACAAATGATTCCCAAATGTGTTCGTTGTTTTTCTCCAAAAGTTAACTTGAGGATAGATACCTTATCAAACAATGGAATCACTATGATCTCAGGAGTTATATTTTTTGGTTCGCCCAGTATATGATAATAATAATAATAATAATAATAATAATAATAATAATAATAATAATAATATATATATATATATATATATATATATATATATATATATATATATATAAAACTAACTCTCCCTTATTCAGGGTTGAGCGCTCTTCAAGTGAGGTGACTCGTACATTATAAATTTATGCAATGGTTTTCCAACTTAGGAATATCTGGTCGATGGGGAATTATGCGTAAGTGAATAGATCACTTAAATTCAGAGTAAGGATGCCAGCCTCAAGGTCAGAAGTGAAAGTTCGATCCTACCTCGTGGTAATGGATGGGATAATGGATAGTCCATAGCCACACTGAAGAGTTGTAATACAACGAAACAGCTGTCTGTGGATGACAGAGTTATTTAATATATATATATATATATATATATATATATATATATATATATATATATATATATAACATAAAACAAGGGTCTAGTTGTGCATTATACTTACATGAATGATAGAGCCCAATCTAAAACATTTGAAATGTTTTTCTCTCAACAGTTATTTATTCAATTCTTATTCAGGGAAAAGACTCTGATATCTTTGATCCCTTGGAGGGTGGGTTTCCCTTTATTTTACATCACATATGATATAAGACGATATGTGTATGGGCAGAAAGTAGGTTCCACTCCAGCAATATAGTTACACTGTGAGAAGAAGTCCCTTGAAAACCATTCAAAAATATTTTTCACAAATTTCATCCCCTGGAATGCCGGACATTATTTCAGCGACACAAACTTGAATGCAAACTCAACAATACTTATCTTTATTTACTCCTAATTTCAATTCACAAATTATGGAACACGTCGTAGATTTTCAAGTGCAGCGATTGTTTATGGGATTATAATTGTTTTTACTCCCTTATTATGGGACGATATTCAAACAATAGAACCTTGAAGCTTGAATTGAGAAAAAATTCTCTCTATTCTCTGTAAGTTTGAATGAAGTAATTTTATAGCAATTTGCTACCCTCACTTGGTACATCCGGGATCGCTGAATACAGCATTGTTCTCAGGATCAGGGGTTTATCCTCCCACTTACCGGGCATTGTTCAAGAAAAGAACCTTGACTAAATGCCCGAGGCTATGACCTTCCGGTGAACATTGTTATATTCACTGTAAATCACTGTTGGTTAAAGATATCTGTCTCAGGATTTACTTTTCAATATCGTTACTTATGAAGCTTCGTCCATATTTTCATATCAATCAGAGTTTATATCTATCTATCAATCTATCTATCAATCTATCTATCTATCTATCTATCTTCAATAACATTGTTAATTATCTCTTGATCCAAATGCATATTGTTCAATGGAAAAAATCTCAAAAAATTATCTCTAAAATACGACTTAATGTCACTTCCAAATCATGCGCAAAAATTATTTATATGCGTGTCTGTCTGTCTGTCTGTCTCTCTCTCTCTCTCTATCTCTCTCTCTCTCTCTCTATATATATATATATATATATATATATATCACACAGTACAAATCAGGAATGCAATATAGTATAATACAATATCTGATGTATGTTGGGTTAATTCCGTGGAGTGCTCGATACATCAGTAATAAACATTAAGTTGATGTAGAGTAGAGCGTAAAATATAACGAAATCAGGATTTGCAACACAAGCATTTTTATGTTTCAACCCTGTTTGGGCTTCTTCTGGCAAATGGTACAATTTATTTTAAAATCCTATTAGGGACATTTTGGGGCAGGGCTATTTTTTTTATTTGTCACCGTTCATTCAAATTTACATTCATTTTATTTAATGGTTGGTCATTGTTATTTTTTTTTGTTTCACTTAGTGCAAATGCTAGGCCTGTTAGTAGTTATAAATCAAAAATTTGGAGGGTATCGTGTAGACATTTTTATAATCTATTGTGGTAATAAAATATCATAATTATTATGATTGGGGTATTCTTCAAGGTGGCAATGTGAATAAGATATCTATGGTGTTTTTTTAGTATATCTATATGTGGGTTTCCGAGTTATATTTGTCAATAGTAACTTCATTTTTTCTGTTTGATAACTCTGTTTTGTTTTTGCTTTTTGTTCTACTAGATAGAGTGTGGATTTTAGATTTCTCATTTAGGCATAAGTAACATGGTATTTCAATATTTTGGCATATGTGCATTTGTTTTCATTTTTTCCATTCTCCTGCATGTTTCAGTTTGCTGTCAATCAGTCTCCAATAACTTATCAACAGTAATGTGCTGTTTTGATATTTATTCGTTTGTTAATGATGCTATATGGTTGAGTAATCTTAGTTTGAAGGGTGTTTTCGATATTCCTATGTAATATTCCCCTGTCAAGGGTTTCTTTTGAGTCAATATTTTGGCTCTACACACAATATTTAGTTTGAAATATTTGTCTTGAAAAGGACATCTGTTTTTCTTTTCATACAATTCCAATCTGTTTTATTGATGCTTTTTTCGCTAGTATTATTTCTAATTACTTTATTGTCATGTTCCGTTCTGTATCTGTACCACTAAAGCTAATTTTCAGCTTGTTCTTGTTGAATATTTTACTCAGTGGGTTGCTTGGTGGAAGTATTTTTCTATTGTATGAATGTTTTTCATAAGTTTTTGTTTGTGTTGCTTGTTTCGGTAAAACTACTGTTTTTTAGGGCTTTAGTATATCCATATCTAACATCATTGAATATTGTTCCATTGAGGAATTATATATCAGTCGAGTCTCTATTGATTTGAGGACCTTTTCAATGATTTTGTTCGGTTTGATAAAACTTGTATTAATACAAGTAAATACAGAACTCTCTTTTCTATGCGGTTTATGGATGTTATCATTTAAATTAAAAGTGATATATAAAAAATGTTTGTGGTCTTTCCAACATAACACAGTAACTCACATGTAGATACATTGAAATTAAACACCATAGATATCTTATTCACATAGCTACCTTGAAGAACAACTCTATTGCCATTGGTATTTTTGTCGTGTAGAAGCAGACCAAAGCCTGAATAATCAAATTAACAAAAAAGGTCATATATAAAAAGAACTCTGACATTAGGACACAGATTTATGTGTGGATTTAATATTCTCAGTGATGAAAAATACCACATAAGAACTGATAGATCAACTACAAGCTGATCACAAAAATGATAACACCATATCTTCCTAATTTATAATATTAGCATATCCACTAAATGAAACGAAAAACACAAAAAAGCAATGACCCACCATTCAACAAAATATATATAAATAGAATAAAAAAGAAACCCTACAAACTAGACCTAGACCCACACAGGTCCTAAATAGGAATCTAAAATAAACCGAATCGTTTGCCTGAAGAATCATAAACAAGACAGAAATATAAAGGTGTTTGTGTCGTGAATCCTTACTCCATCATATATATATATATATATATATATATATGTGTGTGTGTGTGTGTGTGTGTGTATGTGTGTGTGTGTGTGTGTGTGTGTGTGTGTGTGTGTGTGTGTGTGTATGTGTGCATGTGTGTGTACATATGGCTGGGTGTAAAGAACTAGAGGCATTTTGAAAACAGTTAATTTTTTGCAATCAGAACTATAGCATCTGAGTTTATCATTAGTTTTTTAGTGTTTAACATTAATTATTCAACCAAATCTTCCATAACTCTTTTTTCTTTCCAAACAGTTGAACATGTGTAACTACTGATTTGACGAGTACATGAATTATCATCATCATCAGTTGCAACAGGTTTATCTTTCATCTTATTGTAACGCCCAGATCTTTCTACATTCTGGAACCGTTAAGCAAGCACCATAAATCGGAACTAAAGTAGACTCAAACGAGATTTAAATTCCTTGTGAGCCTATCTGATATAGCCACAGAATAGCAATTAGGTCATGGCCACCAATCAGCAGACACCAATCAAACTTGGTTAAAATAAGATAAAAAGAAAAATTATTTAAAGATAAACATTGATTATGCTTTATCCAAGGTATTGAGACAGTTTGCGATTATCATCATTACTATTCAGTTTAAACATACAATATAGTGTGGAGGGAATTTGCAGCTAAATGATTCGAATCTCTTTCGTCTACCAAAGCAAGACAATATTTTTTGTAACTATTGTTAATTTATAAAACTTGGAATAAACTTGAAAGAGTTCTACGTAGCAGAAGTTTGAAAAAATTACTTCAATTTATCAAACGTTAATTCATTTGCTTATCTCAAAATTTTTTTATCATATTTGATCAGAAATTTACTGGGAGACAAAATAATAGGATTAGGTTAATAATTCATTTTCCCATAGAGAATTTTTTCAAGTTGGTCCATAGAAACACGTGTGAATACACTGGAAAAGGAATCAAGGACAACAATAAGTCCGTGAGAACTTATCAGGTGATAAGTTGCAATTTGATTCTTGTACTCAATCGATTTTAGCTGATTGACGCCTTTCTTTCTTTTTCAAGAGATGGAAAAGATTAGAAAAAAACATATAAAAAACAAAATTCAAGAAATATAAGTTGAGGTTTCAATAATTTTAATCTGCCAATATGGGGTCTGAATCAGACTATATCGAGTGTTCGTTTTTATGGCCGATTTTTATAAGCAAGTTTTTTTTATGTAAACAAAGCCAGTGGGAGCTAAATAATATGAATTCTTGTTCCTAAACTGGTATTTCTATGCTCTAACTGCTGACTGGTCTACAAGATATTACTGGTTGTATACAGCATGCATTTGCATGCTGGAAATTATTGCGCGTTTTAATACGGATTAAACCATCTTTTGCGCGTACCCAAATCTCAGGCGTGTGTCTCTAACTAATATGAATAAGAAAATATCAATATTATTCTTTTGCCATGGTGCATAGAGATGTCATCTTGTTGATGCATTACTTAGATATTATTCATAAGATTGTGCATATTTCAACACCTTCAGAATTTTAAATATTTGAAAGACACAGCTAATTGAACTATTGGTACAGCAGTATTACATTTTTCAATTCATCTTTGATTGAATTCGAGTTTTTCATGGTTTATTTTTGTGCCAAATGATGATATTATTCTTTGGTCGAAGGTACTGGCGACTATTTTAATCTTAAATTCTTAAATAAGCTTAACTTCATCTCACTGTGAGTAGGAAAAGAGTTCTGATTCTGATGGACCTGTATCATTTATCTTAATTTCAGTCGCTCTTTATTGCAAATACTAGATTATCCTTCGGATTCACGCTGTCCACTAGGTGTCAGGTAGGGCAATCTATGATATCCGATGGAGGGCAACAGAAATTAAATGCTTAAGTTACTAACTTTAAATCAAGTTTTCAACTAAATCAAATGCAATTTTCATTTGCAGTTTTAACAAAATGTCTTTGTTTGTTGTCTTTAGGGGTTAGGGTTGTCATTTCCCTAGACTGGTTGCCATCCAAAGAATAGGGAGCCCAATCTGCGCTGTTACTCTTCCCAGGATTGGAGGAGAAGAGATGCATTCATGCAGGACAAGATACATCGTCCAACACTGTCAAAGTTAGTTTTGTTTTTTAGGGCTTCCCGGCATCAGGTACTTGGTCAACAAAGAAAACTATCAGACCATTGCAGCGATAGTCAATTTGGTGATTACCCAAGAATTATTGATTTTTTGCCATTGTAAATCAAATTTAGTTCTCAGGAAACTCTTTCGTAGTGTGATGGATTAGCAAGCTAAAGAAGTAGCCCGTTACTGCTGTAATAATCCTCTTCCGTACTAAAATGAGATTGGTCAATTTTAAGGAACCCCATTCTGGTGCAATTTCTGTAACGAACAAATCTTCACTACTGCAGTAAGTTCGATCCTCATTACTGACCTCATCACTCTTTTTTTCATACTAAGCCAAACTTTGTAAATATTAAGAAGTTTCGTTGTCCAGCAACAGCTGATCAACGCATTACTGGTGTAGTGAGTTCAATCCTCACTGGGTGCTCCAATTTGTGGATTTGTATCAGACTATGCTCAAATAGTATAGACTACGATTAGTTCATGTTATCTTATCATTTTCGTTTCTGATCTTTATTTGGTCTGATTGGATGGTTTCAGATTTTACTAAGTTCGATTCCGTGGTACTAATCTTTCCTTCAATTTGGAGGTACTAATATTGGTTTGATTATGGCTAATACAAAATTCAAAAAGAGCTTGGTTACACTCCCAGGTAGACTCATGAAGCCCCCTTATTGAGAATGCTGCATGTGGATGTTTAAAAAAAATTGAGTTTAATAAATTATTGTAAAACCCATTTTGGGGGGCTCATCTTCGCGCTTCTCACCCTGATAGTGTTGATCGTGACATGGTTCATCCTCTACAATGGGACGTTTATGGTTCTGATCTTTACTCTATCTGGAAAATGAATTTGATATTCTTGAATGAAAAAAGCAAGAGACATTAGTATGTATTGACCTGTTCTTATTTTGTCAGTTGCCAGAAAGCTCACTGCTCTTTTCTTGCAGTGTTTTGTTTGACACACTCTTTTGTTTGAAGCAAGAAGGACATGCAGTAGAAACAGAAAAAAAAGAGACGAAAACAATGAGATTAGAAGACAGATAAGGGATAGAAATGACAGGCATAAGAATCTCAAAAGAAACAGAATAGATTTTACTAATGCAGAGCAATACTTCCAACCATTTGGTATTCATTACAGTTTGACAACAATTAGTTTTAATTCACAGTCTCTTATCATGAATAGTCTCTATATTGAAAAAAAAATTGTTCAACCTTTTTTTTAATTAAAAACTGTCAACTAGAACTGTCACAAAAATGTAAACGTAGGTTTCTCTAGTTTTCAAGTTGCTCTGGCTGTCTGATTGGCAACGTTGGAGTGTATGTATCATGCGTACGTGTCGCACCAATGGAGCTAAAGGGTTGAAAATTTAAACATTTAATCCTTATGTCTAGTAAGAACGTTTTTATTTGATTCCTCCTCGGTGAGGTTGCTTCAATTTGGTATGTACGTTTATGTTAAATTAGTCCTTGAGTTTTTGTCAAAGAAAATTCTCAACTATTTTTGATAATTCAGATTTTTTTTTATTAATCATTGTCCAACTGAAAGTAAGTGAAGTAACTTTTCTATTGATCAGCCCATTTTATTAATCATTCCCAACACGACATGCCAACGTTAGACACGTGACAGTCTCTATTGAGTGACCATCCAGACCTGTTTTGCTAATTGAGCTGCTTTGAGTTAGTTGGTGAACAGACACAAAAATATAATTTGTCATTTAAGACCAAGCATTTTTCTGCATTGCAATTTTGATTTTTGGTTCTCAGACAAGGGAGAGAAATGTGTGAATGCATTCGATCCAGCAAGTCAGGTTAAAGTGACCTGAGCTGATCCGAATGACTCGGATTTACAGAGTTTTTTTTTCTAGATTTAACTTAACATTCTTCTTGGCGTTCCCTTTGACGATCACCAATTAGCACAGAAGGTGTGATTTAAGCATCTTCGACGAATAGAGACGGCTTTGGAAAATGGAATCATGCCAGTTACTGGTCAAAGGTCTCACAAACTAAATTAGCAAGGATGACAGAGACAAAGACACAAAGATAGGAAGAGGGGGTAGTGAGATAGAAGCTTGAGTAAAGAAGTAAACCAGAGAGAGAGAGAGAGAGAGAGAGAGAGAGAGAGAGAGAGAGAGAGAGAGAGAGAGAGAGAGGGAAAGAAATTGGGGGAACAAAGAGCGGGAATGTGTGATTCCGATATGATGACCATAAGAATATGTTAACAAACCAGGATAGAAAGAGAGAGGGGGAGACAAAAACTGAGACAGAGATATAGACAGGCAGAGAGAGAAAAAGAAGGGATGATTCCTATATAATGAATACGTTCGTTGTCTGAGGTAATATCATTTTTCTGCAATCGGTGTTCAAACCCAGGCAAAACCAATATTTCGAATGCTGATTACTAAGGCAAAGAGGCCTTCATCATTTTAAGAATTAATACGATTCAATCCTCTGATTCGTCTTTCCCCTAAAATCTATTCTGGACCAAACCATGCTTAGTAAATATTATAACGATGGCCGATAAGTGCAACAATCTATCCAAGGTTTATGCAATTAAACAGGAAAAGTAATTAACTTATTATATTTTACATACCGACAAAATCATCAATAATGAAATGATGAAAATAAAAAGGGAAGAGAAGAGGAAGATAAGTAAACTGATAGATACATACATAGAAAAAAGGAATTGGATAGATAGAAAAACGAAACCGTAGGAAACAAGGAAGAGGGGAGTAGGAAAGAGAAAAAAAAGGTGAAAAGAGACGAAGGTGACAGAAAAATGGAACAAAGAGTAAGGGATACAGATGGAAAGAAAATAGGAGAGAGAGAAAGAGAGAGAGAGAGAGAGAGAAAGAGAGAGAGAGAAAGAGAGAGAGAGAAAGAGAGAGAGAGAGAAAGAGAGAGAGAGAGAAAGAGAGAGAGAGAGAGAGAGAGAGCGGGGATAAAAAGAAAAGAAGGCGATGGTAAGGTAATGAGAAGAGAGACTAAAAGAGAAAGGGAATTGAAAAAATAGAAGGAAGGAAATACAGAAATAAGAGAGAGCAAGAGAGACAGAGATAAAGAGAAAGAGAGAGAGACTGAAAGAGGGAAATAGAATAATAAATTAAAACGGGGAAAGACAGTCAGAGAAAATTTGTAAAAGAGGGAAGGAGATAGACGGGAAAATGAGAGGAGTGGGAGAGATAAAAAGAAAAAAAAAAGGGGACAAATGATTACAGAAGAAAGGAGAGGGACGAAGAAGGATATGAGGTGGGGGAAATGATGAAGGAGGGGAGATAGAAAGCGGAAAAGGGTAGAAAAGGGAAAATACAGCAAGAGAGACGAAAAATATTAAGGCAATTTTTCTTTTAGAGTTATGATGTAAAATTACCAACCTCTATCCCTTATTTCCCGAAAAAGCGGAATTGAAAAATAAAGGAAGATAATACATGATAAACAAGAACAAAATGAAAGAATAGGATAGCAATTGGGGAAAAGTACATAAGTTAATAACGCTTACAATAATTTAATCTCTAGCAAAAGCCACCAGATACAACTGGTGTGAAAACTCAACAATGACAGAAAAGAAAAAAAAACAAAAAAACTATTTGAACGTGTGCAGAAAGAGATAAAAGGATGACGAACGTGAGGATACTGAGAAAAGTATACGAAGGGGAGACAAGGGAAAAGGAAACTCTCCATGGAAAACTTATGAGGCAGCTACAAACTCGTGGACACGAACAGTCATAGATATGGTTACACAGAAGACGCCCTGAAAGACAAACGAAATTCCTTATCAGTGCATCCTGGGACAACGGGGACAATTATATCAATACAAAATGAAACAAAACCCAGGAAAATATAAAATACCACCTTTGTGGAGAAGGAATGTAACGGTAAATGACATTGTAAGTGAATAAAACAAACAAGCTCAAAAGGGTTATAACAAAAAAAATAGAAAATAAAGGTATTGGTACAAGATGCCGAATGCACTTTTGCCAAATAACAATCGTCCGAAACCAAGATGCCGGTTGGACATGACGTCCAATTATGTCAATGTCTACCACGATTTACAGTCTTTACTTCTTTAGTATTTCTCTTCCTTAATCTCTACACAATAACATTTAACCACAACAAAAAAAAATATCAGACTTATACTGAAAATGTGTACCATGGATAGAAAAAATACGATTAATTAAACTATAAAATGCTATGAATTGAATAAATTGTTAAGTAAATAGGTCTGTATTACAGCATTTTTTAGAAAGCCAATACTTTGATGAACACCGAAGAACATAGTAAATATAAGCTATCTTTCTCTACATCAGTTTTCTTATACCCCAAATCTGAAGAAAATATATTTTGTCTATCTTGTCTTGAGATGTGCAGGATTAGGAAAATATGATTTGAACTTTAAAAAAAAATGAAATTTCAGTTCTATACCAGATCAGTATCATAATTTACCGGTATCATGTCAGTTGTATGCGTGGTGTAATGTCCGTCTGGTATTTTTGCTTCGGCTCTTCGTCTTTTGGCACAAGTGCATCTGATACCCCGTTCTATTACTATGATACAGGCATGACAGAGTAGCTATAATCATACACAGAGAACTGTGCAAATGCCTTTGGTTCGGCTGAATAAAAAAACAGCGTCAGCAACAACCAGATACCATCATGGAAAATATTGTTTGACCTTTATCTTTCTATCCGCTTTCTTGGTGTATTGCCAACTAGTATTAATTTTTGACTGGTATTTTTTTCATTTTGATGTGTGTTAGTTTTCAATAAAACAAATCAAGATAATCGTTCTTCTACTAATACTGCTAATGTACGTAAAAACAACAAACTGGAAATGACTTTAGGGTGAAACTACGTAGTTACATTGGATTTTCTGTCAGCTGTGAAGCTCATTGAGCTAAGGCGGCGGAGCAGTCGGTACGAATAACCAGGGTTCTCGAGGCAAAAGAGATTCAAGTTCGAGTCTTGTTGTGAGCTTTTCCTTCATTTCTGATCTGCTATGTTTACTGACGGTCTTAGACTGACGGTCTGATTAGTTGCGATGGAAAACAACTAAAATCAAAAAAATGTATGTCAAAATACTGAATAGCTACCAAACCATTAGTTATTCTATTGCTATGGGAAACCTTCTCCTATTACATTCATTAATGATTAATGACACGCTTAGATAAGAAAAATATTGGCAGTATGTCCATTTGGAGGGCATTGTCTGTTCCTTCAATCAACAAGTTGGTCTACTCTCAGCATTTGCACTGGTTCTATTTGAACGATACTACTACTATTTGGTACGTGTGTCCCTTGCTTTCACCCGGAAATGGATGAAATAAAGATTTGGGGTTCGATCACCAGACTATGAATTCAGATCATGGTCACTGTATGAGATGCATTGAATTTCGGTTTGTCTTACACTAAGTCAGGCTAAATTAATGAGATGAAGCCTTGAATATTCGATATTGGTAGATTTAGTTTGTGTCCGGCAGCATTTGTTTTGTCTTTTCTCGAATTCAGATCTTTTAGCCATCATCTCCAAACAAGTGATTTAATAATCGATCATCCTTTTTTTTTACAATTTTTTAATTGATCATCCCCAACATGGCACGTGAACAAAGTTATTCGTCACTTGACAGTTTCTATTTAGAGACCAATCTGACCTTTATCATTATGAACTGATCTCATTAGCTGCAGTCAAGATTCCAGTGACTGAATTATGTTTTCCTATGGAAGTCATAATGGACAATTTTTGTATACAATTCTGTACAATTATAATTGATTCTATTTGTTGATTAATGAATTTTCATTTTCGTTGCTTCCAATTCTTGCTTTTCATAGTTTCACACTTTATTGTCTATGAAGAATGAAATAGTTAATCACTGGATTCGAGATGTTCAATTAGTCCAATCACCCGGAAACCTGATATTGGATTAATGTGAGTTGACTGTTCCAAAAATATAATCCTAATATGAATAACAATTCTCTCGTTTGTCACCCAACAGAAACTATCACGTGACCAGTGTCTTTTGGCAGCATGCCGTACTGGGGTGATAAATATTAAAGAAGAAAGTAGTGATCAATGGATGTTTCTTCTCTCGCCTTTTGTTGGACGGTGATCACTAAAATTGGAATTTTGATTAAAAAATCCCGTGTGAATGCTGCCGGGCACGAACCAGGGGACTGATTTTGAAAAACCTTTGATTGAAAATTGAACAACTCAATAAAAACCTATTTAGGGGATGGAGACTGATTTTGAAACAACACCCCCCCCCCACTCAGAGAAAAAAATCAATATTTTTTTTCTAAACATAATAACGGTTCATATTCAAATTTTCAACTTCTTACCTTCATGGATACCTGAACGAGCGATTCATACATACAGAGCTAGCCAGACAGATCAGCTTCAAAACTGCAAAACAACCTACTCTGACAGTATTGGTGATAGTTCTGCTTGATATTTTTAACATAAAAGGATCAAGTCCATATTGACTAGAATACCCAGTACTACCACATCTTCCAGCATTGATTGTACTATAGCTTTACAATCTACCCTCCCCCTTAAAGCCGATCGTAACATTATTTGAAGGTCTATATCAGAATTTGGTGTGAAAATTGAACGATTGTAGCCACCATGTAGCTTGTGTCTTTGCATGATCTAACGCTCCTGACAACATCGTTTAGTCTACTGTCTTGAAAATTGGCATTAGTATTCCACTAGCCCCTTTCTATAAATCATTCCTATTCGTGGGAAAAGACCTTCTTTATTACCTATTCCTGATCGGTTTATCTGACACATATTCTAGAGAATCTTGATGATTCGGATGTTATTGAAAAAACTCCCTTTTAGATGCTTTTTTCAAAAGTTGAAACCGTCTGTGAAGTAGAGTTTATTCTGACCATATCTATACTTCTGTGGATTTTTCTCTAACATGACTTTGAATTTTGACACTGCAGTTGTTCACTTATTGACTTTGATGGCGAGTTTTGATGCCTTTCCCTAAACTTTACCTGAAAAAATTAAGTGCGTCTCAGTAGCAGGTGCATCTTTGAAGCCAGGGTATTAGGTGTTGCTTATCTAGTAGGTGACATCATTAACACGTACGATACCTGTAAGTATTTCAAATCAAGTTACATACATGTTTTTTTTTTCTTACAATGTTTCGTGTCAGTTTTCCAAGTGGTGCGGTTATCAGGTTGGCAAATCAATTGATAACGGTTGCCAGGAGCGATCAAGAGGTCCCGTGAAACTGAAATGAAATCAGACAAAAAGGGGAAGCAAGAATCATTCTCCATTTACTATGGTAATGACCCGATAGGCAAAAATCATAGCATACAGTAAAGTTTCTTTCCAGCGACATTCGTTCAAACGACACTATTTATTGATACATGCGTTCCAAACAGCACTTTTTTGGAATATTCTCCCAAGTCGGAGATATCAACTTTTGCTGAGCAAATTAAAATCTATTGAAATTGTTCGTTGTATTTTTATGTTTGCATGCTGTATTTTTTAATCTGCATGCGGTATTTCTCAAGCCACTCATTATGACGGCAAATTCGTTATAGACGTATTCCCCGAAGGTGCGCTTAATAATGGGAGTCCATTGTATAACATCTCTTTCTTAGAATTATGTTCGACACCTTCATTTATAACATTTTTATGTTCTCACAATGCATCAGAAAAACTTCTGACTCTTGACAATCATCCCCCCTGAATAAATGTGATGATCATTTACATGACCAACAACTGAATTTTTACAAACTTTGGCTCTACAGTTTCTATGCATTGTCCGGGGGTGGTATTCAGGTCCAATTATCCAGGTCCACTTATTGGAGGGGAACTTGTCCTGAAACCTTCCTGCATTTGAAGAATTACATCGGAAACTTACTGTCAAAGTTGAATGGTTAGAAATATAGTTATTGTTTTAATGAGTTTGAACCACATTGTGCTATGTAATCTGAACCATATACCCTACCAAGCAGAGCTTAGTAAATGTTTCGGTACCAATGTTTGACAAGCTACTTGTAAGGACCATTGCTACCGTAATGAGTTCAATCCCAACTAGATGCTTCAAGACTGTCTCTCCCCAACAGACTAAGCCTAGCTTATTAACTGAAATGTCTCGATTAGAGCGATGGTTCGAGAAGCTTGTCTAATATTCTTTATTAGAGTTGTAATTCCCATTCTCATTAATATTGTCTTGTGTCAGACTGACCTGATTTTACCACGCACATGCACACACACACCTGTATAATTTCTTAATGTTATTTTTTTTTTATTATACTTTGATATCATTCTCGATAATATCCTGTTATTTCTGTTCAAAAATTCTTGATATAATCGTTTAAGTAATGTTGATATGATTTTTTTGGTAGTTGATATATTGTCGATATGAGTGCGGCAAATTGAAATAATTTCGACTTTAGCCTATTAAGGTAGCTGAGAAATTAGGAAATTGATTAGAAAAAAACAAAAAACGACAACATGTAAATCAAGTAAATACTTGAGATGAAAATTACCTGAATCTACATTCCTTTCTTTTATCGAACACATTTGCGGAACACAACTCATGCTCAAACATTTTTATTACATTATTTTAATGTATACTTTTTTTTTTGATAAATTTTGGAGAACACATACTCACACACGCACACACACACGCACGTGCACGTATGCACTCACACACATATTCTCAAAAAAGTAATCAATGGAATAAGTTTAGGATCATTAATATTATTATTACTATTATTATTATTATTATTATTATTATTATTATTATTATTATTATTATTATTATTATTATTATTATTATTATTATTTGTAATCTCACACCAGTTGCCTGGTGGTAACTACTGGAGTTTGAGTGACAGCAAGTCTCCTCAAGTCTCCAGCCCTCCTCTCCTAGTACTCATAGGTCGCAGTGATACTGCAATTTACAGTTTCACACCGGTTGCCCAGTGGTCATCGCTGAAGGCTGAGTGACAATAAGTCTCCTCATATTATTATCATTATTATTATTATTATTATTATTATTATTATTATTAGTAGTAGTATTATTATTAGTATTATTTTCATCCTTATTATTAGTGTTATTGGAGATATGGCAGGAACAAAGACATGGTGTAGTTTCTTAATTGAATTAATTGGATTCAGCCACTATGTTCGTTCTTGGAAAATAATATTAGATAATGCATCACTTTTTCCCTTATTTTTTCACGTGGGAAAACACACAGTTGCGATTGTGAATTGAAATTCACCAATTGGCTCAAGACATTCGACAATAATGAAACCAAGAAAGTTTGAAAGTATCATTTCACTGTTTCTCCCGGTGCTTGCCTGGACAAGCACCATTCGTCCGATCCTGGAAAGTAAGTGGTTTATCGAAAATTTGAATTACATTTCGAAAAAAAAGATACACACACACACACACACACACACACACACACACACATATATATATATATATATATATATATATATGTTTATATAACCCAACAGAATGAGTATGAATCGTGTTATATTATATTGAAACTCTTATTTAAAAAGATTCTCCGTTATTACTCGATGAATGTATCATTCGGTCTAGTCAACGTAAATAGGATAATCGATCAGAGAAAATGGGTCTGGTACAGGCCGATAAGGAAACCGCTTCAACGTAGCGATGCTCTTACCATAGAGCAAAACAGCAGCCAGTAATGTCAAGACATAGATAACTGTTTCAGTTCCAAATTTTCATTATTTGATTATTTGCAGTCTGTATCTGCACTATATGTTTCTTGAAACAGATATTGCAAAGGCCTAAATTGCTTGTGGTAAGTGGGTATACATTTTCTTTAAGTTTAGATAATATTATAATAAACTGGACTCTTTCAGATTAGAAATACCTATCCAAGTCGTGTATGATCGATCTAGCAGTAGGTATATTTAACATATATATATATATATATATATATATATATATATATATATATATATATATATATATGTGTGTGTGTGTGTGTGTGTGTGTGTGTGTGTGTGTGTGTTTTATTTGATGTGAAATGATCTGACTGAGTGTTGATGAAAGTGACAATGGGAAAGTAAAGAGAAAAAAATCAAAGAAAAAAGCAGGTGTTTCATCTCGAAGATTTCCATACATTCCAGTTGTTACCAGCCATCTTTTTAAGAGTGAACTGTGTGCTGTTTTCATGTTCAAGGTTGAGGAACGAAATATCTAGTTGTTTATTCAATAAGAGCGGGAGAGGAGGTGTTTGTATATGCATAGGGGACATCCGGGTTTGATCTGAAATAAGACTGGTCTGTAGGGATTGGTGTCAGAGGATGTTTGTTATCTGTCTCTGTGGGTGTTGGGCTTGTATTACATAAGAAAAAGCATATATATATGGAAACACACACACACTCACACATACACACACACACACACACACACACACACATATATATATATATATATATATATGTATATATATATATATATATATACTTTCTTATTCAAGACGTGTCCAACGCCCACAGAGACAGTTAATGTATATATATCATCATCATTATCATCATCAGTTTTTTAACGTCCGTGGCTGGATATAAACCTTCCCCAAGATTCGCCACAATTACCTATCATGGGCGTTGCACACCCCGTATTTCCTGTATTTGTGTAGTTCATCTTTCCATCTTGTGTTTTGTCAGCCTTTGTTTCTCATGTGATCTCTGGGGATCCATATTGGAGATCCAGTTATCTGCCATTTTTGCAACGTGGCCTGCCAATTGCCATTTGGGATTTTTTTATTAGTTTCTATGATGTTTCAAACCCCTGTTTTCTTCCTGATATACTGTGCTGTCTTGTGATCTCTCCATGTGAGATTGAGTATGATTCTCTCATGCACGCGTTGCATGCTTCTAAGTTTGTAGGTACGTGT
>OY735228.1:27168599-27186099 GCA_963457665.1 Thysanoteuthis rhombus | reverse complement strand
AAGTGACGTAATGTGGTAATTTATGTAGAATCTGTTGGGACTCTTCCCATCGAACAACTTGCATATAGATCAGAGCACAGATTGCAATATTATGATAGATAGATAGATAGATAGATGGATAGATCGATTGATAGATATGAGATAACTATGCAAATATTGATAAAGCTTCATCAATATATATCTATATCTATATCTATATCTCTCTCTCTCTCTCTCTATATATATATATATATATATATATATTTATATATCTATCAATGTATCTATGTCTCTCTCACTCTCTCTCTCTCTCTCTCTATATATATATATATATATATATATATACACACACAAAGCTCATCTTAGTCCCAAACCAGGTTGGATTGACTCACATGAGAACAAAAAGAGAGTATTGTATTGATTTTTCATGTGTGATATATCTATACCAACCATAAAACTTCAGCATCCGAAACCCAAGAAATTATTTTTTACAACGACTACTGACCCCAGTGAGAAATGTGCCGCTCTGACATCCAGTATTAATCTCAGGCATTGAACAAAAAAGGCAATCGACAGGAACAAGGCGAAACAAAGTTTTCCAGGCATCTTCCTTTGCTGAAACCACGTAGAAGGCAAAAGCTTATGAAATAAAGCAGCACTGAAAAACTGAGGCTCCTCCACCGGCCAGACCTCCTGCATCCGCTGTGGAAACATTTCTCTCTCTCACATCGGCCTCACTGACCATTTGAGATTCTGTGGAAGAGGATGGGTTAAGCCTTTAAGAGATTAACGAATAAATTTACCTAGGACAGGTAATACAGTTAGAGAAAGACCAGGAAAGCAAAACAAAATAGTGATAACGATTGGCAGGAATTCATTCGGTATGAACAGGGACATTTTGAACTGCACTTTGACATTTTACTTAAAGAGTATACAATGAATGCAGAATATAACAACATATATATATATATATATATATATATATATATATATATATATATATATATATATATATGTATATATATATATATATATATATATATATATATATATATATATATATATATATATATATATATGTATATATATATATATATATATATAATGATATAACTTACGGATGCAAATCGTGGTAATTAACAAAATGAACTGAGAACAACTTTGGAATAGCACAGAGAGCCATGAAATGAGCCATGCTATGGATAACTCCAAGAGATAGAAATAATATCAACATGGACCAGAGAGAGGACTAGAGCGAAATACATGACACAGAGGTGAGAAATTCTGTTTAGAATTACCCGATGAGACACACACGTGTTGAAAGAAACCAAACAAAGGAAGCAAATTTAGGAAGCATTATACTCAAATTACGAAGATGAAGATACTAGTCTGATGAATTGATGGAATAAACACAATAATTCTTTCCAAAACTTCAAAGAACATGATGAATCGCAGAGTATGCTCAGGCCGAATTCTAAGGATAAAAACAAAATGCGAGCATAATAGTCTTGAAGATTTATGCGTAATACGTTTAAGCTTTGATAGGTTGCGGTCTTTTTTCTCGTGACAAAAAAAGGGGGTCAGCTTTTTTCATTGTTATCATTTAATGAACTGATATCCTGCATTAGATTGATAAGAGAGACATTAAATTTTATATTGTGATGAAGTCATGAATTGTTTTTATACTTCAACGGTCACAATGGAAATCGATAAAACAATTCAATTGAATTAATTCACTTATTTCTTGCTGCGTTATAGGATGTGCCCAGTGGATAAGACAGGTACAAAATTTACATCTTTTAAATGAATAGATAAATAGAATTAGCCGTAACCATAGTATACAGGGCAAATAGGGTGTAGAGATAATATATATATATATATATATATATATATATATATATATATATATATATATATATATATATACACACCCCACATATATATATATGATGATCCCAACAAGAGAAAATTTAATCATTGTTCTAAAATAACAAAGTATATGAGAAATAAAGGAAAAAAAACACCGTCAAAAATTACATAAATTTAATTGACAGATATTTTGAAATAAGTGACTGGAGTGGTACAAAAAAGTTTCTTGAAAAAGTCTTCTAATGTTTAGCGTTTAAGGCAGTAAAACTTTCAAGACTATATACGTGTGTGAGTGTATGTGTTGTTTAGTAGTTATGAAAGACTGGTTCGCCTCAGTGCTCATTCACTCGATCTCTTCTCTAACAGAAGTCGTAGTAAAATAGTGACGAAAACAATTTTTAAATGTATCAGTAGATGGGAAATTGGGGAATGGAATACAAATGAGAATATTTGATTAGCCAAGTGATTCACAACCTGGGGAAGCGGTGACAGACGATTGATTACAGATCTATAGTTAAATTGTGATGATGCGTATAGTTTTGGAACAAAACACTGCTCTGACTGGTAATCTTTTCACAGAAAAAATAACAATATCAAAAAAGCCTGAAGTGGTCATCATTAAGGCTTCAAAGAAAAAGGTCAATGCTTACGGTGAAGTTCGACATAAACTCATATTTTTCTAAATCGGATTAGTTGTGTCCTCAATAGTACTAAGGAAATCAATCTTAAGCTTTGAGCTCTCTCTTTCGGACCTGTGTCTCTTTTTGAAAACAGGTATGTGAAATATGCAGAATACGAATACAAACTGGCAGACAATTTCAGAAAAGAAGGGAAGTACATGGATCTCGTTAATGGTTCTTTATATATTGCACATGGAAGCCATGTATTTTACAAAACCGTTTGGCCTAGAGAAACTACAGACAGAATATCCTCAATAACTATGTGCAATAAGTCACTGGGCATTATGGAAGGATGTGCTCGTGGTGGTGGGTTGATATAGAAATGAGAATCGTACTAAGACATCGACTCGTAGAATACGTGCTTCTATGCTGCGAAATAAATCAGCTTTGACTCAAAGTAATAACAGAATGAAATGCATCTTCGGGAAGTGTGTCTAACAAAACCAGTTTTATCATTATATTGACAGAATTTCTCGTAGATGAGGCTGTACAAGTGAAGGCAGCTGTAGGAGATGTAGAATTCCACAATATCTCGACAGTTTTAGAAGCTGCTGATCAGAATTCTGGCTCTGCAGTTTTA
Source organism: Thysanoteuthis rhombus (assembly GCA_963457665.1). Taxonomy (NCBI): domain Eukaryota; kingdom Metazoa; phylum Mollusca; class Cephalopoda; order Oegopsida; family Thysanoteuthidae; genus Thysanoteuthis; species Thysanoteuthis major. Next base: position 27,182,991 of record OY735228.1, on the reverse strand, counting down.
GTACGTAACGATACTAGTCTTTGAGATGTGTTCATGGTGAGATGTGGGGAATAGTTACGCTATGCATTCAGCTAGACACTGGTGATTACTGAGAAAAAATATGATGTCAGGGATGCTCGGAAAAAAAAAACAAAAGCACATAACAGTCGTTCAACGCAAAGTTCTTTATGCTGTCCGTTGTCTCACGGATAATTTCCCAAAAGATGAAGTTGTTATTGGAGCTTCGGGAACTTTAGTTATTTTGAGAAGAATTATAGCCCCATTCAAATACAGACTGTTGGTGAACGTTTTTCTTCTCAACTTATATGGATGTTCTGCCACTCCGACAGTTAACAAACACCGTTTTTTTAAAACTACCAACGCAATATCGCCAAATTAAATCTGACTTTTACGCTGAAAACCCATCGTCCAATCTCTGGAGTAGCTACTCAACAATTTTACGTTCCCTGTCATCATCATCATCATCATCATTATCATCATCATCATCATCATCATCAGTAGTCTTTTAAAGACTATTGTGAGTTGTAATGTCCATTGGTTGTCTTTCATTCATTGCAACATGACCCGCCCGTTGCCATATAAGTTTTATGATAGATTCTATAATATCTCAGACTCTCGTTTTCTTCCTGATATACTGTGCTATCTTGTGATACTTCCATGTGAAGTTGAGCGTGATCCTCTCATGTGCATGTTGCACACTTCTCGGTTTGCGAATCTGTCTCTTGTTTCAGTTCCATGTTTCAGCTCTATAAGTGACTATCGGGAGGATGCATTGGTTGTATGCCTTTCTTTTTAGAATTCTCGTTTTTGAAGGCTGGGCTGGCTCTGCCAAAGGTTTGCCACCTTAGCATAATCCTTTGCTTACCAATCTTACAATCTAGCAATGCCTTGATACAGATCTATATCCTAACTAATCGGGTTGGGAGAGAATGGAAAGTTACCTGTGTCTTGTCATGATAACGAACCTTCTTGTGCTAGATATACTGCTGTATATGATTTCATGTGGGTGTAAGACCGGGCACAAGGAAATATGTGGTCTAAGGAAGATTGGTATGAGATGCTATATCTTGTGCAGTGTCTGCTTAGGACAAACCTTCACGAGCAATACCAAGGGAATTGGATGCCAGCAATCATACAAATGATATAATGAAGAAGATTTATTTCAAATTGTAAATTATGAATACACTAAAAGAAATTGCAAGAGAAAATTGAAATTTAGGCATATAAAAAACACATAAAACTAATTTAATGTATTAAAAAATGTTCAGCACATTTCAACACACATTGCCTGTTCAGAGCAAGAAGGAAATTGCAACGGCAGTTATGTCTCAGTTCAATTTCGTGGAAAATTCCCCAAATATTAAAAACTTAATATCAGGAATGTATTTCCACCCAAAACCAATATACACGCGGAAAAAAATGATTCATATCGACAGGGACGGAGTTTGGAGAGGAGCTTGGGGTGTGACATATAAATATTTTCAAGAATTCAATCAGTTCAAGTAGTTAGCTAACTACAATACACATTCTACAACCACCAGGTGTCTGCACCCCCAAGGCTGAAACCACCGCCCCAAGTCTCCGAAATCTCTCGCTATGCCTTCGTATATATGGTTTTGTACTCTGTCTCAGACATGTATATCTCTCTCACATACTGAACTTAATCTCCTGTTATCACCAATATTAGGCTAATCATGTTTGGGCGTTTCTCTTATAAACTATTCACGGATATCGGAAGACCTTTAATATGTTCTTTTATACCGTTTCCTCGGAAGATACACCGATTTTCATCTTAATTCGCATTCGTTCAAGCTCTCTCTCTAAATCTACTGGGACTATTAGTGTACACAAGCAGCTTCAACCGACATTCGAATTCTACTCGCCAATTCTGTTTAGATAACTTCAACGTTTCCTCACACTCCAGTTAGATATACCTATAAATAGTGTGTGATAATGCTTAATATAAATAACATTAATCGGTTTATCACAGTTTTACTTCATTGCTTATGTATTGTAACGTGAAGAAGGGAGAAATATTGAACTGGTGGAAATTGAGTCTCTAATTAACAGTATTTTGGGAATTGGAGACAAAATAAATGTATTGTGGAAATTGAGTCTCAAATTAACAGTATTTTTTGAATCAGAGACAAAATAAATGTACTGTGGAAATTTCAGAAGACTACTAAATTTCTGTAGAGAGCTCACAGAAAATCAGCAAAATGTAATTTATTAGATTCTGAGATGGACTCTTTTATTTTTCGGATTTGCAGGAGAGCAATAGAAAAATAGTGATATTTGCAAGTCTCAAAACAGCAGCATTCGCTTCAGGTTTAGTTCTTTGTCATGCTTAAGTTGTCTACCTTATAATTATAACCCGTACGTCACAAAAATGTCTGCAATGAAAATGAAGCAAGACGTTAACAATTTTCATAGAAAATAAAAAAGGAGGCAGAGCAAATAGAAAGATAGCACTGCAGAGCTTCATTTGATTACACTCAAATTAAGAATTTAATTCGCGAGACTAAATTCTAATTCTTTAGCGACCAAGAAAGATAATAAAGATGGCTTCATCCCGACTGTCTCAACCGTGCACAGATTTTATGCCGAACAAAAGGGGTAGAAAACAGAAATAATCAGTTATCCACACTTCAATGGAGAACAAGAGACGGCAAATCCATTGATCACGCATCGTGAATCTAATTAAATCAAGTAACTAGAAAAAAATCTATATATTTAATAGTTAAATGGTTTTCTACTATGCTGAGACCGAGCGTCTCTCATTACCGCCATATCAAAAGCAGATGACGTCACACAAGAAGCAAACTCACGCAGTTCCTCGTTGAAAGTAATGACTAGAAAAATAATAACGTATCTCAGACGTCTAAAGGGTGTTGGGTTAGTGATGTTCGAACTAGCAACGGTAAATGTTGAAGAGAAAGCTATAGATTTAAAAGCGAATGAGAAAATCGTGTTGAGGTTCTAATCAATGTGATACCATGATAAACAAGCTGACTGCAGCATTGTCGATCTGCACTTTTGTTTTCTTCGCCTGAAGACGATCATTGTAACTTTTATATTCTATCTAAATTAAATAAACTCGTAAGTGTATAAACCTCGTCAGTTGAGCGTAGTTGGTTAGAGAGCCGCCTTCTAATCGCGGTAAGGAAATGATAATTCTATATATTGCTTCGATTTAATATGACCTAATTGACAAACAGTGAAGAGTTTACTCCCCTTACTTAGGTAGGATTACTTCTCATTTTTTTATCGTTGCGGGTAAAAACAAAGTCGACCTCCTACTTCGATTGGAGTTTAGTAAGAACAGGAAAGAGTGCAGTCAGTTCAGATTTGGTTCCTCTGTTACTGATACCATGGAATCAAGTACTATCTGTCTCATATTAGTTGGAAAAACAAACATCGGGTAAACCCTATGAGAAATCGGGAATAACCAAACATTATAAACAGACGATCTCCTCAACCATTGGGTCCACAAAGCATAATATGTCGTTACAGATCTTTTATAAGGTTTAAATTCTTTCAGTCTCAAATTCTTACGATGTTCACGCATTTGAATCTCCGCACCAGGTGTCGAGTTGTCGAGGCCGGGGTCTGTGACAGTATATCAACTCGAATTTGTAGCACGTCTCTCACCCCTCGGCGATATTGCTACCTAACACACCTGTGATCCGATCATTCCTAAATATTAACCCTCACCAAATCTTCTTTTATACTAATTTCTTTACGTCGCAACTTACTCAGACCGTTTGAAACGAGAAAACAGTACGATGTAAAACAACTATTCTTCTGCCAGCCATGGAGCCTTCGTAGCTCAAGTGATGGAGCAGCAGGGATCGGGAGGAAGGCTTCCCTGAGCAGAACATGAGTGATTTAGAGTCCCTGAATTTATATGAATAAGATCTATGAAATTGAAAGATCTGAAAATGCTGGGAATTTTCACGCTAAAATAACAAATTCGGCAAGAGGGAACAAATTATCAATTTTTACAATCGATTATGATAAAGAATGTATAATTTGAAGGTAAAAATTCTTGTAAAGCTACCATAAAAATTGGTGGAATCCGAAAATTTTCGAAAACTTCAGAATGTTGTCATGAAATAATTTCTTTCCCACTACAAAAATACGTGACTCCTCCAATTTGAAACACAAATGTAACAGAGTACCAGGGTGAAAAAAAAAACAAAACAAAAAACAATAAACAAAACAGACTGAAATCGTCTATTCTTCAGATTTCATATAAAGATTTTTTCACCGAAAATTGCACCAACCAGGCGTGGCAGCCCCGACACAGATTAGAATTGTCTCCAATTGAAAGAGAAGACATATCATACCATAGGCGACATTCACGAGAACGTGTTAGGCAGTTTATAGCAATAAGGAAAACGGAATTTTTATACTGTTTTGAAGAGTGAAAAGGACGTTTTGAAAAGTGTGTGAGATCCTAAGGGGAATACTTTTACGAAGACTAAATCATCATTTCGCTAGGTAAGCTATGTTTCCTTTAATATTATGTAACTTGAAAATTTCCAACGGAATATGTACATAAATAAATATGATGTGTGGAGGGTTTATTTCATAAAATGCTCAATACATTCAACAGTATATCATTAATTTGATTCGGAGCAGTGTCTAAAATATAATGGAGTAAAGATTTGCTATACAAACGTTTATGTTTTTACCCTGTTTGGGCTTCTTCAGGCGAATGATTAGGTTTATTTTTTCCTATTTAGGATACTTTTAGGGTGGAGGTGTTTATTTCCCTAGGTAGTAGGATCTCCTCTTTTTTGTATTTATATACATGTATATATATATATATATATATATGTATATATATATATATATATATATATATATATATATATATATATATATATATATATATATATATATATATATATATATATATATATATATATATATATATATTTCTTTTTTCTCTAGTGGTTGTTCATTATTTCCTATGTTTTTCTGTTTTATGTAGTGTATATGCCGTGATTGTTAATAGTTATATTATAAGGATTGTAATGTGTGGGCATTTTCCTTATCAGTATGTTGTTAATCTATTAGTTTTTTGTGGTATGTTTCCTTTTAGACAGTATTTTATTCTCACTTAAACAAGTTTCCCAATGTTGAAGTTCCTTTTTATATGACTTTAGTTACTGATTTAATCATTTTTGGTTTAGTCGGTTCCCACATGTCTAAGATAATTATGGTGACTGGCAGTATTTTGAGGGAGATTAAAGCACCATTGCACTAGATGAGCTATTTTTTCTTCAATATTTAAAGTGGCTTAGGTAATGAGATATCTATAGTGGTTAACTTTTAGTTTTTCTGTATGTTGGCTATTGAGTGAGGTTTATTAATAATCTATCGGTTCCTATGTTTCCTCTCTGAAAGAACATACCACAAAAAAACTGATAGGGTAGGTTCATACTGATCACAAAAATGACTGCATCATACCTTTCTAATCTATAATCTATAACAAACAAGTACAGCATCACCTCTAAATATAGCGGAAAAACATAACAAGCAAAGACCTGGGTTGCTGATATTCATTTTTCCTCGTGCAATGCAAAAAATTTCAAAAATGAAACATTTGAAATCTTTCTAGGGTTTTTTGTGCTCAACTGAGGAGGAAACTTTACATCAAAACAACTATCATTGCCGATCCTGAGAGATTGAGTTTTAAAGCTCGATTCTGATATTTTGTTTAAATATTATTACAGTTGCAATTTCATTTTCTTTTGTTGCTTTATTGGTTTTCAAATGTAAAATGATCAATTAGATCGATTGTCCATACTTGTCAGATTTGGTATGCTAATTTAGAGAAAAATAATTACAGTTGAATTTTCTTATTGAAACTCGGTTTTAAGGCATTCGGTCTTGTATGGGATTTAGTGAAGTATTATTTACAACATTATTTAAATTCTTTTTTTACTGTTATATCTATACTAACAATTAGAAGAAAAAAAACTAGAAATATTGCTTCTTCCATATAATTTGCATGTTTGAATACTCAATTCATTTTTTCTTCTTCTAGATGTAATTTGTGCAAAATTTTATTTTTTTCATTTTAGACGATGCCACCAACAAATTGTAGACGGTTGTCAATCTCGATGAAGAGGAAGATTCTCTAATTCAAAACCATCTTCCAACTGAAAGAAAGAAACCCGAATATTCCTTTGACCAACATTCACTGGATCATCTATCAGAGCCGATCAGCGACTGGAAAAATTGAATCCAGAAGGAAAGTGGGTTTCAATTTGGAGACGAGAGAAAATTGTCCAAAATGGCCTTTAATGACAGGAAGCAGACGACCGTTTCTTTGTTGGATCTTTCTTGTTTAAAACCCGTAGGAAAGGACAGATACTTTGAGAACGACTCGGATCGTGTATCCAGAGATACATACTTCACTTGAAGTAACATTCATACACGTATATACACAGACGTTTGAAAGAAAAACATATACGTATGTATGTTTGTAATCTGGGCCATTTGCGATAGCACAGCTTTAGCTGGTTATAAACGCACGCTCTCACAGAGACGCACACAGATATATACGAACTCACAAGCAAAGACATACAAAATCATGTGCTCACACACAAACATACCCCTACACATGCATATATACATACACACACTAATATATATATATATACGTATGACCCCCTTGGGAAAGTTTTCACTTTCATCAAATTAGGGTGAGAGAGGCATTGTAGAGGCAGCACATACCCCTCTCCTCTCTCTTACACGCAATTTGTCTGTACCTCCAGCCAACCTAACCCCCGGTGACTCACTAATATCAATTTCCGCTATATTAATTAGGTGATTGATTCTTCGCTCAACATAATTTCGGCTTACGAATATCTTTTTAAAGTATGCTTTACTTTAGTGATACTGGAGAAACCACGAAAAACCCCACGAAAAAAAAACAACAACAAAAAAAAAACACTTATTGATAGAATCGAGCACAAATAATTGGAAATTTATAAATTTTTGTTCAGATCTCTACCCAGCCGTAACCTAAATATATTTGAAACCTTTTTTCATAAAACCGAAGTCAAAGTGCACTGTACAACTTTTACAATTCAAGTATGTCAATCTGTTTCTTTCACGAATGAGATAACTCATACTAAAAGTTGCCAGTCAGGTTTCTCTGACGAGATATCTTATTTTACAATAGTCTTTTTTTCTTCTTACAAATATTTACTTATAGACCACAGATATTCGGTTGTACATATTAGTTGATTTGTAAGAAAGGAAAACTTGAAGATTTTCTATTTTCATCATTTTCTACGAGAAAATAACCCCCAGCATGTGAATTCCTGATGATTCATCTGTAGTACGCTTTACGACATACCGTAAAGAAACAGATCAATTATACACGTTTGTCATCTCATTGTAACAAAATATCTGTCTGTGTGTCGATGAATGTACTGCAATTACTCGACAACTGACAATCGTATGAACTTGGCATGCGACGGATATATCGGTTATCACACAAGGATGTGCAGTGTAGGTTTAGGAATATTTTTGATCAGTGGATCTTGAAAAATCTAATAAAAATTATTGATAAAATACGAATTATGGATCTTTTATCTAACATTATGGATCTACATTTAGATATGAAAAATCCAAATTAGGAGTAGATCTAAATTTAGATATAGAATATCCAAATTGCAGCTTGATCTAAATTCAGATGTAAAATATCTAGATTAAAAATGGCTCTGCATTTGAATATAAAATGTCTACATTAAAAATCGATTTAACTTTTGATATAAAATATCTAAATTGGCAACACTGGACAGAAGTCACTAAAATACTTCCAAGCTGTAATTTTGTGCGACGGACGGGATATCATTCTACATAAATTTCATTGCTTTCTGCTCGGCACACCATGAATTCTGGTTCCCTTCTCAACATGCACCTTTGGAATGAGTACTGCCTTAGTGCATGTAAATTCCAAAACTTGGTGAAAGTGCGTCTTATGAGAAACAAGATGATGATGAGATATTTTTTATTCAGCTTCGATGAAAGGTCGATGTTAAAAGAGAAATGGCGAAGTTGGGAATATTCCGTTTTTCTCTCCGACTGAGTTTGAGAGTGTCAGCTGCCGTTTTCTCATCGTCCTTATTCTCAATGATTATAGATTTTTTGATTTTCATCCATTTTAACGATGCCAATAGAGGCATATATATATATATATATATATATATATATATATATATATATATATATATATATGTATATATATATGTGTGTGTATGTATGCATATATATATATATGTATATGTATATATGTGTGTGTGTGTGTGTGTGTGTGTGTGTGTGTGCGTGGGTGTGTGTGTGCGTGGGTGTGTGTGTGTGTGTCTACAAAGCTTTACAGCTTTAAATAATAAATATGTAAAAGAAAATATTAGTCATTAATTTTCAAATATCTGGTAATTTAGCGACTGTAATATAAGTTTTTCTTAGTTTTATACGCACTTTGATATCGTTGTACTATGTGTAATTTGTTTTGTTGCGGTTTATCATGTGAATGTTTCTGTTAACATGATTCCTCAGGAGTGTTGATCAAACACACACACCCACACACACACAAATATATATATATATATATATATATATAGTAAATATTTACATCAACGTTTACTTTTCACAACAGTCTGTTTGATACATTTTATAATTTTTAAGTGAACGATGTTCGATCTTTTTCACATCTATCAAACTCACCGGACCTTGGTCATTACGTTATGTATCGAAGTACATTTTCAAAGGTTCAAATTTTGAAATTAGCATTGCTGTACGTTGGAATTAAAAAATTTTAATAGGGTACTGTTGTCGGAGCGTTTTTTCTATTCATTCAAGTTATGATTCTTATTTTTGCCCCCCTGTTCAAGAGTTTATCAATTTTTTCAAAGCATATTCTCAGCTTTTCCTCCTAGTAAAGTATACACTTCAATGAAATATATATTTGCGGAGAAAGAGATTTATGGATGCATATCCTCAAAAAAAAACAACGTTGAAATACAGCATCCTCTACACTCTACCACGTTGCATCTTATATATATATATATATATATATATATATATATATATATATATACATATATTGAATTGATGTCCCGTCATCACACGCTTACTGTATCACTTGCCCTAATCAAAGGAAGCAGAATAAACAATTGAAGAAAACAGGGCCATTGCAGAAATTGAAACTGCGACCTATAGCGTGGCCACTTCAACATAGCGATGTTCTCACCATTCAGCTAAACAGCTGCCAGTAAGCATAGGCCCAAATAACTGTTTTCTCACCAAGTCTTCTCTCGTTTATTCTTGGTCAATTCGTTTCTTTTCAATGCAACAGTTATGTATTGAAAAAATACGCATATACACACATGCACTTACACATGCACACATGCACGCACACATATGACCCAAAAGAATGATTATGAATTGCGTAATATTTCATAGAAACCCTAAATTGAAATGATTTCCTGTCATAACAAGGTTAGTGAATTACTTAGCACAGACAACCTAAATAGAATAAATAATTATATATATATATATATATATATATATATATATATATATATATATATATATATATATATATATATATATATATATATATATATATATAGAGAGAGAGAGAGAGAGAGAGAGAGAGAGATATAGTCCAGAAAGCTTTACAACTTTAAATACTAAACATTAAAAGACTTTTTCAATTGATTTTTTTGGTGTCACTTCAGTCACCTCTTTCCCAATATCTTGAAATGCAATTTATGTAGTCTTCCAAAGTATGTATATACATATATATATATATATATATATATATATATATATATATATATACGTGTGTGTGTGTGTGTGTGTGAAAGAAATTTTTTGTGAGAATTTCATAATTATCTATTACATTATTTCATTAGAAACATTGAACACCTCAATTATAAACACAGCTTCATATCATTATTATCAGAAGTAAGTCAGCGTCATAATCTTTTGTTCATGTATAACATCTTGTAGAAAAAAAGATTCAGAAATGTGTTCAAAGTCATTATTACCACAGCTCAAAAAATCTTTTGTGTTGCAGTTAAATAGTGAATTAACATTTTGACAAAAGTGACGGAACAAAGGAACTTCGATATTTGATAATTACAATAATAAGTATCAACAGCAACAATAAAAAAAAAATTCTTGCAAACTGCATAAACATAATGCCAATTCAAACTTAACCTAGAATGTAAGTAAAGGTTACATGGCACAAAAACATGAATTATTTAGATTTTTCTACAAAAATTCTCCATTTGATTTTCCAAAATGTCAGTGAATCGTTCTGAATTGTGTTTCCAACGGACAAATACTTGTCTGTCTAAAGCATTTTCCTTTTCCTGGACTATAAAACCGTGCCACATGATATTTTTCTTATTGCCTACAACTTTGGATTCGAACTTCTATTGGACAATGGAATCTTTTCTCCCGACATTTGATTTAAAGATGGGAAGATGAAATTTTTTGTCCGGAAAAAAAGTTAGAATAATATTTTTGTCCTTCGATTCGCTATTGTAGACACCTGGCTATCTTGCAATGCGTAAACAGGCTCCCTGACAGGGCTGACAATAGGTGTAACATTCTTTTCAGTATTTATTTCTGCTTGGACTGTGGTTCCAGGAGAGTCCTTCACCCAAATGCTCATTCACCCACACTTTCTCTGTTAACCATACTGGGGTTACCAAATATGAGATATTTTTGTTGAGATATCCGGTGAACAGGTCTCATACCCGTATGTAGATTTTTAGATTTTCCGATATTTCGTTACTGGAATGCTGCGATGGATGACATTGAAGAGAGCAGCTGGGAGACAATAAAGCAAACCATCCTCATACCCACCTTACTTGCTCAGGTCGTCATTATAAAAAGCTGTTACCTCTATAGTGAGCCTTGACAAGAGCCAGTAAGAATACAAAGAGACCAGTACTATCGTTGATTGGAAGACCATAAAAAATAGTTTTAGTAGACCATTAGATCTGTACGAGTGGAAAAAAGAAAAACCCAGTCATACTATAATTTAATTGCATAAATAGTCATGTTATCAGTATTCAAAAACTAATGATAATGAAAATACTTCTACTCTGACACATTAAACACGTTTAAGATATTTAGAGTAATCGCTAAAACATGTTGGTAGAAAAACCAATGGAACACTTCTTAGATGATAAGATTATTTTATTCAAAGAATGGTATATACTCTAAACATTTACAAAGCACGCCCACACACACACTCACACACACACTCACGCACACACGAATATATTACAATTTGATGATAACATTATTGTTGAATAAAAGATTCTTGATTAGTAATAGAGTTTTGTCAGGGGTACTGGGAAAAAATTTAGGATCGTGCATTTTGAAGAATCACCGGTTTTCTGCACAAATGACAGCTCTATCGAGAGAGAATTCCGATAGAATATCCGATGACACATGTTTTAAACGTTCGTTCAGTCAATAAAAGAATCCTGAATATTATCAGATCACGGACGCGATGATATCAATTTTCTTTCGGTCAATATAAGAACGTGTTCGATACCTCTTTTCATTAAGTTGATCGTCGTTTAAAAAGTTTAGTGTGTTCAACATTATGGTGATGAAAAACTCCATCTTTTGACGTCTTTATAATTCTTACAGGGGGGAAACCTATAAAAACAAATGAAAATGACGTACAGTGCGTGGAAAAATAAAACATTCCAGTGATCAGAATATGTAATGCATTGCAGAATAAGTTCCACATGATAAATCATTATACATATAACAGCTCTATCCTTGCATTAAACCCTAGACCACTTAAAATCCCTTTCTTTCTGATTTCTAGTGCATTTCTCGATAAAACATTCAAAATTGATAGCAATGTAAGAACACTATATTGGATTACTGGATGGATAGCTTATATCCATTATAATGATGGTTTTTGGAGACAATGAGGACACATTATCAGCAAAACAGAGAAAATTCTCTATCTTTCTGATGATATGGGCTCAAACCCATGAAATTTCTGTATTCACCAAAGCTATATTTCCATCGTTGTCTAAAAAATTAACCATTATATATACATATATATATATATATATATATATATATATATGTATATATATATATATATATATATATATATACGCACACACACGATAAGATGTGTTTATTTGTATCTGACAATGTGTATAAGGAAAAAATAGTTTTAAGAACCAAATTTTGCTCGAACCAAACTATTTACGCCCGTTAGCAAAACAACAGTGATGGTTGGCAAATGAATAGATGAGCCCTGACGGAATTCGAATCTACACCCATCAACATAGGAGCACCTATGTAGCCTAGGTCTGCGCTTGCTGATTTAGCCACCGGGGCCCTGACGACGACGAATGAATGTCGAATTAGGCGTTTTATTTCGACTTTTGTCTACTCTTTTGAGTGAGATTTTCATCGTCTGGAACTGTAATATCAAGGGAGGGACATGTTCTTTTTTTCTCACTCAAGTGTCTTGTCAATTGAATGTGATCAAGCTGATGTTGATGGCCGTGCACAGGAATCAGAAAGTTTGAAGGTAATAATGGTAATTTTCTATACTTTTTAAACATTTCACGTCAGGAAATAACACTTATTACACAAAAATAAAAAAATTAAAAAGTTATATTGAGTTACTTGCAACATTGGCTTGTATTTCTCGGGCGCATATTTGTCACCTGAGTTTGCAATATCAATGAAAACTTTATCTTTGCCTTCTTGTTACAAAAAATGATCAAATTTCAAAGACTTGTTTTCTTCCAGGCTCAAGGTTTTTGTTTTAATCATCATCATCATCATCATCATCATCATCATCATCATCATCATCATCATCATTATTATTCTTTCAACGTCCGTCGTTGGACATAGACCTTCCCAAGGATTCGCCACACTTCTCTAACATAGGCGTTGCGGAGCCAGTACTTTCTGAATATGTCGAACTCATCTCTCCATCTAATATTCTGCCGGTCTCAGTTGTGCATGTGATCTTGGGGGATTCATGTCGTGAGTCGTGATGTCCATCGGTTATCTGCTATTCTGACAACATGGCCAGCCTACTGCCATTTGGGATTTTCAATGGATTCTATGATGTCCCTGACTCTTGTCTTTTCCTTGATATACTGTGCTGTCTTGTGGTCTCTCCATGTGAGGTCAAGCATAATTCTTTCATGTGCACGTTGCATAGTTCTCAATCTGCGGATCTGTCTCCTGGTTAGGTTCCAAATTTCAGCTCCATGAGTGACAACTGGGAGGATACATTGGTTATACACTCTTCTTTTCAAGATTGAGGGGATATTCTTATTTTTGAAGGTTGACCTTGTTCTACCAAAGGTTTGCCATTTTAGAGTGATTCTTTGCTTGATTTCTTCTTCTTTTGAGGGTCTCATGACGATTCATTGTCCTAGGTAGATGAATGCCTGCCATCGATTACAAGAGACAGAAGCATGAACAAGATGGTGGGTAAAGATCTTCGTAAGACATGCATTCTCTCACAGAATAAACGTTTTTTTTTCATTGACTGTGACTATTGGATTTTCATGTTTCTATTTACAGAATGCATCAAATTTTTTAGCATTTCCCCATCCGTGAAACACATATTGATTCTTGAATTCAAATTCTTATGTCCTGCTTGCAATGCAAACTAGTTAGAATATGAGATGGGAGATTTGAATTGACCTGAATCCGTCGTTGCTGACAAACCATGTAGCAGATATTTGAAAGTATATCCTATGTGCACAAAGACATTACCCGAGAGTTGTTCAGACTATTTGCTCTAACTGTTACTAAAGGGTTTTGAGTGGGTTTTGCAAGGGTTTAATGGGGAAATAGTTGAACTGCTTTATGAGGTTAACCCTAACTTGTTGCCTCGTACCAAATTCGTAAGACCCCGAATATCGAGACATTATGCCAGATGAAGTTGAACTAGTTGAATATCTTTTTTTGTGAAAACACAACGGTATGATGAAAAAACAATAATTTTGATATGGGATAACGTTCCACATCATTTTACAAAATAGATGTTATTAAGGTTGAATCAATTGAAGATAAAAATATTGATATCAGCTGAGCCATCTGATCCCTATTCTATGAATTGATAAGTTCTCAGCCATGAACACCTATTTACCACCATCATCTTCAGCAACCTTTTAATGTCTCTCTCTCTCTGGACATAGAGCGTGCCCAATATTCACCAAATCTCTCTATCACGGAAGTTGCATCACTAATATCGTCTAAGCATATCTGAATTGTCACGTAATCTAATTTTCTACCGGACACAATTTCACATATGATCTTTGAGGATCCACGTTGTGAGACATGA
>OY735228.1:27113599-27163599 GCA_963457665.1 Thysanoteuthis rhombus | reverse complement strand
CAACCATGAAACACGTGTCAAGTGCTTTCTCTCTCTCTCTTCCACTTTCTCACTCTCTCCGTATCCCTTCTCTCCCTCTCTCTATATATAAATATATATATATATATACATATATATCCCTCCCTACGTATATACATATATCTATCTATCCCTCCCTATGAATACGTAGACACATATATATTCTCTCTCTCTTTCTAAATATTTTTTATTTCTTTTTAAATATATTTCTCTCTTTCTCTTTATATATATATTCTATATAAATACATATCGATATCTATACATATATGTCAAAAAATGATCGTTACACGATTTGAATAATACAACATATGTACATACATAAATAAATAAATAAATAAATAAATATATATATATATATATATATATATATATATATATATGTATATATATATATATATATATATATATATATATATATATATATATATATATATATATATATATATATATATATATATATATATATTATAATTGTGTAATATCCGGACATTTTTCGGAGCTCAACTCTATCATCAGCGATTATTCGACCATATTTTTAGAAGATGCAGTTTTTGGATATCAAAGCCATCCCGTACGGTGTTGTGAGAAGTTGCAGAGCGGGGATATAATACAGGATTCTAGAGCGAAAGTTTCAATTCCGAATGGATATCCAGTCAATAGCCACACTGAAGAGACGTTATACCATGGAACAGCTGTCTGTGGATGACACCCTATATATATATATATATATATATATATATATATATATATATATATATATATACATATATATACATATATATATATATATATATATATATATATATTTATGTATATATATATATATATATATATATACATATATATACATATATATACATATAGATATATGTATATATATATATATATGTATATATATATATATATGTATATATATATATATATATATGTATATATATATATATATATATATATATATATATATATATATATATATATATATATATATATATATAATTGAAACTGAGGAACAAACAGGGAAGCACAGCACTGAAGTTATGCCATGCCTGTAAGTGGCAATTAAAACCATGGTAATATTTTTCGTGTTATCTCGCTGATGTTTACGGTCCTTCTTCAAACCAATTTCCCTTTTAATTTCCTGATCGTCTGGGCCCCAAACCAACTATTTTCCAAATGAAAACTGGAGACAGACGACTAAATAAAATGGAATTTATCAAAACACATCGCAATGCGATAAACACTGTCAATATATTTGTGTTTGCATTAAATAATCTACGATCGCCATAGTACAATCACACGGAATTTTCCTAGGAGAAAAATTACATGTAATAACTTCAGTATATATCTATTTGCTTTTCTTTCTGGTGAACGTTCTACAATATTGTATTCTATAGGTAATATTTCGGCCCAATTGGTCAACGACATTCTCAAATTTCTTTGAAAACAGCTTCGGCCAGCTACGCCAAGATATTACCGATCGAAATTTGATAAAGTATTTGCCGAGAAGATAAACAAATATATACATTTGTTATTCCAGAGTTACTGAGGATGTCATTAAACAAAGCAGTAACTGAAAAGCTCTAAAGCAGCATATGAACATATTAATTGAACATAGCTTAGTCTTGCACAAGCAAATCACCTATATATATATATATATATATTGCCGTAATTAGTAGATGCATAGCAGAAGCATGAATCCGTTGTACAAAGAGTGTTCAGCTGATTTTTCAATTTTTTATTGTTAAAAGCTATCCTGGAAGCTTTTTTCACTTACACTACTCAAAAGATGGGAACATTTTTTCTAGGGGATTTATCTTTGAAAGTTGTCACTCAGCAAAAGCTTCCGGGATCTATTTTGAGAAACAAATACTAAAAACAATAGAAATTAAAACCTTTTTCTCTAATTTGCTCATGCACCTGTTAACTTATGCAACTTGAGAGAGAGAGAGAGCGAGAGAACGAGAGAGCGAGCAAGATATCTTTATTATCAGTTACCTACACATTCATTTCTTTAGTTGGTCATATTGTGTCACTTGAGAATGCCTTACCATTGGAGCATGAATGATCATGAATTACATCACTGTCATTGCTACGAGATTTTTTTAGTGATAATAGTTTACAAGTATGTGCTTATTAAATGTCCAATCTGAATGGAATAATAGTCTATAAATACACATACTGACACTGACACGGACACACAAATATACATATATATATATATATATATATATATATATATATATATATATGGAGAGAGAGAGAGAGAGAGAGAGAGAGAGAGAGAGAGAGAGAGAGAGAGAGAGAGAGAGAGAGAGAGAGAGGGGGAAGGAAGATTGTGAAAGGGGAGAAAGAAAGCGAGTGAATGGTAGACAACTTTTTTTATCAATGTGTCAAAGTGAGATGA
Organism: Thysanoteuthis rhombus; assembly: GCA_963457665.1. Taxonomy (NCBI): domain Eukaryota; kingdom Metazoa; phylum Mollusca; class Cephalopoda; order Oegopsida; family Thysanoteuthidae; genus Thysanoteuthis; species Thysanoteuthis major. The sequence goes on along the minus strand of OY735228.1, from coordinate 27,161,177 downwards.
TGGATTCAAATGAAGTAAAATTAGCATCATCTAGCTACAGCTGAAAAAAATCAGTGTATGCAATTACTCGATATCTGACCATTGCAGAAAGTTGACATTCGCCAGATATGTTATTCGACGCACGAAGCAGTGCAGTGTCAACTTGGAAGTTTTTTTTTCTATGCTTAATCAACGGTTCTCGGGAAATCATCTCCTTTAGACTCCACTCATTAGAATTGTGTAAACTTAGATATAGAATAATCCATATTGCAAACATTGAAGGCAAGTAAGCGAAATACTTCGGAGTCTTAGTTTCGTACTACGGACAGAAACAAGCACCTTCCAAACACTCACCTTTGCGACAGGTACTGCCCGTAGTATGTGTAATCATAAAAGAAAGGAAAAAAGTAAGAAAGAAAGAATCAAACAAGCCAACTAGGATAGATAGATATGAACAGACTAAAAAAGTTTGGGTAAAAGAACCATAAGTTCAACGATGTGTCCACCATCGGTGGTAATAGTTGCAGGAGGAAGGGGAAGAGGAGGAAGACGAAGAGGATGAATAAGTAGCTTTTCTGTTGAGCCAATTGATTCTCGTACTCATAAAATACTGCAATTTGAGGATATCATGCAAGTATTAATCTCAATAAATATCGTAAATGGTCATTATTAACATTTTTTGTCACGTCCGGCTTTTTCAAAATACGAAAAGGCAAACATCAGACATTCTATCATGACATCGTAGCACCTGGTGTAAAAGTTGATGTTCTTTTGATTAAATACGATGACTCGTCTAAAATTGATATTTGTGTATGATATGAACAGGCTGATATATAGGTGGATAGTGATTGACTGGACTGGATTGAGAAAAAACGTATTAAGCTAGCAGTATACATACATACGTACATATATATATATATATATATATATATATATATATATACATATATATATATATTATTGTGTCATCCACAGACAGCTGTTTCGATGTATTACATCTCTTCAGTGTGGCTATAGACTTTCCATTACCCATCCAGTACCGCAAGGTAGAATTGAAACCTTCACTTTCTACGTACGTATGTAGGTGGGTAAGTATGTGGTTAGGTGAGCCTACTGATGATTAATGATAGGGATAGATATTAACTAATACCTAAATAATACTTGGTTAGCAATTTAATGCATGATCTTTAATCCTTGCCTTTTGTATCATAGACTATAGGCAGTGCTGTATAGGCCCCACGCATTTGGAAAGTTTCAAATAAAACTTTGTTTCGATATATTCTCTTCTTTCGATATTTTCAGTTAGAATTTATCCTTCCTGATGGAAGCTTCTTACTTTCAGATTGTCATTATGGAAAAAATACATATTGAAGCTTTTTCTTCTGTCACTCCCGAAAGCTAACGTTCAGAGCTCAAAAGTATGGAAGCATAAAGTTGCATTTTCTTTTTTATTACCGACTAAAAACTGAATTAATAGTGTCAGTTTGCTGTCAAATATTGCAGGGGAGGGGGTAGATTCATGCTTTTCTTTGAAAAGATCAAAGCTGTCGATTTTATTCTCCAAAGTAAACAAGAGCAAGAGATACAAATGATGCATCCACGATAATTTTTAAACACCTTTATCAACAGACCACGTGACGCTGAGCAAAAAAATAATTTCAGTAAGAAGCAACCCATCAAAGAAATATTTTCTTTCTAGTTTCAAACAGATCCAACTCAAAAAAGGTGAGAAAATCAATTTCGAAACATGATTGCCCAATGACGGGACCCTGCGTCGAAGATTTTTCTAGGTAGGAAGTATCAAGAGAAACCTTATTTTTTTTTTTGCCAAATTTCAAGTAAATATGACAATATTGGGACTGACAAACTGACTGACAGGCTGAGCCTCTTACAGTGGGGCAAGGACGCCTCTAAAAGCAAAGTGCTATTTGGTCCTTAAAAAAATGTTTTGGCTTCCGTACTTTAGATTTTCGAACATTAGTTTTTGATGGGGACTAAGAGACCGTGAATTGTACTTTAACATGACCTCCTTTTAGTAAAAAGATAGATAGGGAAATATCCAGAGCATCTAGGGTCAGAATGCTTTGATGATCACCACTAAAAAAACGATTGTAATGTTGGCAACGCCTACCCTTTTTTCTTCTGGCCTAATTCCGGACAAACGTTTTTGAATCACAGACACGTTGTATTATTTTCATTACATACTGACAGGAAAAATGATCGAATTTAACTTTGATGGAACCCAGTGCATAGGGAATTCTTCTACTTTTTGCATTTAGGAATTATTTTCAAACAAATCAAAGCAAACTGAAATATTCATAAAATTAAGAGGTTAGTTTAACTTTCTTTGACGTTCAGAATAATCAATCAAAAAGAAAAAGAGGAAGCAAACAAAACGAGACATACTTTTAGGGAATTTTTTGGCCCCTTTCACCAGCATTGTTTGCACCGGCATTGGTACAACACTTGGCAAACAATTTGTATATATATATATATATATATATATATATATATATATATATATATATATATATATATATATATATATATGTGTGTGTGTGTGTGTGTGTGTGTGCGTGTGTGTGTACACATATACATATATACATACGTACGTATGTATATATATAAATATATACCTATATATATATATATATATATATATATATATATATATATACATATATATATACATGCAAGAATATATATATATATATATATGTTTGTGTGTGTGTGTACACATATGCATATATACATACGTACGTATGTATATATATAAACATATACATATATATATATATATATACATGCAAGAATATATATATATATATATATATATAAGCATAAACACACACGCATATTCATATATATAAATATATATATACATATACATATATATATATATATATATATACATACACACATATATATATATATATATATATATATATATATATATATATATATATATATATATATATATATATATCAAGCGGTTGGTTCAGATGGATGCAAGTAGATATAGATAGATATAATTATGTTTTGAATTTACCTGCAAAGTTTTCTGTAAACTGTATTGAAAAATATATGAGAGATTCAAAGCAAGCATTCTAAACAAAGATCGGAAGAACAACATTAAATAAATACGTACCTCTCTGAATAAACAAAGCACTCAGTTCTCGTGGAATTTTCAAACCTTATATTCACAACAAGCCGTGTATTGTCAGTAAAGGCCTCCATAATCGTCTGCACAGACAATACAGGTTCTGGATTGATTCCAATATAAAGTAAAATTAACACATATGTTCTAATGTAAAGATGGGCCATCTTACTTAATGAATTATTTTTTTTGTTATTCTTAGGTTGGCTGTGTATCGATCTGTCTCTCACTCACTCTCTTTTTCTCTCCAGCTGTCGCTGTGTCAGTATTCTTCCTCTGTTTTACTTCTCGGCGAAAGGTCTCAAGTTGTCAGCAAACACGAATGACACATCATCGTGCTTTGAAAAATAAACAAACAATATCAGTTATAACGAACACAGATAATGACAGGGGTTGGTGAGCTTGTCATGGTTGGTTGTGCGCATGCTCTGGACGAACTGTTTGGCAATGGCGCTATCTGTTTTAAATTTTTCTTTTTTTTTTCTGCCACTTCCAAAACATATGTTTACTTGCGAACTGACCTCCAATTCTATAGATATGACATTCTGGTCTAATTCTATGCTTGCTGAAGTGTTTATTGAAGGCGTTCAAGAGCAGATTGACAAACAAGCGTTCCACTAAATGAGTCTTTGTCAGATAATACCTACACCCCCAACTTCCTGTCCGTTCCTTTTTTTTTCTTTTTTTGCTTTCTATCCTCTGTTTGCCTGTATTTATTTGGGTGTAAACCAAACATGCATTTGGTGTATATGGATATAAAATTACCGAATCGATCTGTCAAAGCAAGCGTTGAAATACATCCTTTTTATGTTCCTTGCGTACTTTATATCTTTCAATAGTTGTCATGATGCAATGATTTGACCGATTATGTTTCCTTGAATTTCCCAGTTTCCCATCGATTTGTGATAAGATTTACCTAAGTTACATTGGATAGTTGATATCTCTTAGTAGGAATAGTTATAACAATGGATTGTTTGCATTTGACCATCCCTTGTCTAAAACCGGATTTGAATGTGTTTATATTATCAGCAATTAAAGTGGTTTCCCTCAGTTCGGGTCTAATGTCACTCTTGCGGTGAAAAACTGTTTCCTCACCTCAGTTTCATGTTGAGTTTGAATTATACGTTTGTTGCCTTTAGTGTGAGTATTTGTTGAAAAGTTCAGCATGAGTTTGTTTTTGACGGACAACAGAATGACTGCCGGTGGGGGTAGAGTGTTGTTTGGTCAGGATGAAGTAAGTTTCTAAAATATGTGTTTGTATGCAAAAGCTGGTACGTTAAACTGCTCCACTCTGTCAGCGTAAGGGGGTCTTTCGATCCAGTAATCAGTTCTGTTCTGTTCTTTTTCTTCTACTTGCTTCAATTGCATTCGAGTTGCATTTAAACTATGTACAGGATGAGTGGACAGACGATATATATATATATATATATATATATATATATATATATATATATATATATATATATATATATATATATATATATATATATATATATATATATATATATATATATATATATATATATGAATGATTTATAATTGTGCCATCCATAGATAGCTGTTTTGTTGTATTACAACTCTTCAGTGTGGATATGGAATGGAGCACTCTGGTGGATGGGGGATGTATATGCGTAAATAGATATATCACTTAAATTCAACCTTACTAACCGTCCAGTTCCGCGAAGTAAAGAGAAGATACCTCTGGGTCTGAAGCTAAGGTTTCGATCCTACCTCTCGGTACTGGATGGGATAATGGATAGTCTATAGTCACACTGAAGATTTGCAATACAACGAAACAGCTGTCTGTGGATGATACAATAAATACTATATATATATATATATATATATATATATATATATATATATATATATATATATATATATATATATGTATATATATGTATATATATAAATATATATATATATTTATATATATATATATAAAGCTTTACAGCTTAAAAAATTATATCTAAATTGAAATGATTCTGCACAAGAAGCTATTTTAAAGTGTGGACAGACGATACATATATATATATATATATATATATATATATATATATATATATATATATATACATATATATATATATATATATATATATATATATATATATATATATATATATACATATATATATATATACATATATATATATATATACATATATATATATATATATATATATATATATATCTATATAAAGCTTTACAGCTTTAAGAATTAAATTTAAATTGAAGTGACTCTGCACAAGAAGCTAATTAAAAATGTGGACGGACGATATATATATATATATATATATATATATATATATATATATATATATATATATATATATATATATATATATATATATATGTATAATCTAGAAAGCTTCACAGCTTTAAAAATTAAAAATTGAAACAACTTTTTCAAAATCTATTTGTATCACTTCAATCACTCATTTCCCAACACCAGTCAATACAATCAAAGTAATTTTTTTCGGTGTTTTTCCTTTGTTTCACGTATACTTTGTTATTATGACACAAGGCGTCATTTTTCTCTTGCTCATCAGTTCTTTAGCATGTTACTGTCTCGGGGATTTCAAGATCAAAAACAGCGCTGGAGTGGTCCAACATCACCTCTCCTTCAGCCATGAGTTTAATATGTAGTTATTTCATACATGTTGTTTGTCATTTTATAGGTTATATACGTATGTGATTATAAATTGTGCTGAATTACATTGAAACTATTATTTGAAATGATCTCCTACTATTAGACAGTGAATGTGACATTTTGCTTAGACAAAATGAATCGATTACACAGTTAAAGAAAATTGAAAATCTGCAGGAATGGAACCCGCGGCCGATAGGGTAACCAGCTTAAAGAAGCTTTACTCTTACCATTGAGCTAAACAGCAAGCAATAATACAAGGTCTAAAATAAATCTAAATTCTCATACTGTTTATTTAGTTTATTTCCTCGTCTAACACAACCACAACATATTTTATAATTACACTACTTCTTCCTCGACTCGTTTACGATATGGGAATCAGACACTTGAGGTGGCGTCACTACCTTTGGTCTGCGGTATTTTTCTCATAGTTAGGTCATTAGTGAGAAGTGAACACAAACTGTGTCAGTCGGTTTTTGAACTCAACTTGCCAAGTCCATTTCCCACTTCGGGGCGGAAAAGGCAGTCGCATTTTGAGCCCGTCTGTCTTTATTTTTATTTTTTGATCTCCAGTATTTTACTGAAGCATTTTAATATAATCCAATCGTGACTTGCCAGGCCCGTCAAAACTTCAGTAGAAACACGACCGTACATTTCGAGATCACAGTTCTACTTGGTCCACTTCCAGTCTCACAATGACCGAGACGAAGGGTTCGACTTTTGCAGTCACCTAGGCTGGTTACCAACTAAGGCAGAAGAGCCCAGATCACCCTATTATTTATCAATGGTTTTCCAAGTACAATGATGCGAAGTGCACGCCTACTGTCTCAGCGAGAATTTGAACTCAGCGCATTGATTCCATCCTTAACCTTAAAGTTACCTGTACTTTCACGAAATCTAATGGTCTGGCAAAAAACAAACAAACGAGTGTATTGACTGCTGGGGCAACAGTGATAAGATGAAACTAAGCAAGTGCTAAAACCTACTTATATAACGAACAGTGTAATTTTTCTTGTTATTTACACATGACCAAGGACCATTCCACTTGAAGGTAAGACGTTTGCTGATAAGGATACATGTCCTTCCAAAGAAATGAGTTTTCTAATTTCTTTCCTATTTCAAATGAATTCGATTTCATGTAGTCGCCACTTTTCAAAAAGGTAATTCATGCAACTTTTCCGCTTATTTGAAAAATGGCGAAAGGCGAAAAATAGCATTCAGCTTTTGTTTTGCAGCAAACCAACACATACGCACACACACATGATTCGCACACACACACACACACATATATGTGTCTGTGTCTGTGTGTGTGTTCCGGAAGAGAGAGAGAGAGAGAGAGAGAGAGAGAGAGAGAGAGAGAGAGAGAGAGAGAGAGAGACGGACAGACAGACAGAAAGAGAAAGAGAGATTAAAGAAAGTTTGTTCGGAGGCACACGGTGAGGATCAATCTCAACTCAGTTTGCTTACTATTATTCCAGCTGACGGTGATCCCAAAATAAAATGTTGAAAATTGTTTTGAAAAATCGGAAGGGGGTTAGGATAAGTGTTTTGTTAATATCATACGTCTGGGTATTGTTCTCGCTTCAATAAGTATTTTTCAAGGAATTAGTCCCGGAACTGCTACGTCGATAGCTTCCGGTTGGTTTCATCGATAAATTTAACACCCTTAAAGTAACGTTTCATGAGATCCAAATCTGCTAATATAATATCTTTAAAACTAATGTTAACACGTTTTCTTCCACACCGTACACCCTTTTAAAAGGGAAAATTCTTTTTATCAGAAATATCCATAACTATATTTTATCGATTGCAAACACCCTTGAATATTGATACTTTCGAACCGTTTCATTTCTAGATAGTTCATCGTAAAAAAATATTGTCAAGATAGATTTTATTTTAGCTTTTAAGTCTGAAAAAACCTTCTGACTGACTATTTGGCTGACTGGCTATAGATCTATTACGCGTATAGGCTGTATCAGTTGAGTAAGAGTGCTGAAACTTTTGACTTCTACTCCTTGTTTTTTTTTTTTAAAAGATACTTCAAGAAAAATGTGTAAGTTTTTAGCAAGGGATCCAATTTGCAGTGTAAGTTTCAACTAACTCGATCCTTTAATTTATGTCCGCTAGAATGCACATAGGTTGTTAGAAGATTCAGATTCTCCAATGATCTCTGTCCAACAGAACTTATTAATCAATCATCCCATTTTCCATTTTTTTAATTGATCAACCCTAACCGAATATGCTACCAAAAGCTGTTGGTCATGTGACCGTCTTTTTGAGAGATTCTGTAAAATGAACAGTGTTAGTTTTAATTCATTGATCTTTTCTGAACAGACACCGGAGAACGGGATTAATTTAATTGAAATTGAAAAGTCCATTAGTCTTCATTTTTTTTTCATTGGAAATCATTGAAGAACAAAGCACAATTACTGCAGAGGGAGAATTAATTCAACCATCATTATACCATTCTTATTAGTGTCTATTAGTCGATGGTATGCATACACCAGTCCTTGAATTTGGACCTACGTACTCGCCTATAGGTCGAGCGCGTGAATAGACCGATCCTTGAATTTTGGACAAGTAATCACTGATTTGTCGTATGGCTTTCGTTTATGATGATTCCAGAGCTCCAGTCAAATCCCCAGGCAAATTACAAAAGAAAGCCATAATTCTTTAATGCTAAATAATACTTCTTTTAGGATTGTATTATCAAAGTCTGCCAACATTTTATGAACTGTCAGTCTCTGAGAATTGATTTTTTAGCGGTAACTACAAATAACTTATATTCCTTTTTGTCCACTTAAAGATTATCAACCTGTTTCTCTGTCTATTTTTAACGATCGTATATTATGCAATTGATTGTATATATGTGGATATAAAAAACACACACACACACACACTCATGCACACACACACACACACACATATATGTATATATATATATATATATATATATATATATATATATACAGACTTATATATATATGTGTGTGCGTGTTTGTATACAAACGCTTAATATATGCATATCTATGTATAGTCTTAACAAATTTACAGCTTTTAACATTAAAAAGCATTTAAAAACTTCAGTAACTTATGTAGCACAAGCCAGTTATTTCCCAATGTCTGTCAATGTAATTCATGTAAATTTTCTCCTATGTTTTCTCCCTGTTCCACATATACTTCGTTATTAAGGCACCATGTATAAATTTTCTCTCGTTGGGATCATCAGCTTTTTACCAAGTAACCAGAACAGAGATTTTAAAGATGAAATGTGCATGTACGTATGCGTGTGTGCATGTGCGTGTTCATATGTGTGTGGTTCTATGCGAGCCCACGTGTTTGTGTGCATGTTCGTGGTATTGTATTTGTATAATTATGTATGTTTGTGCTATGAATATATGTATATATATATATATATATATATATATATATATATATATATATATATATCCAGCCGTAGGGTCTGAAATGAAGGTTTCGATCCTACCTCATGATACTGGATGGGATATTGGATAGTCTATAGCCACACTGAAAATTGGCTATAGACTATCCAGTATCCCTTCCAGTATTGCTAGGAGGGGTCGAAACCCTCACTTCAGATCGAGAACTAAACAGTCAAAAAGATCGAATTAAGCGATGTACTTACTCAGGCATAATTCCCCATCTGCCGAGCGCTCTATTCCCGAGTTGGGAGAGTATACATATATATATATATATATATATATATATATATATATATATATATATATATATATATATATATATATATATATATATATATATGTGTGTGTATGTGTGTGTGTGTGTGTGTGTGTGTACCTCAATCTCTAATTGATTGGTTTTCTTATGTTTGTATCTAACACTTACTGGGAAGCATATGATCTATCACTAAAAAAAAGTGTATTTTCACAAGATCATGAATGTCGCTGGACACAAATAAAGCAATCAATTTTCATACACGATAAGGGGAATAGTTTGAATATTGAAGGAACCTATGTTGAACATTTTAGCGGACGATTTATAACACACATAGTATTGATTCATTGCTTTTGCTGAGTTTGATGAACAGGATAAACTATCCCCAATTCTCGCAATATAATTCTTAATCAATCAATCATTCAATCATGCGTGTCTCTAGCTTGAGTCACAATTTGAACAGCGATTCGAATTCTCAGTTTCGTTGGAGAAGTAGATCAATGTGGCTTGATTCGACACTGCTTGTAAAGTCTACGTACAGTTAACAAAGACAGAATTCTAATGGTGGGTCCACGTACCACTGAAACGGAAACCATGGATTGTGTGGAACACTGAAGATGAAACTGTTGAGGGGGATCTCTGGAAGAAACCCACGAATAAGGGTGGTCCATCAAAACGAAAATCATATGGGAAACTGAGAGATGAACTATGCTAGAAGTGAAACTATGAATTAAATATATATATATATATATATATATATATATATATATATATATATATATATATATATATATATATATATATATATATTATTGTATCATCTACAAACAGCTGTTTCAATGTATTACATCTCTTCAGTGTGGCTATAGACTTTCCATTATCCCATCCAGTACTGCGAGGCAGGATTGAAACCTCCACCGGACTTGGAGGCCGATATCCTACCTCGGGACTACTGTCAGTAAGGCTGAATTTGAGCGATACATTTATTTACTCAGAAATTCCTCATCCACCAGATTGATATATCCCTATAGAAGAGCATTGCATAAGCTTAAAATGGATAAGTTACCTCACTTATAGATTGCTCAACCCTGAATAGAGGAGCATCAATTATTGTGTCATCCACAGATAGCTGTTTCGATATATATATATATATATATATATATATATATATATATATATATATATATATATACATATATATATATATATATATATATATATATATATATATATATATATATATATATATATATATATATATATATATGTATATATATATTAAATCTATAATCCCTTGCCTGTGACTGTTGAGGGTGTCATTTTATATCTCTCAAAAGGTTTGATTAAAATAACAGAATTCATGGCTATCCTTCAATAACAAAAAAAGAAAAGAACGTACTACTGAGAGGGAAATCTGCAGATAGTTTTTCATTGCAATAATTGAATCAACAAAAAAACATGACGTCAGTTGACTGGGATCAATTTATTTTGACAGAAGATAAATGACGTCAGTTCAATGGGGACGGACTAATTGAGTGAGTTGATGAGATGATGGGCACGTTTCAAAATACATACTATAAGTGATGAAATACAAGAAGTCTGGGTTCCAATGATAAGTTTGAGTAACAACTGTGGTCTGCGTTGTCAAAATCTTCCCCCAGGATCATGATTCAGACATAATTCAATTAGCAATCATGCAAAATGATATTGAAGGATGTAAACTTATTGTAAATAACCTAAATAAATCAAATATAAATTGTAATCGTCGGTCAACAATACACTTACCGTGAATAGTCTTTGATAAAAATGATGATGCCAAAAAACTAAAAATGGAAACTGCTTAATTGGTAGTTTAATTGCTTGAGGCATCGCAAATAAAGGGCAGGATCTCTGATTATTGGATCCCAGTTCGAGCCTAGTTCGGACATCATTGTTTATTTAGGGCTCTTCTTTTCTAATTTAACTGATGGCAATTACCCGCGTCGTCCAACACTTGTAAGGACACCTGTGCTGGTTAGAGTATATTTTGACACTCCCGACAACAAGATCTGCCAATCAAGCAATCAAATAGACACGTAGAGGCCGAAAAAAAGGAGGGGCAACCCAAGATGACATATCGACAGACAGGGGAGAGGGACCCTCGACTGGTTAATAGAGACTTGAACAATACCTGCAGACTTGCTGAGGATTGCACCCAGTGGAGCTCCTTGACTGCTGATGTTTCACACAAGTCTGAGTTGATAAATGGATAAGCTCAAAAGATTGTGATAAAAAGCAACAAAGTGAAATTTCGTCAGAAGTTATCGAACAATGATAAAACTTCAAGTTAGAATCTTAAAACAGCTTATAAGGAAATAAGGATAAGATTAGTTAAAAAAGCATCAATATAATATGAATAAAGGACAGTCAGAATATTTGTAACGGTCTCTGAAAAATGTAAAACTATTGAGTCATCATAGTCATCAGCTTTTAGTCCATTGTTTGACATGAGCTTTATTCCAGGAGGCCAATTTGAGATCAGTCTGACATTGAGAGTGGTGGGCGTACTTTTGCCATGCGTGTCCATTAGGAAGTTGCAAATACTGATCTTAGTTTGGCAGCTCAGACTTTGCCTTCTTGAAAACGTAGAGCTCACTCAATACAGTCCTAAACGACATTCACGGAACTTGAGGCTTTGGTTTGCTCCCACATGAGAAACCATTGTTTTCTTGGAGCTTCAAGGGTGAAGTCTGCTTTTCTCTGATTCCCTGATGCAATCGGTCTCGAATAATTAGATCGATAAATATAAGAAATAATCATATTTTGATTACGTTAAAAAACATTTTTCGTCGAGCTTCGAAAATGTTGTCCAGTTTCTTTTATCGAAAACTTTTGGTGTATACAGATCATTTTTAGCTATAGATGTCAGTGTAAAACAAAAAATTCTCATACACTACCATGGTTACAATCATCGGTTTCAATTACAAGCCTGACTGCTTCAGGGTCAAATTCCACTTCTATCCCAAACATCGCTTACAAAGTAGACATAAAAGATGTGAAGACGAGGAATAATAAATCGTGTTAGCAGAGCAGTAAAACAGACACGGAATGCAGTGGACAGTATATCGATCTAATGTGAAGAAAAAGTATAAAAATGAAGTTTTCCCTGAATCAGATGCCTCTGACTGTAGATTATCAGACCCTTCATGGTCAAAGATGAGTGAAAACAAAGGTAATATAATTATGACGATTGATAAACAAGAAACCTGGCTGCTTAAGGGTCAAACTCAACTCATGCTTCTATTCCGACTGATGAAGATTATACTGCCTTTGTATTGTATGCAAGATAAATAAATTCGTAGAGTAGCTAATTTAGCTCAGTTTCTATGGGAGACGCCTACTAATCACTAAGTCATGCTTTCAAATCAAGGTTCAGGAATGATAAATTTTTTTATATTTATTTGGTTTAACTTAACGATGGATAAATAGTCAGGAAATTACTTCCCTAAATTAGGCAAGGATTAGGTCTTCTTCTTACTGTTGTTATTATTACGAGAGGATGAAATAAACAACCCCCAACTTGGTCCAGAGTTTGACAAAATTGCTGTTTCGATTCTTGGTATATATGAGCAACCATCCGATCCAAGCGACCAGATTCAGCTATTGTAAACAAAGGAAAGGAAAAACTACCAGATTGTAGCTACACAAGGTTGTAACGGGAGAATACGGTTTGAAAACTAATAAAAACAAACAGAGTGAAAAATACCAGGGACCATCACTAGGGATCTTGAAAAACTATGGAAAATTGCGGTCCACGTCCTGCCTATGATCATTGAAGCACACAGCACTGAGTTGAAAATGAAAGAGTTGAAACCAAAAGAGACCAAATGATTAAAACCGTTCACACTATGGTCAGGTTACTGGGGAAGGTGCTGGTAATTGGAGATTTGATATCAATAATTTCTTAGCGATATCCACAGAGCATGTAGTTTGTGCATACAATGATATGAAATTGAAATAAATATTGAAAAAAAATAATGATAATAAATTTTGAATGTCCTAAAGAATATATAGAGAAAACAAACCAGACTGAAGGGCTGGTGTTTGTTAAAGAACTTGAGAAGTTCTTCGACATGAAGGTCACACTTGTGCCAATAATTAATGGTGCATTTGAAATAGCCCCGAATTGCCTTGCAAGATGGTCGAAGAAACTGGAAATACCAGGATAGAAGGTTGTGAGGTTGATCGTGTTTGAATGTTCGGATGTTGCCAACTGATAAGACAATAATCTTTGAATACACATGCAGTTTGAAAAGTTGATCGGGTTTACTCCATCGATTGTATAAAAAGAAAAATTAGAGTTGATCATTAAAAAATGGATATATAGTTATATTACTTACGTATTGTTTGATTATCAATAATCAAGCCTTTATATATTGCTCACATTCCGACATCTGGTAGTTTTCAATAGATGAAATCTTGTGCCAGGCTAATCCAGGCTTAGTAAATAAACGGGTGCCCTATGTTGGTAATGCTTTGCAACCTAGCCTAATAGACAATTACTATTGTCGTTCGTTTGATCCTGGCGGAATGGCACGTATTTGCCCTACTTTATGTCTTTACAAGGCTATGGTAAGCTTGGGCACCTTGCCGTTATTAAATGGTTAACATGCTAATAAACCTGACCATTGCTAGTGTAGTTATTCCGATCCTTACAGGATACCCCAGAGATGTTTCTTTTTGCCAAGCTAAGTCAAGATTAAGCCAAATCAATAAGCCATTACCTGTGTTGTGAATCGAATATGTACGAGATGCCCACTGGATGTGTCTTCGTACCGGGTAAATAACCGGGTGCCATTCCGTAATAAAATCGTCAGCGAGCGATCAGGCCATAGTTTGTATAGTGAGGATTTGGTGCTCTGGATTAAGCCCAGCTCAATAATTACCTTAGTTAGCACCATCACCCGTCTCTTTGGATTAAAGTCATTAAAGCTCGCAGTTTTCTTTCGTAGACGACTGCAAATCAAACAGAAGTTGATTTCAACTAAACTGAAAATGTGAAGCAGCCGAGCGTTCGCAAAGGTGATTGTCACACGTCAACAGCAATTAGTGGCCGACTTGGCAATTGTTCTCCAGCTTTCAATGATAAACTCTCAGATCCAATTGGAACAGGCAGTAAATCGTTCGGCAACCATTTCGCAGCTTATCAGTAGTAATTTGCCAGGAAGACGATCGCATTGAAGCCTTACTGAATTTCATCCAGTTATTCCACAGACAGTACCGTAAGCTGACAGGTCTTTGAAGGCGTCTTCGATTTTCAGTTGTCACTTTGCGGATAAGGAAATTTCCAGAAGTCTACGATGAAGCAGTTTTAGAGATAAGTCGAATGGTAGCAGCATAGGAATATTGTTTGTGAAAACCAACAAGAGCAGAAAGCTTTATTATTAGAGTCTCAACTAATAGTAATAAGTGATGACTTCTCAGTCATGAGCACAAATCATCGATCAATTGTATGTGTTCTCAGCAACATCATTTGAAGCAATTCACCGAAAAATCATGGGATCAAATTATAGACGAAGATCATTACTATTGTTGCAAGTTCGATCCTCATTACATACACAATACTTACGAATTTGTGACATACCAAGCAAAGCTGAAAAAATACTTGTACAAAACTGGATAAATAGATTAACACTATTATATAGCCCATTGTATTCTGGATTAGTACTTAATAATCAAGGGATGTAAACTATCACTACAGTGATTTAATTTCTTACTCTTTATTCGTGCTCTTTATTTTTACTTCGTACCAGATTATGATGAGCTTTAACGGAAAACAACTGGTATCATATACAGGAGATACTCTAAAATGTTCGGGGAACTAGGGTCACGAAAACAATCATTAGAAATGAAAATTTTATTTTGTACTGGCGTGATTTCGGGAGATGTTCAAAACGTCATGAAAGACATTGGAAACACTGAATAATTTGAAAAAAAGACTGCATAGATCTTTCCATTCAAATACCCCGAATTTTGATTGGTGAGTCGTTTATTCTACAATTCATTTACATAGATTAAATCGAAGATCACAGAAAAAAATGTGTAAGTTTTACTCGCTCCTTCTGGTTTTTGGGAGAATAAACGTAGGCCAGTTGATAAGGTATCCGAAAAATGCCCATAATTCATTACCGAACACTCCCGGTTATTCGTTTAGCCATTTTCAATATACGAGATTTTAATTGTTGGGGACAAAAATTGTGATTATACAGGGTGGGTTAAAAGAAACTCTCTACTGGAGATCAGTAGTAACTATATTATTTATTGGTATATTTGTACGCAAGAAAAAGGTGGGAGATAAATAGATAGATAGATAGATAGATAGATAGATGGAGAGAGAAAAACGAAATGGAGAGAAGGGGAGAAGGAAGGCATATAAGAGAGACAGAGAGGAGAGAGGATATAAAAGTAGAGAGAAGATTTTGGACCACTTTATTCATTTGTTCCTGGAATAAAAGAATCATAAATTAAATTTTATTACTTTAAAGATGGAAATAAGATTTGCTTTACGAAAATAGAACAATACTTAGAATAGCTACATATAATTCCTGATAGAGAGTTAATTTTCACCAATTCTGTTGGAGAATAGGGTTGTCATTTTTTTAAAAATTCAGTTATAAAATTCCGTTTATAAAATGTTTTCCTAAATTCTGTAAGACTTTCCGATGAGAATTGATTTTCATTGTATTGATAATTTTATCAAAAAGTAGCATAAATATAAAAAATGAAACTAAGAAATAAAAAATCATTCTACTCTCTTTTTTTCCAAGTCTGTGCCAATCACTTTACTGATCACGAGTCGGATATGGGACTGACTCCGGAATAAAAAGTCAACAAAAGGGTGAATAAAAATTGTTTATCTTTTAAAATCTATCGATGGTGTGTAAACAGAAAAAATTATCGTCATTTCTAAGGGATGCTAATTCAAATTTTCTTACTTCTAAACTTAGATGAAATCTGAGTGTCGACAAAATGTTTTCAACAACTTTTTATTCGCTAGTGCGATATATATGTATATTTACTAACCTTAGCTTAGTTTGACACAAGGACACCCAATGTCTTACTCATTACTTATCACATAGATATGATAGTTTTGTAGACAGGTTTGCTGTCTGTGGGGTGCCAAGATGATTACTGAGCCTCGTTTAGTTTGACACTAGATCATAAATATGGGGCAGCCAGTGAGGATAAAACACAACGTATGCAGCTAGTGTTTGCTCGGCCGGTACAATATCATAATCCAGTATGTGACATGACGTCATAAAATAGGAAAATCCTAGGGAGATAAACTAGTTTTTTTTTATGTAAACGGAAATAAGAAAAGCCCTCAGCTAAAACAAAATGGTTCATGCAACTGGGGCCTTTTCGCAGTAGACAATGCTATTGCAATGGCAAATGATATTTGTTCATGAAGTATTGTTTAACAGTAGAATAAGACGCGTCCCCATCTTCTGGAATATTTTGAGAATTAGAAAAAATGATTGTTTTCTTTCCTCTCCTAAATTTTGACACACATGACAGGCAATGCTATAAGTATACATCGTATATGTTCGTCACAGAAAATTCATCTGTAAGCTACGGATCTGATCTATACTAATCGGACTCTTATCGTGACTTTTTTTGCCACAATGTAACATGCTAGGTATAGATATACATATATGTGATGATATGCAATTTTTGTTTGAAATTGCAATCATTCATGATTTTGTCAAAATCTATCCAGAATAAAACCTGAGAGCTTTTGATGATCAATGACAAGATATCCCATCATGCATAACTGTTCTGTGAATTTTTGAGAGTATGAAATGAATATATGTTTCTTAACAATTTTGGTGAACAAGATCGTTTTTCGGGACACAGTGGCAATTTCTTAGCACAGTGATTGAAAGTGGAGACAAATGACATAAAATGATGACATTCCTGTCTTAGCTCTCTCATGAAAAACAAACCGAATGATTTTGAGAATTTTTTATTGTGGATTCACCGATCTGGGAAAAACGTAAAACCTATTGGCAGTTCACTTCACAAAATCTTTTTGGCCGATTGGGAACTATTTTTTAAAATTGAATTGCATGTTTCTTTTCCTAAAAGCATGGCAGTAAAACATGTCAGTACAAAAGAAAAATCCTAAAGATATAAATCACATGATTACAAATGTTGTGAAAATAAAGTCAATTCGGATCAGATATCTGCTCTGAATTTATGATTTCTTTACTTTTGAATTTCTTTGCAAAGTATGATTAATGATTAAGTTCTTCAAAAGGTTCAAATGAATGAATAACACTTTTAAAGCAGCCATTCAAGTTCAACCTATTTTGTTTTAACATCATAATCTGCAGTTGAACTTGAATCATGTTTGGAAGGATTGGACTGTTGTGACGCAATCTGTACTGTCATATCAGGCTTGATCACACTTTTGAGTTTTTTTTATTGTTTGTTATATGATAGTTTAGACTGACTGAAAGGAACTGGACTTAACAGATTAACCTTACTGATGATCTCCTCCTTGTGAAGATTCAAACCTATAGATCAACGGACTAAATATTCCAACCAGCAGGGATTTTTTCTGACAATCAATCCATTGACAGTAGATTGTATGTTTATGAGAGACAGTTTCTATCTTTTTACCAAAACGTTTTCACATCGTTTTGAAAATGGAAAATCAATTTTTGGGGTTTCATCATCATCATCATCATCATCATCATCATCATCATCATCATCATCACCACCACCACAACCATCATCATCATCATCATCATCATCATCATCATCATCATCATCATCGTTTCTGCGTATTTTCTCTCATTCTACGAAGCATAAAACAACTTTTTTGTAACCTTGAAAACAAATCAAAATACACGTAGGTTCAATTTAATCAGAAGTATATCTATCATTTGTTTATTTGATGAAAGGATATAGTAAATAAAAGTAAATAGTATTCGTAGTGTTATTCCATCTTGATTCAACTTTTTTCCATCGATCTTTTTCTCTTGAATAGATAAAGATATGGTTAAAACTCGATTTGACTATTTCAATAAAAAATACGCTGTTTCAATTTGTTCAAAAGTTTATTTGATATAAACACACTGAAAAAACGCATCAAAATATCTTTAAAAAAACCATTGTACAAGAAATAAATACGTTGTTTTAATTTGATCAGAAGCTATTTATGAAGATCTTGAAGGGAAGGAAGGTAGATACGTCCATTTCATCAAGAGCATATTGTGAATAAAGTATCAAAAAAATCTTTGAAGCGTAATATTTACTTTTTTGAGCAAAAATGGTTTTGATACAGGCATACGCTTTTCAAATGTTTTTAATACTATTTCTTCACAATATCTTTCGATTATTAAATAAATATCAAATAAATGTACTTCTGAATGAAGTAGAACTAGATATATTTTTTGTAAAATGAAATTTTGTGAAAAAAAAATGTAGATAACCAGCGTGTTTTTAATCAAATAAACTTCTGATCAAATTAAAACTACTTTTTGTGATAAAAAATAGTTTGGTGAACTTATCTGCTGTGTTAAGATCTGAAAAACTTAGATCAAATTAAACTTACTCATATATTTATAACAATGTTAAATAAACCTCTGATCTAATCAAACTATGTATCCATTTTTTTGGCAAAGTTTTTTTCTAAAAAGTGTCCTGATGTGGATGTCCACCGTGTTTTGATCAAATAAACTTTTGATCCGATTAAAAACCCGGGTTCATTTTATTTCAGAAATTTTATTTTTACTATATGAGGCTCTGATCAAATTATAATTACTTTTTTTCAAATTTATCTAGGGAAAGATGTAGCTAAAAGAAGTAAAATTGCCTTAAAATAACACTACAAATTGGTCGTCACCAGATCATTTATCTCCCGTAGATTTTTTCAATATTATGACGTCAGGCAGCGTACTAGACTATGATCTAGAATCGACATTTTTGATCTTGTAATTTGAGGAGAAGGTTATTCCTCAAGATAGCTGTCTCTAAGAAAGAAAAAGATTTCCTGGTGAGGTGATTTTCAGAAATATTTGAAATATTTAATCCATTTTTGCAGTTTGTGTTCTTCTCAATGGTACGAGGCTTATAGTTTGTCCTGGATTTAATCCGAGTAAAATATTATCAAAACTTTACTAGTTGTTTGCGTTTCTATCCATCCATACTATTTAAATAATATGGTGGGTGTAATTCAAGTGGGTCAAGTACGTTTTTGTTGAGTAGTTTCTTCGTAATCTTGCCCCGTGTCATGCGTGACCCAGGTTGGTTACCATAATATGGGCGCATTCTTTTGTGAAAAAACTTCCATCGTCACCGGTCTCCGATTATTTTTGCCATATATCAAACTGAATTAAGATGAACAAACTTGCTCATGTAGTAACATGCAGTAATAGGATGGCCAGCCTTTAGTAGAGCAAGCTCAACCTTCAAAAACGAGAAGATCCCATTAACCCTAAAAAGAATAGTATACAACTACTGCATCCTCCCGATGGTCACCTATAGATCTGGAACATCGAACCTAACCAAGAGATAGACCTACAAACTGAGAAGCATGCAACGTGCGCATGAGAGAATCATGCTCAACCTCACATTGAGAGAAAACAAGACAGCACAGTATATATGGAAGAAAACAGGACTCAGAGACATCATAGAATCTATTAGGAAACTCAAATGGCAATGAGCAGGTCATGTTGCAAGAATGAGAGACAACCTATGGACATCAAAACGCACAATGTGGATCTCCAAAAATCACATACGAAGCCGAAGCCTACAAAATACAAGACGGAGAGATGAAGTAGAATTTAGAAAATACTGGCTCCACGACGCCCATGAGAGAGGAATGTTGAAGATCGCGGGGAAGGTCTACGTCCAGCGACGGACGATAAAATATTGATGATGATGATAATGATGATGATTTATGATACTCCTGAGAAAGAATAGAATTAAAATGCATATCACAGATCCCCAGCTGATAATTATATTGGCCATCTGCAGAATCGAACTCTCATATTAATCATTGCTTTGACAATGACGCAATAATGAAATAAGATGCCACATGGGCGTTTTTGTTTATAGAAATACAAATCAAATTATTTGTGATGAAGTGGTATATTGATGAAATTCAATACAATTTACATACTGTTCTTTTCAGTGGTTGATACCCATGAGAGGAATACACGGATATTTTGAATTTCAATGAAACGGTTTTCTGAGAAAAAAAAATAGTGAATTTGTTCAGTTAAAAAGTCCGTATCTTCAAATACTTGGCAGTAAGCATTTTTATAAGCAAAATGTCCACCATTGACTGTATTGACAGAAAGCATTCTCCCTATAGTCTCCTAGGGAGCTGTTTGATGGAATTTAAGCCAAAGATTGGCCCTTAGACTGAGAACGAGGAAACGTGCTCAGGAGAGAATCATGCTCAACCTCACATGGAGAGATCGTAATTAAGCAAAGTTTATTAGAGAAAAGGCATTAATCAAATAACAATGGGCTGGGCATATTGCTGGGATAGCAAGCAACTGCTGGACATCACAACTTACAACGTGGATCCTCAGAGATCATATGCGAAATAGTGGCTGACAGAATGCAAGATGGTGCGACGTGCAAGATATGTTCGGAGAGTATACCTACTCATCTCCCACAACCACCGCTACATATAGGTGACAAGCCATTTTTTAAGCTATCTAACATATGGACAAAGTGCAGAGAGAATTCGATTTTTGCTTTTTCATGGTGATTGCTTAGATGTAAGCATACGCTGTCACAGCCAAAAATCAAACCCAGTGCGTCGATTCAATTTTCTCTGTTCCATTGCAATTTTTGGTTGTATACAGATGTATATTACTACCAACTACGAACTACTATAAACAATTCAGGAAAATATTTCCTAAACAAATTGTGAAATGAAAACATTTATAAATAAATTTACTGAATGTCCTGATCTACATACAGATGTATTACGTGACATTTACGGGAATTTCCAAGTTAAAGATATGAACATACAGGTTAATACATGAGAAAATTCACGTATAAATCTTCTTCTTTTTTTTCATACCATCCTAGCTTGCCTTTTTCATGGAGGAAGTCTAATATGTTGACCATCTTTGTAATCTTTTAAATCATATACAGACTGGCAATACTTAACGATGCATAAAAACTCTGAACTCATTATATATAAATGATATACGGTAGAAATACGTTGACAAGAATTTGAAGTAGGATCTATTTGTCAGGTACTGGATTAATGAAACTTCAGTCATCCGGGACCGCATAAAAAGAATATATTTTCATCAAATGTAACTGGTTCAATATTGCATTAGATTAAACTTCAAACTTCCTTTTTACAGGTTGGCAAAAATAAGCAGACCATATCCATTTTTTCAGAATATTGTTTTCTTAATGTTGTTTGAATTTATTCATAACCAACAGTCTGATTTAAAAAAAAGGTGAACTTTTATAACTGAAGCCTCGATCAAAAGATAATCGGTCGGGTATGGTTAAGCAGTTTTTACGACTGTCGTTTTTTAAACATCCACCACGGAAAAAAAAACAATAGTTAAAAAAATAAAGATTAATATATGAAAAAACAAAACGACCCCCCCCCAAAAAAAAACAATGACTATCTGTGATTATTTTTAACTTCACATGGGCAAAAACAAAATCTCCTGATTTTTATTAAGCGTCCTTGTTATGACTTAAAAAAGAAGAGACGAGGTGAAAGCCTTTTACAGTGAAACACAAATAGCAATATTGCTACTATTACTCTTCTCTTATATTAGATGTTATATTTTGTATAAAAAAAAACCCATGCACATTTTATATACAAATTATATTCATATTATATGCAAATCGTATCGATCTAATAACCAGTCGTAAGAATACCGGTTGGAGAAATGACCCCCGTTTCAGGGCCAGGAAAATGACTCTCAATGATTTCAAATGACTTCAGAGGTTAACCTCATATAACATATGTAAAAAGATGATCTCTTATGAGTCTACATGCCAAATATCAAGTGGATAGACTTTGTATTTTCTGCGTGAAAGAGGTGCAGACAAACAAACAAAAGGCTCTAATATTGGTACATATGTAAGTTGTGACGACAGCTAAAGATTATTTTATCAATAGTAATTTTTTGTTTTTGCACAAGGTAATGAAGATAGATATCGAGTGTACGCAAGACTTATCAGTTAGTGTGAGTTCTAGCTCTTTCAGCCATTATCTGTTCATTATTTGGGACTTGAAATATTATGTTATTAGATTGAAAATCAAAAAAAAAAAATATTATGGTATTCGTTTGCCATCTTGTGAATCGGTGTTTAGTGCGTTAGAATTTTTAAAATCGAATTTTCCTATCACGTGATGGTGACCTTCAATATTTGAGAAATATACTAGCCTAGCCCACATGTATGTGGTAGAGTGTTTGCTCACGATGGTCGCACCTCGAATTTACACACAATGGTCTTTTAGACTAGATAGCTGAATTCTCTCTAAATTGAGCAGAACCCTACTTTCATATAAGCAGTAGATCTCAGTTGAACGGGCCATTGGTTAAGTAGAGCGTACTTTCATTCGATAATAAAACCCACGAGCACGATTTTTTCACACAAACAATGATTATCAATGTGCTGATGTCTTCTGTCACGTTAAGAGACGCATCTAACGAAAATTCGTTTGTGACCAACATAAAGATATCCTTCAAGCTCACTGCAATAGAAATCTCGATCATCAGCCGATATAAAATGCAACATGTATATCCATACATTTCATAAACGTCATTATCTTTAACGATACGGGTGAAGTAGTGTTTGTTATAAATTTTTCCGCTTATTTGGGCCATAGCACCGTTTATTTAAGCCACTGAGAATAAGTAATGTTGGGTTAATTACTGCTAACTCACACACTGCTTGAATAGCCTCATTAATACAGTACGTGGGATGTGAGCAGCCTTCTAGAGTATACGCTCAATCATCTGTGTCATTGAATGCATACAAAATTCCAATTCCTAAAATTACTATACCACGTAATGATTTGTCAAATTCTAAGAGAAATTCTATTCTGTAATAAAACAAAGAACATCAGTGAACAAAAATAAGCACCAAGACAATCAGAAACTACATTGTTCATTGCAAATTCAAATATTCTTATGATCGATAAAGCCGGAAGTAAAAATGAAGCCATTTAGAAGTGTATGGTATTGAAAACTGTGAAGAGTTGCATTCATGTCACAATGATAATGGTGAAAGTATTGAACAAATTGCAACGAAGCATCAATGAACACAAGAAGACGAGGTAGATGATCAGAATGAAACACCCAAATATAAACATAGGTCTTACAAGGAAACAATGAAACATGTAAATTGATTATTACGTTATTTTTTCTAAGATGGTACCATAGGTAGTCCTATATTTTGAATGGATACATATGTTAGTTTTGTTCTCAGGAATTGCAGTAAGGCACAAACGTTTCAAATATCGAAGAAAAATTATGATAAGAGTATAAGATAAGTGTTATTGTCAAATAGAGTTTACTTTCCTGTCGTATCGTAACATGTTTACCTCACTAGAAAGAGATGAATCATACACATAAAACCATGACGTATACAAAAACTGATGACATGTCAAAAAACAACAAAAATGTCAGTGTCAGATCTTTTCGATGCGATGGATAGAAGAGAAAAAAACATAATTTTTTTAGTATATCCCTGAATTTTTGAGATGAGGTATAATCATTATTTCTATTATTATTCGGATCATCCTCATCTTGGTTGTTTTTCATACAACGTTTCGGCCGTTGTACTCTACAGCCTTCATTGTGCATCATTTGGTAGGTGTGAGGAAGTAACGAACCGAACTCTCTATTTAACCGAGGTGGGTATATTGACTGCACTTCCCTCTTAGCATTAGTAGGATTTTTATTGTCTCACACTGGGATTGAACCTATATCCAAAGTACAACGACTGCAACGTTGTATGAAAAACAACCAAGATGAGGATGGTCCGATTAATAATAGAGATAATAATTATTTTTATTTTGCCAAACAAAGGATTACAAATAAATTTTCGCATTTATTACTAGGTAAGAAGATTAATAGATGTGAGAAAAATACGATTGATTTTTAAACCATTATCCTTGAAATATTTTGTTTGTTTTAAATTTAAAATGTCATTTATTTATTTTTTTTGTACACATTGAATTACTAACGAATAAAGAAGTTGAAGTGGGGTGATTTTAGGAATGATTTTGTTTGGAGAAATTAACATTGTTTTGTTTTCTTGCCAGATTTTAGTGAAGTATGGAAGTTTTACCTTAACACAGACAAACTTCTTAAATAAGGCCCTCCAGGTTTTGGGGCCTAAAAACTTCATGAATCTGCCGTAGATATGTCATTGTAAAATGTTTATTTATCATTGATTCAACAGTTGAAGTAGACCAAATAATGGTCCTGACGATGAAATAAGAATAGGCATATTTACATTATCTAAATGTTACTTGATATAACGGGATGGGGCACTGTTTGAAGTGCTCTGTTCCTGTCGGATCCGAATTAACCTGAAATTCCAGTTAGTGTCCTTCCACTGGCTATGACCTCAACCGTCCCTCCCCCGGGCTTCACATATGGTAAGTTTCTGTCTCGGTTAGTTCTTCGAGGTTTTCAGTATATCTAACAGACTAAAAAGTGACAGGCACCCGAGGTGGCGTCATGCATTCAATATCACGCTATTTTGCCCGTAATTTGGGAAAGAGGGAACTGATTTGATGCCTTTCTCTCAATAATATCAATTTCAGATTTCGATGGAGAAAAAGAAGATAGGAGTGGAGGGAAAGAGGAGAAAGAGAGAATGAAGAAGGGTGAGGGGCTTAGAAAAAGAGAAGATGATTAAAAAGAAAGGGAGACAGAGAAAGAGAGGGCAGAGGGAAAGAGAGGAAAGAGAGAGGGGTGGTTAGAATAAGGAAAAGAGAGAGAGAGAGCAGTTGGAATGGAAAGGGCATTTTTCTTATTTTGTATGAATTCTGAGGACGTATTCAATTGTAGTTATCGAGTTGAATATTGAATTACCTTTTATTGAGTTGAATATTGAATAACCATAATTCTTCTTATTAAGTTACATATTTTCACTTTTCTTGATTTTGACTACCCCGTAAAAAATTCCTAAGAATCAGACGCTACGGGAAAAATACGATTTCAAAAGAAATCATGTATTTCATGGTTATGATCTTTCAACAATGTCAAAGTTTTCAAAAGGACCATGGAATTTCGACGGACACAGTTAGTTCGTATAAATGCCCCAGGGAATAGGTTACCAACCTCTTTTCGCCTATTCTTGGTAGAAAAAAAAACTACAATTGTCATCGGGTAATAATAATTTTTTTTTAAAGGTTTTTCACATCCTCAAATTGTTTTATATATGTTTGTCAAGTGAGTTATTTAAGAAGAGTGTGATTTTTTTGATAAACTTGTCAAACAAGTAGATGTTTCTGGTCCAGGATTTGTTTGAATAAGTATCCTGTCAGATGAGAGATTTTTTTGTTCTAATCTCACTCAAATTCATCAGGTGATTGGGATGAAAGACAGAAGTGGGCGTATCTATTTATAGTTGTGCAAAACAAGGCTATATTGAGTGAAATGAAAGTAGGAAGACTGTTTCATCAATGTCCGTAAATAAAGTTTTTATTTTTATTTGCATTTACTGAGCAGACAAGGATATGCCAAATAGTAATAATTATTTAATATGGCAAGGAATAAAAAGGATGACCCGAACTGATCCCAAAAAGTATTTGAAAAGAAACTTACTGTCACATCAGTGACATATGTTGTCAATAACACGCGACAAGCAGTTACGCATTTTCGTACTTCTGACGATTTTTTGTCACTCTCCAGTTCATATCTAGTACTGATTGTGCTTAGAACGGAACAAAGCCAAATCGAATGGAATTAAGACGAGAACGCTTCGTACAGTCAAATTCATAAGTGAAAAGTGTCTTGTTCGATGGGTCTCGCTTTTTCTATGAAAAAGATGAATGGCTGTGGACGTGTGCGACATGACCTGTTAGAAACGATAGCACCAGGATGCATCGTAAGTAAACATGAAGTAGGTGGTGGCAATGTTATTATTTAGGCTACTTTATCCGAGGAAATCATTCATGTTGGGGGTATCTTGTCACTAACCACTTACTTAAACATCTTTGAAGACTGGGTTGATTCCTTCGGGTCCATGACACAACCTCCACCGGACAAAAAACCCTGGGGTCCCCTACTCAGACTGAACTCTCACCTGATGAGAGTTTCAATATACTATAACATTATTTGTAATAATTCTGTCAGATCATATAATTCATTTGTCAATAAAACAATACAGAATTGGTAAACGTACTTTTTTTTTGTTTGAGGTTCGCGGAACCTACAAACTTTAGTTGTCAGTTTCCCTCACACTAAATAATCATAGTTATTGCTGTTTATTTTTGCTAAGTAAATGTAAATAAAAATCTTAAAAGCAAACTTACCCTTGCTGCCTTGACTGACTGATCTCAATAAGATGAGAACAGCCGAGTTGCCGGAATATATTCAAGTCTTTATTTGTATTTACTGAGCTAACAACGCAGCACACTGTAATAGCTACTGATATTTCAGTGTGGCAATCAATAAAGAGAAAGACTAAAACTGACTTTAATAATCGGAAAGCTATTGACAATTGTCATCAATAACTCGCAACAAGCAGTTTTTTTTTCAAACTACCACTCCAAGTATGGAATTGAATATTTTTTCTGCCGAAACAACAAAAAGAACAAGATCAATCCTCATCAAATTCAAGTGAGTAAGCTCTTCACTGTTTGTCTTTTCGGTCACGATAATCCCACCCGATAGGTTATATTAACATTCCCCTATTATGATTTTAAATCAGGGCCAACTGATCAACAGGCAGTATTCTTACTGACTGCACTGAATTGACAAGTCTAACATATCTACGGAAGTTTATGTCAAAAATACGCAAGATCTCATATAATTTCAATAAATGAATGCATTCATAAGATTAACAGTTTTAAATCGTGATTTTGGAATCACAATAAAGTTATTGGTAGCCGGTTCTCCTACCAACTAAGCCAAGTCCAACATATCAATGAATTTATTTATCATGTGTACGGTACAATAGTTGCAGTAATAATCTTCAGTCAGAATCGAAGTTTAACCCGGCTGCAGCCAGGCCTGTTCTGTTTGAAAACACTCTCTCTGGAACAATCTATCCTTCTATGCATCTATCCACAGCTTGCTCAGTGGCTGAGTTAGTTGCATATTTCCACTGCATATCGGTTTTCATGCCTGCTAAAAGCTAATATGTGCAATGATATTTATTCTAATGACTGGAAGATCATCCTCACTTGAAAGACCGGTGCAACACAGTTTTCATTCTTTTACATTTTGACTTGAAATATCCCCCTCTCTCTTTCTTTCTCTCTCTCTCCCTCTCTCTCTCTCTCTCTCTCTCTCTCTCTCTATATATATATATATATATATATATATATATATATATATATATATGACACGGTCGTAAAAATAATGAAACAAAGATGAATATTAAAATCCCGAGAAGAGTCACAAAGCAAACAAATGATAATCTGAAAATAAGAAATTCTCATAGAGTTCTGTAACATCTAATCATTTGTAAAACATAAAACCCACTGAAAAAAACTACAAACGTTGGATTAGCAGATATTAAGGAAAAATTAATTGAAATGACCAGTTTTAAGAATAAAAAAAAAACAACTTTTAGTGTTCAAAGCCATAAATCTTCGTACACACACACACACACACACACACACACATATATATATATATATATATATATATATATATGTATAAAGCTTTAGAGTGTGCAACTATGAACCCATTATAAACTTTTTTTCAAAAGTTCATTTGTGTTACTTCTGTGACTTACTTTCCTCCATCTGTTGGTGTAATTCATGTTACGTTCTTCAGGGTTTTGATATTTTACGCAGACTTTGATATTATGGTTTTACGTGTACAATCGTTCTTGTCGGGATTGCTTTCACCATGTAACCGTTTCGGGAATTTATAAACAAAACAGTTGAATAAACATTGTTCCTAGCAATGTTGATTACCCCACCCCTTTTCAGCAATGATTTTAATATGTAGCTCATGTCATACTACATGAAGTGTGTTATCATATTTAGGATATTATCATAAAGTATTGTATATGGATGTAATTTAATACTACACATCATTTAATGTTTTTGAAACACAGGGCTTACTTTCATAGTTTTTTTGAAGACGAGGGATCAATAAGTGTAACAACGGTTGAGATTCGTTTTTCATGTCACTTCTATCAAGTGTTAATCCACGTGAATATTAAATCCGTTGTGCCGGTTTCAAGATCGGTCCGCATCTAAACCAACTTATGATAAAATTTTTAAAGTACTAATTACGCACACATATCTATACGTAAATAATTCCCTTCAGGTACCTCTGTCTCATGAAAATTGCTTCCTGGTTTAATGATCCGAATTGCCCCATTTCAATAACTCCAAACATTTGTAAGTACTATACGTGGTTGGAAGTTTCTCTTTCGTGTGTGGGAAGAAATACCGAATGCAAAATTCGTATGTTAATTAACGCGTATTGAACAGCACGTCGTTCTGCTTTGCTGACAGAATAAACGCAAAGAACAGGAGAGAAGAGAGGGATTGATTAGTTATCCATCCTTGGGCAACAACATATAAGTGGACTTCATAGTTCCTGCCCTAAACTTTAACTGCTGAACCATACATCATAATTGCATTTAATAGCAAGCGTAATTACTTATACGTATGAATATTGATGAATAGGTTCTGAAAGTGTTAATTAACTAAGAAGCGAAGAAGATGTAGCCAGTGGCAAAGCATATTAACAGGTTTTGCTACTGAAACACATTTTTTGTCGACGATATCTGAAGTTCAGTATTAGTTCTATCTCATCTAATTTCTTTCCCGACGCAATATAACTCATGATTTCGGATCAGAAAAGTTAGGACTGAAAGATAATATCTGAATATTTTACAACTGGATCCCAAATAACGTATTACCACTTTTACTTGTGTATAAGTCGATTTTTTAACAAAAACTAAGGGTCACGAATATATATGAATAATAGTATCATTAAATTGATATCTGCACAAGTTGAGAAGCTCCCGGAGCAAAGTTACGGAAATAAAAGTCTGTTGTGCTGATATATCGTAGATTGACCTTAGGTTATACGTACAAAGCATTATTTATCATGTCATGTAAACCCCTTCCATGGAACTGTTAATGAAACTTGTTTATGCCCTGAAAGTTGATTGTTTTACCATTCACTTTATATAGAAATGTGTGAAATTGCAGCAACAATAATCCGTATTTCTGGTAAATTATTCAATTCAATTGATCTTCCTGATAGTCACCTATGGAGCTGATACATAGAACCCAACCAAAAGATCGACCAACAGACTGAGAACCATGCAATGTGCATAGGAGAGAATCACGATCAACGAAACATAGAGGGATTGCAATATAGCACAGTATGTTGGAGAAGAACAGTTGTCTGAGAAATCGTAGAATCCATTAGAGAACAATTAGGAGCTGGTAATGTTGCAAGAATGTCAGACTGTTGCCGCACATCACGACGACATAACGTGGATCCCCATAGATCATATGAGAAACTTTTGATAGAAAATAAGATTGCGTGACGAAGTAGATAAAATCAGAAAGTTTTGGCTGTGCTATGTTCATGACAAAGATGTCTGGTGAATTATGTGGAAGGTCTATGGCAAACGACGGAAGCTGAAAGGATGATGATGATGATGATGATGATTCAATTCAATTCACTGAGGACAAAATTATACTGTAATGTAAGAATTCGCTAAAAACGATTCTCGAACGATATGCCGAGACCCCAATTTTTTTTCAGGAAATTGTGGATCTTCACGGTGTCGGGATGTTTGTCCAATCCCCAAGATTACCATACTCAAAGGATTCTTTCTATTCATTCATAGCTGTGAGGACGAGCTGAGTTAGGCTTTTCCAATAGTACGTGAATACAAAATGCCTTAGCAAGAATTTGAACTAAACTCACCGATCCCATTCTCGATTGCGTTAACCTTTAGGCCAAACGCACCCTTGAAAGCAATTACGATTGGTTTTTTTTGTCATTTTTTTCTTAACAACGGTATAAATCTATTTCTATTATCATTCGGACCATCCTCATCTTGGTTGTTTTTCATACAACGTTTCGGCTGTTGTACTCTACGGCCTTCATCAGGTATTATCATGGACACATAGCGTAGTGGTTACAGAATCAGACAAAATTACTGCCAGTAATATGATGGTTGTATGTTCAATCCCTGTGTGAGACAATAATAACACTACTAATGCTAAGAGAGGAGTGCAGTCAATATACCCCCGTCGGTTAAAAAAAGGGTTCGATTCGTTACTTCCCCACACCTACCAGATGATACCTGATGAAGGCCGTAGAGTACAACGGCCGAAACGTTGTATGAAAAACAACCAAGATGAGGATGGTCCGAATAATAATAGAAATAATAATAATAATAATAATAATGATAATAATAATAATAACTCATCTCAAAAATTCAGAGATATTCTAAAAAAATTATATTTTTTTAAATTGTATCCATCGCATCGAAAAGATCTGACACTGACATTTTTGTTGTTTTTTGACATGTCATCAGTTTTTGTATACGTCATGGTTTTATGTGTATGATTCATCTCTTTCTAGTGAGGTAAACATGTTACGATACGACAGGAAAGTAAACTCTATTTGACAATAACACTTTAGACTCTTATTATAATTTTTCTTCGAAATTTGAAACGTTTGTGCCTTACTGCAATTCCCGAGAACAAAACTAACATATGTATCCATTCAAAATATAGGACAACTTATGGTACCATCTTAGAAAAAATAACGTAATAATCAATTTAAATGTTTCATTGTTTCCTTGTAAGACCTGTGTTTATGTTTGGGTACAACAGCCGAAACGTTGTATGAAAAACAACCAAGATGAGGATATTCCGAATAATAATAGAAATAATAATAATACTTCATCTCAAAAATTCAGAGATGTAGGTTAAATCTAAATACGTTTTCGGCCCGATGTTCCTCTACTTTAAAAAAAATTTCTATTGAAGCACTTGTTATTTCAACAAGAGTATTTCATGAATTCGTCAAATCAAGCCTAGATATGAATCGATTTGTCTCATGATAGTGGTAGTTTAAATTTAACCAGTGATGCGATATAAAGCAACAAATAGCCAGTTAGCTGCTCAGTCGAACTCCACTCCCTCTCCTATTCTAACAGAAGATGATCAATGAATCTTTTGTATTATATATATGATAAATAGGTAATTATAAAAACGGATCTTTTTTTAAAATTCTTCCTGTACTGATAAGGAAATAAGCCAACGCATATTTATTAGATAAACTTTTGCGGAGATATGTAAAACTTCTGTCTGTTTGACCCAATCAGAGCTTTCTAGGATGTAAATTTATCAGGTGTTTTCATATTTTCATGTATTTCGGTCAACCGGATTTAAATGTTTTTGTAGATCAGGAAAAGGCAACCAAAGGCTCATAGGCCATATTCGGTCTGCAAAAGGATCCTGACCGGGCTGCAAGCAGATATTTTTATACTATGCTTATCATTTCAAAAAAGAATAGATTCAATGGGTGCCCTGAGAAAGATTGCAACCAGATCAAGTATCCTTGGTTAAGCAATTTCCTAGTGCACATGTCATTTGTTAGAAGTAGGATATAACAGTGTATTCATTATTGAATTTGACTCGCTATTAACCTCAATTCTACATTTCAACTGTTCTTTTATCAAAACTTTGATTCAGACCATAGTTAAAATGTTGCTGTATAAATACAGTCAGATAAAAAGTTGGGATGAAAAGAAACTGGAAGTTACGATGGAGGTTAAAAACTAGTCAAAATTAATGATAATATTACAATACATCGTCTAGGAATACACTGAATTAAGAATATCGTTGTAAATGTATTTAAATGGATAATATCCATCATTCAGGCCTCTTCCCAGTATCCATCCACAGCATCAACTCGTAATTACGTGATCCGACCAGCTGAGCCAAAAACGTTGCAGATCCCTGGTCTAAATCTAAGGCCATATGCTGGAGGAATTTTCGTATTTACTAGTTAGATATAATTTGTTTTAAAAACCTGTTAACAAAAAGGATAGCATACTTTTAAAATCCTTCGCAATTGAAAGCACATCAAAAATGACAACAAAGACGGTTCCCCAATAGACAGACGGATGGAGTCTATTTCAACAAACACTATCATTCGAGTTAATAACCATTAAACAAATGGCATACTAAAGAAGTCTATTCGCTCTAACATATCTTCCCAATAATCTTCTTCGACGTAATTTTGGCAAATGATCAGTCCTTAGGCAGCTATCGGTTATTAGTAATTATTTCTTTGTCTGGTTTTATTTTTGTCTATTCACGCAAATAGTCATCATCGAAATAGTCACCTTATCAGTCGTTATTAGCCTAGCGGGGTTGGTGACCAATTCAGACACGCCCACTTCATTTTCTCTACACTTGGACTAAACAATTGTTGTAAATATGTTTGTTTTTAGAGTTCCCAAGTTTTTTCCCGCTGTCGATTTATCAAGTCTTTCACTGTATGTCACAGAATTAACCACCTAACCCTACTTAGGAACACAGCTTGTAAGATTACGAACATTTCAAACCATGATTTAATAAAGTTACGAATTAAGCACTCGTTTGTCTGTGTCGGCTATAGAGACTGAAAACTTCATTGGAATTTATACGTGTGTATGAACTGGAGCAATTGCATAATTATATCAGCGAAATAAAGACTTGTGAGTGAAAAGTCTACTTGCAGCTAATCAGAATATTTGAGGGAGTAAAAGGCTGGATTTCGATTACATCATTGGCAATTTTGTCTTCGGTTGATAAGATGAGAAACTAAAAAACTTTGCTATAGCGGCACTGCATCTCCACTAATGGGTTAACTAGGAAATATCCATCAGTCATCATTTAGAAAAGAAAGTGGGAGACAATTATGATGGTAGACAAACACTGTCAGCCTTTCAAACGTGTCGTCATTCGCACATTTTTTGAAACTGCAGATAAATAAGGATCTAAAGATATCCTTTGCAAGAGTTTCGTCTCTAACGATCCTAGAAACAAATTACGCCGGATTTTCGAGTATAGCGCTCGGAGGACTAGTCGGTGTAAGTCTTTACAGCGTGTAAAAATGAGAAAAATATCTATTCTGCAAGAGAAACTGGTCCCAAAATACATTAACAATTATTCAGACAAAAAAAAGTAATGTTTTCATAGCGGTAGGAGTTTTGTGTCTTACTCTGTTAAAAAATAGCAGATTCTCAAAAACACTGTAATGGTATCCAAACATGGGGAATTCTCAGAGGATATCATTAATGATCGAGTCCTTGTATTCCCTCTCTATCACCAAGTAATATTGCTGACCGAATGGCCATGATTTGAACGATGTCAACCTTCCATTGAGTTTTAAGTTTGTACGTTATCATTGCGAATATCTTTAAAGATACAAGAACCTTGGCCGAAAATGAATGAATAAGTGGCAAATGTTTGCGAGGGTTGGATTCCTTCTCTGAATTATTACTGTTAGGTTGATTCGTTGTATCCTCCCATCAACTATTTGGTTGTTGTCACTGGGGACTGAGTGACAGTAAATCTAAAATCTCTTGCACATTTTCAGTAATGACACCGACACCAGCAATCCCGTGATTTGAATAGATTCAACCCTTCCTCAAAATGTTAAGTGAGCTAATAATTGGTATCACTCGTTTCACATCTTTTGTTTGGGGAAAAGGTTTGTTTTTTTTATATTTTCGTTTCCACTTAACCCCCCGTGGTTAGTGGCACTGATACGTCTAAGGACCGCCATACTCACTTTTTTGTTAACAAGCTGATCCAGTATCCAATCTTGGATTGGGTAATTAGTCTGAATATCAAGATCATACAGTGCTTATCATGGTTTGTGTTGATACCATTTGTTAATGCTTATAAGAGTAGTTTGAACAATTTCTATTTTGTATCTGACTTTACTTTACCTGGCATATTTTTCTATAAACTTTTTACTGGCACACTGCATCCAGTATTAACTTATTTTCAAATTATTTTACACCTTTTTAACACTGTCCTCAATGTTGAGCCCTATACTATCTCCCTTACTTTTTTAGATAAAATATGTCGTTGTCGTCCTGCTGATACAGAGACTTATGCATGGTCATTGAATTGATTGGATTCCCCCTTTGTCCAGTTAAGGAAGAATCCAGAGTAGCTTCCCACTGATTCTGCTTACGTGATTATCCCTTCTATAGTAATTCAGATTAGTACTTCATCTCGTTCAAATTTCCCGTCAACAACAAATCAATCGTGTTCCATCATGTATAAATAAAACACGAATAATCCTCTAATCGACGGGGCTCAACCGGAAAGAAAAGCTAAGTAAATATGCCAAAGAAACAGAATTTGTTTGGTTTCACTGAGATAGTCGTAAAATAAGACAGTTAATAGATTTTATAGCCAAGTAGCAAGAGATTAAATTTTATGCGACCAACAGAAAAATATTGAAAAAAAATAATCCTTATTTCTGGATACGTCTAGATTGAGGAATGTTTGTTCTGTTTTCGTAAGACGTTCCACGGATTATTCAACCAATTACACGTGTCTTTGAAGCCAGCTGTTACAAACTACATTGACAAACTAGTAATACAGCCTTTATCTATAGCTATTTGAGAAAAGAAAATTAAAACTCGTCTCCTCAACATTTGCTGTGTTGGTACTGAAATTCGGACGATAGAATTGGGAATTCTGACTTATACTACACTGCAAGAGCGGATAGAATTGTGGCTTTATATGCATAGACAATACGATGGCGCCAGCCTCTCATGGTGAGTTATTTTATCAGTCAAACAAGCCCAGTGTCTCGTTAAAATAACAAGCACGAATGGATTTTACAGTCGAGGGTCAACAGTCAGACAAGACAGAGTGAATATAATAAGACCCATTTATTTTGGAACAACTGTTGGTCGAAGAAATCAGTCGCTGGTTTGAAATTCGTATAAGAAGCCGACTTCTGGTTGATAGCTTCATTGGACCAAGGAAAATAAAGTATATATTAAGGCGAGGCGAAACCAGTATTTGAGAATCTAATTGCAAAAAACAATCTGAGATAATTATATTTCTGAATAAGTATTTTGGTAATATATATATATATTGTTGGTGTGTATGTAAGTGTGGACGTGTGAAATCATGGATGAATAAATAAACCTCATAGCTCTCAAGCATAGAAGGAGAGTCGAGTATCTCTCTATATAGAAATGGTCAATGTTCGTTTTTAAGTGGATTCCAGTTTTCATTACAGAACTTCTTTTCAGTAACAACTATGAATTGAAGATTTTGATAGCTTTATTAATTCCATCTGCGCTGGGTTCATCCTTTTTGTTAATGTAGGATATAAACATGAGAAAGATTTACTTAGGGGGTTATCTCCATTTATTCTTCTGCCGGTTTCAGAAAGATGAGTAACCGCCCAAGGTCTCAGGAGGAGGCTTTATCTGTGCTGTTTGCTCGAATGGATATTTCTGCTCGTTAGTCGTACAATAATACAAAGATAGAATGATGTGCGCCAGGGCGAATGATATCCAATGGGCACTAAATATTAATGCAGGTTCGGTTACGCCCATCAGATACATTTATTCACTATCCCCAGTCTTGTTTTATTACGTTTAGGACCAAGCTAATGAAATTGCTTGAGGACTAGCTTCAGAACAACAAAAAAAATCGCCCATCTCCAACTTGAACATTTGCACGAAAGAGACTATAAACAAAGATGTTCGGGAAAATATAGTGTAGCATACATTAAGTCTTTGATGAAATGGGCTTAACGAAACAGTGAAAATGATAGTTTCATTTACCCAGTAGAACAAATAGATATTTCCCACAAGCACAGCTTATACATATGAATGTTGTGAGGGCATTTCCTTCTTTCATTTATGTATCCAGCTGTTCTATTCAACACCTGGTTAATTCCGGTGCCAAACGAATTATGTCTCCTAATAAGTTGTCTCTACAATTATCTTATTATGTCAGGCATTAACTGATCATTTCAATGACTGGCCTACGACGAATCTTAAATTATATTCCCATTTTCCTTTCAAAGCAAAACATCTGATGCTAAATTTGTTATCTACGGAAACCTAACCTTTTAAGCGCTAAAAGGTACACACATATTACTATTAGGATGGGAACCCTCCCCCAAACATGTATACCATACTAAGTAAATCATATGTGAATTAAATAATTAACAAATATAGTCTCTGTATACTTTTACTCCTGAGTTTATCGTATTCCCTATTGTTCATATATATATATATATATATATATATATATATATATATATATATATATATTATATTACCATGAGATCGTAATATCAGCATAAGCATCATCATCAGCAGCAGCAGCAGCCTCTTAGAGTCTGTCGTCGAACATCCACTTTTCCCAAAATAGAAGCGTTTGTAGAATTCTTCGGTGTGATCGACCCTTCAGCCCCTATTCATTGTTAGGTCTCTTTTTTCCTGCATCACACTAGTTACTTGCATTAACCCTGTACTCAGTTCTTCTGATAGTTTTGAAACCCCTGCCCTTTTCAAGGATATCTTTCGATAATTGTTGTCTATTAGAAGGCTTTGTTTTATTTGGCTGCTCCAACCCTCTCTCTTCGCCCGGTCCTTCAGGCTTGAACTGAAGAAGAAATATGGATGTTCGCTGAACTAGAGGCAGACCGGTCACCAGGAACCAAATCACATTTACTAACGGTAGTTAGAGATATCACTGTTTTGAAAAATATATATTAGTCCGTTTGGAATGTAGCGAAATTAAATTGCACTATTTTCAATACAGTATAAGTACTTACTGGAATTGTCCATTTGTGACATTATATTAGCGAATCCCATCGATCGCCTCAGGGTGGAGAAATTTTTCGCCAGATTACTTGTCCGATGATTTGAAGTAAGTAACCATATATATATATATATATATATATATATATATATATATATATATATATATATATATATATATATATATATAGTGACTATTTGGAAAAAATCCTAAAGGTAATCACTAGTACCCCGACCCGCTACGAAATATGACACAAAGTCGGTCTCAATGTAGGTCCCTGCACAGATGGGGGTGTCAAAATTGCCAAATCACATCGGTCATTTCCGCAGGCATCATGGCATTTCCACTGACCTTACATCGTTAGAATAACGAGGAGTTGGTTCCTGGGCTGCGGATCGCTAAGATCAAAGAACGTTTCAAAGTTGGCACTGGAATCAAGATACATAAAAAAGCTAGAAAACATGAGGAAATTCGCTTGGAAATCTATTCCTTTGTGTACAGCGTTCGATCCTAACCCGATTCCCTGAGATTCTTGGCGTACGCCGAGCTTTAAAGTTATCTATCCACACAGGCATTTACAGTACTTGACTAAAAAACAATATTTTTGTCATTTGCCGTGAGACCAATAGACAGAACACAGTTCAAATCATTTGGTTCATGTAATAAAACTGATAAAAAAGTGAATGATCTCACCATATTTATATATGACCGATATACAAAACATAGCATTGTGTTTCATATAAAATGATATAAACAAATACGTGGTACTATACTTTGTAGCAGATATAAGGTTAGATTAGTTAAACTCTTTCCACAAAATCAGAGAATCACTGTTTGACATTTGTTATTACTTTTTATTGATTTATGAGCTGAATTTTTTCTTATAAGAATTTCAAATTTCAGAAGTGAAAACAGCATTTGATACGTCTATGTGCGGAATTACACAAGTCAAATAAGAAAAAAAAGACAACGATTCTTTTTTGTCATGGGATTCAAATAAAAAATATTAAAATCTCGCGTGACAGTGCAATGGTTCTTTAAATTTCATTTTTAACCATCTAACCTTTCGAATTTGCCTCCTATCTGGAAAAATGGAGAGACATAAAAATAAAATGTGATTTCAGCTTTAGTATGGGGTCTGAGAAACATTGGATTAAGATTACTTGATATTTGGGGAAAAAAATCAAAAGTTTCTTTGCTATCATTTTTCACTGTTATTTTTGTGTGAGAAAAATGTCGTAGGCACATGATATCTCAGTGGAAATGCAAGGTGAACACCTGATCAAAAATGTTACTAGATCAAGCACTAGAAATGTCTTTTTATGTGTGCATGTGCACACTCGAGTTTGTGCCAAATAAGATTGGGGGCTGTCTTTTTGTTATGCTATGAAACAAATGTGAGACTGTGAGTCTGATTGATACTGACAGGAAGGTAGATAATAGAACCCTGTATGAATATATGCGTGTGTGTCTAAATTGACCTGCTGAGAGAGCGAAAGTGGGAGGGAGGAGTGCGCGTGGAGAGAATTGGGAGAGAGAGAGAGAGAGAGAGAGAGAGAGAGAGACTCCTCATGGATAATGACATAGATGCAGCAACCCTTGAAAAAGTTTGGATCTAAGGATCTGGGAAAAAAAAGGTTGCAATGGAAACAGAAACAAACGCATATGCAAGAAAAGCAAGCGATGTCTCTCCCCACTTCCTCTCTTGGCAATATCAGTGTTTCGTAACAAGGGGTCTCTCAGTTGACAATTAATGAGCAAGAATTGTAATACATCTGTAATAAGTCTTGTCAGCATTATTTTCCAATTGGAGTTGAAGAAAAAGTTGCATTTGTGATTCAAAAAAATTGTTATCTAATTTTTTTTTCGGTCATACCTATACCCCTAAAATTACCTTCAGAGGAATTCAAGGTGAACACGACACATTCATCGTAAAACTGATGCAACTATTATTTTTTACTTGAAATGATTTTGACTCGTATGTTCCCAAAGTACTCCCATTCACTGCCAGATGAATAACCAGCTTGATGTTGAATAAATTAGTTGTCACATTGATCACATTTGACGTGCTGCCAGTAGTGGATAAAATATCATGGTCACGGCACCAATTGTACTAATTGCAGTTCGATGGACAGATCTTCTTTGTCTTATGGTAGGGTGTAAAAATATTACAAATCTGAGTTCTGTCATCGTAGTTGTGAGTTCTCGTTTTTTTAAAAATGTTGGTTGAAGGAAGAATGGCAAAAGAAATTTGAGCTAGAAAGAACGACATATCTTCATTCCAAATCGTCTGATCACCTTCAACCACACTGTAAGGCAGAAATATGCACGTACCATGAGAAAATATTTTGGGACCCAAACTATGACCATAATAACTGCAGTTGAGGAGTTGGGTTGCTGTAAGTCCCTTATTCGGGTAGAGGGGTGAGAATATTAAATTGAAACAAATTAAATATTTTCAGTCAAAAATTGCAAAAGTGTCTCGTGGGCTTCGCTCGCTAGCCCTGCTTGTTATGGACCTGCATTGCTTCTGTTTAATAGTTATTTGTCGTGGCTACCAGGTCGTGTTTTGTAAGTTTTCACGGTATGAGCCACGTAATCATACGTTTATGTGATTCACGTGACAGGTTATATGACTTACCATCATTCCTACGCGTGTAACATTGGGATATTACACTGACATGTAACACCAACATCTTTAGCAAACATGCTGCTTAATATGTTACGAGACACAAATACATTAGAATGAAATGCTTCAGCTTTGGATAAAAGTATAATGTTCGGAGTATAATTACTTATCTTTTATATAAAGGGAGCCATTTTTGAATAATGGTACGGAAATGTTGAATAGTATTAATGAATCTCTGAATTTTTGAGATGAGGTATTATCATTATTTCTATTGATATTCGGAAAAAGGGTTCGGTTCGGTACTTCCTCACACCTACCAAATGATACCTGATGAAGGCTGTAGAGCGCAACGGCCGAAACGCTGTATGAAAAACAACCAAGACGAGGATGGTCCGAATATCAATAGAAATAAAAGTATTAATGAAGTTGAATAACCCTTGAACTTTCGAACCAAAGAGAATCAGTCCGAGTAAATTGTGTTAAAGAAGACAGACAGTTCTTGGCAGCATGAAAAAAAAAATCCGGGATAAGGTGTGTAAGGAAGTGTTGAGAGTTAGTTTTTTCCCTAATTTCCGAATCGTACCTTATCCTGTTTGTATCACCAAAGAGATAAAAAGTGCTCGAAAATTTACAGTAATCATTTATGGGACCACAGAGCATGATTTTTGCATATCATTCTTTTAATTTTAGTAAACAATTTTTTTGATTTTTGTCTTATACAATTGGAAAGATGAGAAAAAGTGGATGATATACGAGGTATGATCCAATAAATGCATGATCTTTTGTTGAGACCAAAGACCCCATTTAGGCCTTCAACTGGAACTCTTAGAACATCCCTGTCGTAGGGTAAGTTTTTAGTTGATATCTTTGATTTCACAGACAACTTCTTGTATCATGGACATAGATTTTGCAATATGAACAGTTTGCCGAATTGAATTCATTGTATGCTGTAGTCGGCAGCGTCCTCCTGACTTGCAAAAAATGGGCTGGTCATGTTGCAAGAATGTCAAACCATCGGTAGAATTAACACACACACAAACATATATATACATATATACATAGTAAATAGCAGATGATAGTGGAATGTTTCAATCTGTTTTTTTCAAAATCGTGAATATTATATATCTTTTGCGTTCTCTGAAAATTCTCAAAGGACTACAGACAGAAATCAACTTTTAAGATACCCTCACGGTGAACACCCATCAATCACAGCTCCCTGCACATGGACATTCTCTTTTGACCCCCTGCCCTCAACATTTATTTTAGAAATGAAATTGACAGACTGCTGAGGTTCTTTTTCACTAGACAAACACGTAGGCGCTCTATTCCCATTTATATCCGATCTTGTATCAACGCTTACTTCAAACTGTGATATTCAATAAACGTTTGTACGATATGAAGATGAATGATGGAAATCGACAAATTTATTTTTTATTTTTGTTTCTTTCGTAAAACGATGGGAGATTGCACTTTCTGAAAAGACTATGTTTTTTTGCGATATCATACAAATGAACCATGGCTCACAACGAAAGCGATCGTCAAACTATTTTGTGACAAACTCTTGTGTCTTTTGATGCCACATATCTACCAATGACACAAGTCCGTATTCTGATGGCTGTCTGAACTTCTGAAGTGAAGGCTTGTCAGTATTGATTGAATTTTTGGATTAGTATCCTAGCCTTTGTTGTTTTAATAACTACATTCCGGTCACTGGGATATGCAGTCTTTGTCACATTGTTCTAAGTTCATAGGTGAAGTGATGTTATTATTCAATGAGTTTTCTAAATAGAATCCCCACGTTTGACCTTTGCAAATTTTGGCTGATAGGCCTTCTTAGCATTGAAGTATCAAAAACTGGTGTTGAATCTATTCAAAAATTCGGGGTGTGTTTGTTTTTTAAAGAACTTATTTTTTCCTTTAGCATCGAGGCAGATATAAGTATCAATAGTTTCTTCGTTTGAACGACACATGTAGAAAATTAGATACTCCCATTCTCGTCTGAATATTGTTCAGGCGCTAAGCATTGAGCATTGTGTATGGCAAAGTCTGACTATTTTCAACGTTTATATGTTTATTTATCTACGACGTGTACCCTCCGACCTTTGTCAGATGGTATTGGTTCTACAATGTGGACTCATTTCTTTGAAATGCTTGTACAGGACGAGACACAGCTCAAACCTGACTCCGCTACAACAAACA
The DNA here is from genome assembly GCA_963457665.1 of Thysanoteuthis rhombus. Lineage (NCBI taxonomy): Eukaryota > Metazoa > Mollusca > Cephalopoda > Oegopsida > Thysanoteuthidae > Thysanoteuthis > Thysanoteuthis major. The sequence goes on along the minus strand of OY735228.1, from coordinate 27,118,846 downwards.
CAACTCCACCATAAAGAAAGTTTCCCTTCTTTTGATGAAGCTGTTGGACTATTCCTCACAAAACGTCAGTGAATAAATACCTATTCACCCAATCTTTATCACCAGTATGTCAGATATATCTTATCAATCCAATAGTCACACACACACACACGCACACACGCACACCCACACACACACTATGTATATATTTATGAATTGCGTTATATTATTTTGAAACTATACTGGAAATGATCTCTTGTTATTACGCAACTAATGTTTCATCTGGCCGGGTAGATGAAATAAACAATCATAGAAAATGGGGCTGCTGCAGCAATTGAACCTGCGACTGATATAGCCGCTGCTTCAACGTTGCATTGCTCTTGCTATTGAGCAAACAACTGCCAGTGAGATATATATATATATATATATACATATATATATATATGTATATATATATATATATATATATATATATATATATATATATATATATATATATATATGTGTATATATATATATTTATATATATATATGTATATATATATATATATATTTATTTATATATATATATATATTCATATATATATATATATATATATATATATATATATATATATATATATATATATATATATATATATATATATATATATATGTATATATATGAATGACGTGTCTAGTCCAATACGAACATCAGTTCTGGGATGTGATTCCACACTCTAGAACCAAGAACACCCGTCAAAGGCCAGAGGATATACATCGTGAATAAATGAACATATAAACGAGGAAAAATATTTCTATCATATCATACACAATGATTAGATGCTCAAAGTTACTGTTTTGCAACCAATTAGTGCGTATTTGTCGATTTAGGCGAGTTAAAAATCAATATGTTTTTGAAACTTTGCTGATTGTAATGTCAACCACGCCCGCGTGCATTAATTAGAGTCACAGATGTGGGAAAGAAAACCAAAGAGGAAGAAATTGAAGATTCTTCAACAAAAGACACAAAAGATGAGAAGAGTCAGCATCGGAAACAAGAGAGACACACAACACGTCAGCAGAAGTAAATTTATTGAAAATTTAAGAGAAAATAATTATTTGCGTCTTTTGCATTCAAAGTATGCTTGCGCAAAAATCATGACTGCTTTGTTCAATTACATATGTATATACATACCAGCTGAATACTCGTCCCACGAACGGGTCGTTCAGTTAATATATTGAACGGGAAGTAATGGTTTTGTTTGAGTTACATTATAAATTGAGACCCCAGTAAAACATTTAGAATGTGCCCCCCAATAAACAAACGAACAAAAAACAAAAAAAAACTTAAATTAGATTTTAATTTGTGAAAAAGTCTCCCCACTTCTCACCATTTGAAGAATTAGTTCCACTTCACTTCACACTCCTTAAAGAATTACATATATATAAACAAACACAAAAATACATACATATATACATATATATATATATATATATATATATATATATATATATATATATATATATATATATATATATGTAATGTGTACTTTAGAGAGTGAGACAGACTCGGGAGTGAAGTTTTTGGTGGTAAGGTTTATTAATCCTTATATGTCAATAGTCCATACATGTTTCGGGATTCTTCCCATCATCAGTGGTGTGTGCTGTGTGAGTGTGAATTAAAATGTACCATGTGGAACCAGAGTCCACTGCCAGGGGCTATGCATTGTGGGTAAGTTTTCTTGTCAGGGCTACTAGAGGCGTCCTGTTGAATGTAAGAATGACCAGCAGGTATTGGGACTTTGGTAAAGCAGCAGCAGTTGGTCTTGGGGAGGGCAGAGTGTGTCGAGGTAGGGGGTAGTGATGTGGAGTTGGATTTTTTGGTATGTTTGGGGTAGTGTAGAAGGAGGGGTGGTGAGGTCAAATATATACACACATACACACAGAGGCACATATGTGTGTATGTGCTTGCGTGTGTGTATGTGTGTCGCATGTGTGAATGCAAATGTTTAATATACCGTGTGGTTGAGTGATTTGAATATTTTCCAAATTATATATATGGGAGTATATATATATATACGGGAAATAAGTTCCATTTTGGCATTAAACTTACACTATAAAAAAAAAACTCACTGAAACCCTTGAGAGGATTTTATTCAAATCATTCTGTTTCAACATTCCCCCACCCGTCCATTTAGTAGGCATGTTAAATTTTGTTGGACTACACACGTATTTACGTACTTTGAATGGTGTGAAAGACAATCACAGATGTCTCTTACGCGCATACATGTATATTTATGATTAGTTTGTGGATACGATGTATCGTATTTGATTTGATTCGTTTTCTCTGCAATTCTAAGATACTTGGCGTTTGCCTCTCAAGCGTTATAATATCATGTTGTTACTTGGAATAAACGAACACCTCACTATTGTTTCATTTGAAAACACCACTGGAAGGCAAAACACATCACTAGAGCAAATTCCATTTGAATGCTACTATTGTTCCTTATTATCAACGACGCACACGCGTGATGATCCCTATTGTCAACTTTTGTGAATTTTGATTTAACATTCAACTTCGTATTATTTGATCTTTATGAGTGATATTCGCTTCTCAAGTGCAATGACGATAAAACAACAATTTCAAATAAATACTTTTCTCATCATTACACCGCAGGATTAATGATATATATATATATATATATAAAAAGAGAGAGAGAGAGAGAGAGAGAGAGAGAGAGAGAGAGAGAGAGAGAGAGAGAGAGAGAGATGATATGATTTGGAAAATATTCAAATCACTCATCCACAATGTATATCATACATTTGCACTAACACATGCATCCACATACACACATGCACGCACATGCACACATATGCGTGTGTGCATATATATAGAGGTGTATACTGGGCTACCAGTTTACTGTACGTAAGGAGAAATCTGGATGAGATACTTGTATTGATAATGACATAATTCCAAATATTCTAATGGTTTTCCTTTTGTTAGGGATTGCTTTACGCTGTTGGTAACCCATTATAACATGTTGTTGGTTATCAGGAAATTGGAATTGACATGGAACGTTCATAGCTGCTTTGAATGTGATGAAGGGCATATGTATGTATATATATATATATATGTGTGTATGCGTGTGTGTGTGTGTATGCATGTGCGTGTGTGCGTGTAGGCATGAATGTGTATGCATGATTATTGGATGGATAGGTAATATCCGACAAAATGGCTAACATTTTTTAAGACTAAGGGGCACACAGATTAAATGAATAGGTATTTAATCACTGACTTTTTGGAGGGAATGCCCCTTGAAAATCAACTAGATGGGGCAAAACCTTTCACTATATATATATAAATATATATATATATATATGTACTTATATATATATATATATATATATATATATATATATATATATATATATATATATGTACACACACACGCACACACACATATATATATATATATATATACACACACACACACACACACACACATATATATATATATGTATATATATATCTGTAAAAAAATTTAACTCACTTATCCATGGAGTATGTACATATTACTGCTCAAATACACACACACACACACACGCACACATACACATGCAGACTTACACACACATACACACACACAAATATATGCATACATACGACTTGAGTTTTGCTGCTTTAATGGTTTTGTATCTATTACACAAATCCAAAGATTCTTAATAATCGTTTATTTGAATATCCGTCCACTAAAATATGTATGGATCTCAAACTTGTACCTACCCTATCTAAAGCTCTATACAATACAACAGATTTCAACTGAGGCAATGTCTACTTCAACCCTGGCTGTCTCCAGGGACACAATACATACAGTTGTTAAAATGAATCTATTTTGTTAATGATGCAATTAGTAAACAGTAATTACTTACGAACAATAAACTTCATTCGCTTCATTTGATACAAAATGGTTGGAAAAACAATGGGACTCTTTTATGATGTTTTCTACGCCCAAAAGTGATTACTTCCCCTTTCAAACAGAGATTGTCTGCTTAATTGCACTTGAAGATTTTATATGGTTGAAAGATAAAAAAGTAGGTACTTCTATATTTCATTGCCAAGAGATAATGATATTGCAAAAGAAATAAGTGAAGATAAGAAAAGAAAAAGAGATTCTATTCTGATTAATGTTGTAAAACTACGAAAATAATTTCTTTTTAATAGAAAGAAAAGAAATACATGAATTATTGCCGACCCAAAACAAAGGGGAAAAAAATAAAACTGTCTTCTTTATATTAATGAAAATTTACTTGTGTTGAAAACGGCGCCATAAATAAAAATTACTTACAGTCTCTGTGTCGCTGGCTGCACCTAAAACGCACACGAGCGCACGAGCGCGCGCACACGGACGGACACACACACACACACACACGCAATCTTCACACAAGCACCTCACACCACATCCGGACGGATACCACCGAGCATCAAGCACACACATACATTCAGAAACACACACACACACACACACACACACACACACACACACACACACACACACATACGTATATATAGAACTGGATTCCATATACATTCACACTCATATACACACATCGATATTCTGAGAGAAAAATGAGAAAAATCAGAGAAAAAAAGAGGAAGAGAAAGAGACAAATATGAGGGAAATATTGGTAAATGTACGTACATGTAAATAAGCATATACATATATATATACGTTTATAGATATCCAAATATAGTTACTTATGTATTAATGCTACATATAATTACATGTATTCAGCTATATATGTAAAAATATATATTAAGATACATAAAATGTAAACGTATATATCTCGGTATATCTCTATGCGTAGACGCGCATAAAGCTACTTAACTATCAACCAATCACCTTCCTATGCATATATATATACACACACACACACACACACACATATATATATATATATATATATATATATATATATATATATATATATATACACATATATATATGTGTATGTGTGTGTGTGTGTGTGTGTGTGTGTGCATATCTGAGTAAGCAAATACGTAAGTGAGTAAGCTCCGATTGTAATACTATTTTCAATATTGTGAGTAAATTGATTACATTTCTACCCCCATATATATATATATATATATATATATATATATATATATATATATATATATATTGATAGATAGATAGATAGATAGATAGATAGATAGATAGTAAAAAGTTGTATGTATCGAGCACTGTATGAAATAAACCCATTACATATCAGAAGTGGCTTTATATC
>OY735228.1:27091099-27108599 GCA_963457665.1 Thysanoteuthis rhombus | reverse complement strand
CAAAGAGTTTGATTAACGAGAGAATGAGATTTCATTGCTTTGGTTTGTGAGCACAGGAAGTGTGTTCCCTTTGATGAAATGGGAAATACTGGGCAGCACACCATTCATGAGAGCTACAAGTGTTGAGATGACAATAACGAGAGTGTGGACATGAACTGTAAAATCTCTGGAAATAATGGGAACATTTTGTCTTAAAACTCCTTTTAGCTATTGAAGTAACACTAACAATGCAGCGCTTACCATTGAGTGAATTAGGAACCGTCGACAAAAGACTGTCACTAAAACAGCCAATATATTTTTGTCAGTTTTTGAGTGAATCTGGCTGGCTGATTGGCTGCTTATTTATGAGTGTCGTGCGTACATGTCCAAGTAAGCTACCCCTTCATATATATATATGAAAATTGGTTTTGTTTTTCATTCCCCAAGAAGGTTTTTAAGAGAGCATTCAATTTATAATCAAAGGCCATGCTAGACTGATCCCTTAATATATCCCAAACAAAGGGACCAGTCAAGCAATTTTCGGAAACATATTCATATATGTATACATATATCACTATAATTGATCATCCTCAACACAGCTTTCTGCTAGAAGAACTTGGTCACGTGACAGTTTCTAGTGAGTGACTAACCATACCTGTTTTATTTTCAGTCATACAAAAAATTGACAGGAACGGTTTTCATTACGATTTGACCTTCATGGTCTAGAAATCTATGAATTGCATTATCAAAACCACCGAATCATGTGGGAAAGGCATCGTTATCTTGGAACATATTTCAGAAAAAGCATGTATTGTTAGTCATTCCGTTCATGGAATGAACTACGGGTCAAATGGTATCGACATTGGGGATTCGTCTTTCAATAATGATCCTCATGAACGCGCAACCCACAGATAAATGAATGAAAACTACTTCAATTCATTCCAGTCGGCTAGTGTGGTCATAAAAGTAGCTTTGTGTGAGTGAATTGGGAACTGAAAACTATCCACGTGGTAAGGCAATCGGCCCCAAGAGGTTATGCAATATCATCTGCACATGTATGATTATGACAGAGCAGTAGGAGGATAATCACGTTCTGAATCAATGACCATTCAACAGAGACAGCAGTGGTAACTGAGGTTGATCCTGCCAAACTAACGATTCGATCGTGCCTTAAAATTAATTTGCTAAATGTGTTCAGTGTATTACCTTGACTGTAATGACAATGCCCTTCTCAGCATCATATTCTTCAAGTATATATATATATATATATATATATATATATATAAATTTTGTTTGAATGTGTGAGTGAGTGTGTGCCTGAGTGTGTGCATCATCTCCCACCATTAAAATCTCTGACTGATCATATATCAATGGGAATCGCCCATTCGCCTCACACCAATATATATATATATATATATATATATATATATATATATATATATATATATATATACATATATATACATATATATACATATATATATATATATATATATATATATATATATATATATATATATATATATATATATATATATATATATATCAGTAGCAAATCGAGTAAAAAATTGAACAGCCTTAAGCCACATAAATGCATAAATGGCTGGTAATAGTGGGAGCAGGACCACATTTGGGCTGCTTCCGGGCTGTATGCAGGTTCGAATCCTGCACGATGATCATTTCTTTTGTTCATTCATACGACCTAAAGCTATTTGATATGTTACTCGGTTAATATCGTTGTCGGACGGAATATAGTTCTCATTCGAAATGTTTTCATAATCAACACACATATATACGTGTTTTTTTTTAAGAGACGGATATACGATCCGATAGAATGATAATGAATTGCATTGTATGATAGTGAGTCTCATATTTGAAATGATCTCCCAAGCAAACTTGAATCGGAAAAACAAATAAGGAAAATACTCATCCTGTTGGATCATATATCCATTTTTTGATACCATAATTGTTTGTGTTGAGAGAAACAAATAGAGCAGATGTAAACCGGGAATAAACAAGATGAGAGTTGAGAGTTAAAACAGTTACTTGGGCCTTTGGATTATTGGCGACTCTCTAGCTAAGTGCTGAGAACAACACTACGTTGGAACAGCTACCCTATCTGCTGCAGTTTCGATTCCTAGGTGTTTATTCTATTCACGTTATGTAAGCCAAATGATACATTCGCTGTGTAAGAATGGGAGATTATTTCAAATAAGAGTTTCAATATGGTATCAGGCAATTAAAAATCATCCCCACACACACATATGATAACGTCCCTGATAGGGATCCAAATAAATTGAATCATTCGTTTGAAGAAATAATTAGGGTAGAAACATAAACATGCGTAGGAAATCCTTATTTTTAATATATTTAAAGCTTCACTTTAACTTGATGTTGAATGTACCGAGCACATTACAAATTGAATCCACCATGAATCGGATATTGAATTATTGATTCGTACTTTGACATGTAACTATATATATATATATATATATATATATATATATATATATATATATATATATGTATATATATCACGTTGTATATATATCACGCTGTATAGAAAACGATATTGCATAATTGAAGATGGAATAAAAACAACTGAAATGTAACAAATGTTTTTTGTCTAAAACATCATCAATGTCAACAAAGGCCGACCAAAAATGTCCTCTTGGTGAGCAGTTGATGGTATATGGTCGATCTGTTTGAAAGGTGAAGTAGAAAAATCTACCCCTAAAATCTATAGTGCTGATGAACAGGATATCTCATAGTTCAAAATGACGATGCAAGACTCAACTCGGTAGAAATGGTCTTATAAGCACATTACATCGTTCGATTGAGATATTTTACTGAATTTCCCAAACTCAGCCGGTTTTACAGTTTAAGAATTTTCCTTAATCAGATGCTTTGAATACATTCTTAGCGGAATTTTTCTTATAAGCGGAGAGGAGATAGCTTCAGCCTTATCAGAATTCTTTTCGTACAACTTAATTAATCCCTGTCCCACCACAGCAATATATGACACAAAGTCGGGCTTAATGTGGGGAAGATTAGACGAACTCTTTCAAAAAATGGCTCCAGCCGACGCAGCTACGGTTGAAAAGCGCATCGTAATGGCTAGACAACCTCCGCCACGAAAGCGTCCACCAGGGGACCTGCTCGTTTGAGTGCAATAGACAGTGCTGCTCCAGGGTAACAGATTCCCTTCAGCTGGGCCGAGTAATATTGGAACGCAGCCGGACACCAGGATTAATCGGAAACCAGAGTACGAGTAAATTCTTTTTGTATAAGAATCTGGAATAATAAGAACAAAAAAAAAAAGGATATATTCCATCTTAGGTTTTCTTCATCATAATCAACAATGATTAATTCCTATGACGTGTAAAATTGAATCATGCTACGTTTATACAGGTTTTGATTTCGTCACAAATCCTTTCTGCATTGCATGATGTTGATAGTCTGTTAAAATACGTTGTGAAGACGCTTGAAAATTATCTGGTCAGTCACTAAATAACTATGGTGTGAACTACCTCGTTTGGAAGTATGTGTGTGGGTGTTGATCAACCAAACATTGAAAAAAGGTATGATAAATAGATAAGTCACTTCCCTCGCCTATTTTGGAGTGTGAGCACAAAAAAAAAACATTGAATTTGAAACAACCAACAAACGAGAATGCTGCTGGACACTAAGTAATGGTTCAAATTAGTATAAACTAACACTGCAAATTGAACCCTCAAGTAAGAACATATTGGTTTGATTTAAATACCCCCTCTATGTTGACATAATGAGTAAATGCCGAAAATGTCAGCCCTCTAGCTTCATTGATTCGGCCTGTACGCGTGAAACATACATACATAGTTAGCCTGCCAGAGCAATTTGAATACTGAAGAAACCATTTTTTGGTTTCAGGCTTTAACGACGTTTTCTAATTAGCTTATCAATTTCTATTATTTCTATTATTATTCGGACTATCCTCATCTTGGTTGTTTTTCATACAACGTTTCGCCCGGTGTACTCTACTGCTTTCATCAGGTATCATAGGGTATAACAGCTGAAACGTTGTATGAAAAACAACCAAGATGAGGACGGTCCGAATAATGATAGAAATGATAATAATACCTCATCTCCAAAATTCAGAGATATATTATCAATTTCTCTCCGAAGGTGATCGTTTTTTTTCGTAGTTTTTAACGCCTTAATTACCAGCCTAAATTTTGGAGTGGAAACAGCTTCTACATGAATTGCAGGCGGGTTCACTACTCGTCGCCTTCATTTGTTATTCAAGTGTCGACTGACAGAACGAGTGAAGATACCATACGGCAGTGCTCTAAATGAGGAAAGGGAGAATACGTTTAATTAGTGAATAATGTTTAAAAGGAAAATTCTTGTTTTCTTACATAATTTCTTTTTCTGTTCTTTTCTATATTTTACTTCTCCTCCTCCTCCTTCAATGTAATTATACTTTATTAGGCGCGGCTGTGTCGTTTTTCTAATATTAAAAAAAAAAAAGGAAAAGGTTTTCTCGAATCAAGAACAGATAATTAGATTCATTTCGATTCTTAAGCAGGGAGAATCGAGCAAATGTTATTTTGCTTTCGTATCTTACATTTTTTGTTTTCTTATGTAATTTCAGCATGATTTACGGAATGATAACTCATCGATTTTTTCGCGTATTACTGATTATTTCATACCGGCTTCAAGACGAATCTTCTAATGAGGTGAAATCTGCGAGGATTTAAATCTGGTAAGATCAACGTATAAAATATTTTAACTCCTTATGTATATTTTGACTTCGAGGTAAGTTAGTTTGGCACACGTTCATCACAGTTTAGACTCCAATATGGATTGAATTCACCAGCTATGGCTCCTGAATATACCTTTCCCAAAATCGCTCGGTGACATGCGCCATCGTAAAGTACACTATATGCACATTGTCATAAAATGTTTATACAATGATTGACAAAATATATTTGCAGAGGGAGAACAATGCCCATTGTCTCATAGTGGGAATAGGGACTACATTATAGCCAATGCTAGAAGGCGGTGTTTGAGCTCAGGGTTTCAAATGCTGATTTCCTACGCAGACAGGCCTTTCCCACGCGGAAGATTGGTGGGAGAACTCTTCCCATAAACATTCCTCTGTCTCATGGCTGTACGAACAAGCTAACAACGCTGAGGGAAGAAGGTGGGAATTCATCAAATTTTGCTTGGTGTAGCGTAAATGCCACTCTAATCGATACCCGAGTGATTAGCTTGTGCCTATCGCTCGGCAGCAGGAATTGTTGATCGAAGAAGGTGGTTGCAAAACCCGAAGGATTCTACCCCGGCAAATGAAGTTCAACCAAAGCTTGGCTCAACATTAGTGAAATTTTTTTTCGTTTTACTTGGATCAGTAACGTTATCATTAGTATGAAACTGAGAGAGGAGAACCTGCTGGTGTAAACGCAAAATACCAAATAACAGAGATTAGGATAATAATGTAGAATAATGACGATAAATTAGGCTAAAGCAAAAGTTGCTGAAATGTAGAGAAAGCAGCAATGTGCAGAATGGTGATATTATGTCTATACATATAAACATGCTTGTGAAATCCGATATATATATATATATATATATATATATATATATATATATATATATATATAGAGAGAGAGAGAGAGAGAGAGAGAGAGAGAGAGAGAGAAAGTCTAGAAAATTCTAAAGCTTCAAAACTAAAGATTGAAAAACTTTTTCAAAAGTCAGTCACTTATATTTTAGGGTATCTAAAACTATAAGATCTCCAAGTGGAATTTTTTCATATAGCTTGGATATTTAGTGCTACCAATGAAGGAAAAATTCAAACAAATTTTGTTCGTCACTCAATAGAAACTCTCACGTGACCAATGTCTTTTAACAGCATGCTGTGTCGGGATTGAATAAATAAAAAAAAATGAAATGGGTTGAGCAATGAATGAGTTTTTTTTTATATAACACTATTATGATTGCAGTTTCAATCCTCGGGGTTTTTACTTTGAGGTGTAAGTTGAAAAGAATGGCTAGTTTCTCTGTGATGACTTTATTCGCCCCTTTGAGTAGGTTGATGGTGATATCATCCGGTCCAGGGACCTTTCACTTCTCGTTTGTTTAATATTTTATCCCCACTCCCATGGCGTAACTTTAGGGGAATCTTTAAACTGATTGCTCACGTCTTGATCATCATGTTCGTTGTTTCATGTTTCTTGTACGGTTGAATAGAGTTGTAAAGTCGGTTGTTCAGGAAATTTCATAAAATAAAATAAAGTTAGCGTTAGTTGACTTGCATCCACTTGGGCATATCCGTGTGCAATCTAGAACAGTCCAATGAGCACCCTCTAGCAGACCAACGTGGCACTCTTCACCCCACCCTCAAAATTGGAAAAGAGTGTTCCTCAAAATTTCGAAGCCATGAGCGCTCTTTAGGCTTCAATGGTCACACGTCAAAGCCGACAAGTTTCCCCGTTTTATTTTCGTGTTTGGATCCTGGTGAGCATTGAAAGACTAGAGTTTTTCGTTAAAAGAAAAACATATTCTTCGTCAGGTGTGAATATGGTTTAGGGCTAAATTCCTGGAAAGTCTGTCATTTTGACATCAGTACCGAGAAAAAATTCTCATCTTCAGTATGGTGCATCGAACGTTTAGTAAAGGGTCATTCTACCATTACAATCAAATTCCAAATAAAACCCATTTCAGTTGTCATATTTGAATTATACGTCTAAAAAAGGCTTCTCGTATACTCTGGGCCAGGTTCACTACTATTTTTCAAGTGAACATATCCACCAACCTGATTGCGTTGTGCTAGCAGAAATAGACTGAATAACGTAGTTTTCGCTGCCTTGTCGTATTAGTGGTTTTTCCCTAGGCAACCCTAGGATTCCCAGCTAGTGTGTGTATATATATATATATATATATATATATATATATATATATTTCCCCCAATATATATATATATATATATATATATATATATATATATATGAATAGGAGATATCAGAAAAGCACGTTGTAAAAATGATTTTTTTTACTTCATTTCGTAGTTTTGCCAAAGATGGCTTTTTGAAGAATCTGGAGGTGTATAGGGAATGGTGGTTTTATAAGTGGTCTACGGCTTGCAGTTAGCAGAGATAATAATTGATTATTGGATTATGAGAGAAGAGAGAAAACCATGGCTTTGCTGAGATATGTGTCAAGTCCCCAGGGAGATATTGACGTTGTGATGTTAAAGATCAGAATGAATTTGAGTTCTGCAGATAGGCTGGTTGTGGCTGACATTCTGAGACATCAACGACTGAGTGAGTAAATTAACTGAAACTGAATGGTGGGTAATTGATGTCAAAGGGGACTTATTCCCTAAGTGGGACCAGTGACACGTGCTGGATCAGGAGATATTTGTTAGATGTTCGTGTGAATTAATTAAAGCTAGGTGCTGTGACCTGAAGTCAGATTGTGCGAAAGTTGTTAAAAAAAGGCTAATCATAAAGACATGGGGTTTGACCAGCTAAATATATGTATATGAACGTGCATATATATGTATAATTTGACAAGATATATTTTTCATTTTATCTTTCATTAAAGATGACAGATATGGAGCATTTACCATTAATTTCAGACAGTAATACTACACTCTGATATTGAAAATGGTAGAAAATGATACTGGAAGCGATACATCTTTCAAAAAGTAGTTATTTACTTTAATGAAAAAAATCTTTCCCATTTCTGTATATGACGAGCAGCATGGCACTAATACGAGAGTTTTCTCTGCACTATTCTGGCTTCAATTTAAAGTGGTTTGGTAACTTTCCAGGTTTTGCATCCGTATGTCATAACTGATATAATGCACTGATTGCGTACTTCAAATTTTGGCATTTCGCTCTGATATAAGTGTAAGTTCCCCCCAGTATATATATATATATATATATATATATATATATATATATATATATATATATATATATATATTGTGTCATCCACAGACAGCTGTTTCGATGTATTACATATATAGACTTTCCATTAACCCATCCAGTATTTGCGAGGCAGGATTGAAACCTTCACTTCGGACCAGGAGGCCGATATCCGACCTCTGGACTACGGAACTGAATTTAAGCAATAAACTTATTTACACAGAAATTCCTCATTCACCAGTGCTCTATTCCTATGGAGGAGCATTGCTTAAGCTCACAATGGATGAGTTACCTCACTTAAAGAGTGCTCAAACCTGAATTCATATATGTACTCAATCATCAATTATTTATATAATTGAAGCTGCTTTCTTTAAGATTGAGCACTCGTTCATTATCGGCCAGATAGCAATGCTCTTCCTACACTGGAATGGAGCAATCTGGTTGATGGAGAATAGTTTGTAAGTAAATATATCGATACAGACCATTCAGTTTAGGGCAGGGGTTAAATGCCAGCCGTTGGGTCTGGAGCAAAAGTTTCGATCCTACCTCGTTGGACTGGATGGGATTTTGGATAGTCTATAGCCATATTGAAGAGTTTTAATACAACAAAAGAACTGTCTGTGCGTGACTCAATATCATACATATATATATATTGGGTGCGCAGTGTCTTCTTTCCGAGAATTCCAAAACAGTCAATTGGTAAACGACTGATGATCCTCACAAGAGAAAAAATATACATCCTACCATGATAACAAAGTATATGTAGAACGAGAGAGAAAAAAGCATAGAATAAAATTACATAAATTTCATCGACAGATAATGAGAAATAAGTGATTGAAATGACACAAAAAACTGGAAAAGATTTCAAATGTTCAGCGTTAAAAGCTGTAAACGTTTCTTACATATATATATATATATATATATATATATATATATATATACATATATATATATATATATATATATATATATATATATATATATAGAGAGAGAGAGAGAGAGAGAGAGAGAGAGAGGAATAGATTAAGATAGATAAGAACAGACGGATAGATACTAACAGACACCAATACGCAGACCCTTACAATGGTAACCTCTCACTTCTTATTTCACGTTGGTTAATCAGGAGTAACCATAGTAACGAAGACGAAACATTGCTGCAGAATTTACATTTACGTAGCAAAAAACGGACGCTTTAGATTTAATTTATTATTCAAATTTTTCAGTTGAAATTTATGCTACAAATAAATTCGGAATGACTGATTCTGGGGGTTCTAAATTGGGACGTGCTGATGAATATTTCCTAACAAATCAATCAACATGTTATTACGCAGTCCACTTCTGTCAGTCGTGAATGGAAAAACAGCCCAAAATTGACGATTTCTCCGTTGGTCGCATAAATAAACGAAAGTTCATCCAAAAAGATAGGACACTTTTTGTGAAATTCAACATAACAGTGTGGGCTGAAAATGAATTGAGACTTGCTGATTCCAAGTATGCTCTCCTGTTTTCTTGGTGATGTTTAGTTCTTCATGCAATAGGATACAAACACGCAAACTTACTCAACGACGTATGAAATATGATTGTAGATACTCTACTGTACAAAAATCTTTAGGAATTATTCAAATTTATCCTCATCTTGGTTGTTTTTCATACAACGTTTCGGCTGTTGTACTCTACAGCCTTCATCAGGTAGGTGTGGGGAAGTAACGACTCGAACCCTTTATTTAACTGATGGGGGTATATTGACCGCACTCCCCTCTTAGCATTAATAGTATTATTATTATCTCACACTGGGATTGAACCTAGAACCATCAGTATACTTGCAGTAATTTTGTTTGATTCTGTAACAACTACGCTATGTGTTCATGAGGAAAACCAAAGCTAATTTTTAGGAGCCTTAAACCTCTGGTTACAGTTTTGAACAGTAACATCATATACCAAAAACTGTCACCTGAGGTTTAAGGCTCCTAAAAATCAGCACCAGTTGTCCACATGGACACATAGCGTAGTGGATACCTGATGAAGGCTGTAGAGTATAACAGCCGAAACGTTGTGTGAAAAACAACTAAGATGAGGATAGTCCGAATAATAATAGAAATAATAATAATAATACCTCATCTCAAAAATTCTGAGATATTCCATGAAGATTATAGAGACATAATCTGATGTTAAGAATATTAATTTTCAAAGGCGTTATTTTCAGTGTAAACTTTTTTAAACGGACACCGCGTTTTTACACGATGAACAGTGCATTTATTTTAGCTTCAATTTACTAGTTGACTGGTTAATCGGTAGAACAACATCGTCTTAAGATGGCCTCCTTGGTAGAAAGCTGGTTCGAACCCGTAGCATTACTTTCCTTTAGTTTTTTTTTATCTATTCACGCTGTCAAGGGCGATTGGCATATTTTCACCGAGTAAAAACTGAGTATCAGCTAAAAAAAATTCCTACAAAAATAACGTCTATTTAATCATTCTATTGGGTTGAATATGCATTTCTTTATTGATAAATATATCTATATGAATTTAGAATTATAAAGATATATATCTGGTGCTAATAGTGCTATTGATATATATATATATATATATATATATATATATATATATATATATATATATATATATATATATATATATGAAAAGAATTACAAGGATATATGCCCTAACGCACTCATCAATAACCGGCAATATTTTCTGTTCTTTTCATACATATGTGCATCATAACCGGCAAGTTGCTCTTAAATATCCTTCTATTCATACCAAATGATTTCCAGCCAAACATTATGCATCATTTCATTTTGCTTTCACGGTATTGCTCTAAACCCCATTATCTGACATTGATAAACATATTCGTTGAACATCAAAATGTAAATTATACCCAGAATGCATCACACACACGGGTGCAAACCAGGGAAACTAACAAGACGAGCGGTGAACAAACTTAGAATCGAATTGATGGAGCAAAACGTTAACAGATCGATGCCCATGGTACAGTAAACGCAGTAGGGATAGACCAGACATAAGATAGCTGAATGAAATAGAAAAGTTTGTCGTTAATACAAGACAAAGACAGAGACAAGCTCAAATGCTATCTTTCAGTGGACTTACTATAGCTGGAAATGGTGATATATACATGTGGGGCGTGGTTTATTATGTATGCACGTATGTATGCTAATGCACGTATATACGTTCTATGTTTTGGGGGCAGAAAGACAGAGAGAGAGAGAGAAAGAGAGAGAGAGAGAGAGAAAGAAAGAGAGAGAGAGAAAGAGAGGAAGTGAGTGTGTGAGTGTGTCTATAATTGAGAGTGAAAGATGATATGAGAAAGATTTTCGTTCATGATTTTATCCTTGCTATCGACACAGTTATCCATCTAATGCAAAATCTGCCCGAGGCACATCAGGTGGCATCTGATTTTTATGAATATCTTGTAGTCAAATCCAAACCATGGAATATTAGATACAACAAAAAAACAATATGTTTATGATTATAAGATTCTTTAGAATTATCTCCGGGAATATTGATTGAAATAATGAAATAATGGTTTTCTTTTCAACTTACAAAACATCGATCAAAAAAAAAAAAAAATGCTTGAGGCAACAATTTCAATAATGCTGGATTTTTAACACTTGGCAAAATTGTTTGATATTGAATAAAAAAAGCAGTTTGGTTGCCGCAGAGAATTAGGAGCCTTTTATATTTCACCTGTAAAGAAGGCTGTGAACATGGGAGGTTTTATTGCCTCGCCAACTAATCCAAGAACAAACTAGAATTCATTTTGATTGGATCTGAAATTCATTCGACGAGATCTTGGAAACAGAAAAATGACAGAGCAACGTAGAAAGCATAGAATGTGATGTGACACAGGAAATCAATAACAGAAAATCCACATAGACCAAATGATACACTCACCGTGTAATAACAGGAAGTGAGTTCAAGTGATTCAACGCATTTGTAATTACTTTTGTCTGATTACGTATCCACGTCTTATTGATAGAAAAAAAATTTCAAAAACGTTACATCAGCATCAACTTTATATAACTTTATACCACAAGAAAAATCTAAAATGTGTGTGTTGAGAACCACAGCAGAATCGAAAAATGAATTCTGCTAATTCACTTCCTTATCTGGAAAATGGAGACAAACATTCAGTAGGCAGTTTACCGTTAAGTTTTTTGTTTCTGGTCATTCCAGCCATTGTACCTAGGTGAGTCATCAAATAAGTGTCCTTCTTATGTTAAACCTTTCTATCTAAACCCCACAAGCACACACCTACGTAGGATGAAAGTGGAATTTATTGACCCTCGATCAGAAAGTACACAACCTTACTTAATGGAATTTCGTTGGCAACTAAATAAAGTGAGAGAGCATGTTGACGTATGTGCATTAGAATCCTCTTTCATTGATTGCTACGTTACACCAAGACAATGCAACTGGCTTTCAAGATATTCAAAATAGCTTGATGGTTTCTACATAGACCTTATCTATCAAACCCTTGTGATTTTGTAAAAAAATTAAATAAGTTTACCAAATATCAAAACTCAAAAATTTATTGAAATCAATATGCAATTATATAAGCTATGAAACATTTATCAATATGACAATTACAAAATAATAATTATCAAAAGATAGCTACATCTTTAGTTTGCACATCCAGAAATATCAAAACTATAAAAATATTTGTATTTATTTGGAGAGTCCCAATTTGTTATCACATTCTAGAGATAATAAAATCAGTCTTTGAGAGTTGACTGTTTATTTTGTCTCTCCCAATTTTTGTGGTTTATGTTATTTTGTATAACACTGTTATAATACTAACATATACCTGTCAAAAAATACGGAGTAATTCATTTTTGTATCAGCGCTGATGAATCTTCAGCTGTTGTCTTTGGTAATTTATCATTTAATTATCCGATCGTCCTATTTTCTTAAAGTCTGACATCAATTCAAACAGTTTTTTGTTATCAAAGATAAAGTTTTAAGAGTTTCAATGACGTAATTTCCACTGCTTTATTCAAATAGGGAGGTGAATAAACTAATGGAATACATGATAACGAACAGAAAAAAATAACATAAATGCTTATTTCATGGTTTGATAATATGAATTTATGTTTATAATATTATGAAAAGTATTGAAATCAAGAGATCTAATTATAAGCAATGCAACAGTGAGAAGAGACAGGTCGATATTTGGTACTTTGGAATCATAAATCAAAGTATTTGTTTAGAATTTATTTACAATAAGACTGATAGAAATATGTGAATGAATTTACTATTGTAAGGATTCTAAAACTTGTGCTGAACTAATCGTAGTAAATGCCAACCAAAAAGTATCCCTGCCATAGAGTAGCGGTTGTTCAGTCTCAAAACATCATCAGTACGGTAGTGAGATGATATCTCATTGTATGACCAAACCTTGCAGCCCTGTGACAGACTTGGATAGACCTTGTAAACAGTAATACTTTATTTTCTGCGGAGAGATGTTTTACACCTCCCTATAGCCCTCTAATGGCCTAGCCAGTGAACACACGAAAGGACCACGCTTAACACCACGGCAAAGGAAGACAAGACAACTGATGATATTATGGAAAGAACACATAGGAAACAATGAAATTCATTAGAAAACTCCGATGGAGATGAGCAGGTCATGTAAATAGAATGTCCGACAACCGCTACACATCACAACTGAGGTTGAGAGTCCAAAGAGATCATCGGTAATAAAAGGTTTGATTGATAATTTAAACATGTTCAGAAATTATTGGCTCCGTGAAGCCCACGCCCAAGAGATTTGGTAAACCCTGGGGAAGATCTAGGTCCAACGTCGGACGTTAAAATGATGATGATGATGATGATGATGATGATGATGATGATGATGATGATGATGATGATAATTTGCCTGTTCAGTTCATGAATTCTTGTAAATCATTGGATTAGTTCCTTGCGCCCCCTTCATGACCTTGTACCAAAATGTGTCGAATTTGCTTCGTGCACCGTAGACCTAAAGACAGACAAATTGACGATGGAAAGTTTGAAATGAAATTCGATCTTTTGGTCACCGTACGTTTTTTAAACGTCTAGTCGAGCGACCAGGTCGGTTTTTTCCTTCAGTCGTGTAGGTACTTGGTATGGTAAGACGGTAAGAAAACCCGGTTAAACCACGCTGACTATAAAAGGAACATTCCTAATAACCTTGTTTTCTGATTATTAAGTCTGATAACAATGAAGGTTTGTAAAAGTCTACGATAAAAATCGACTACGAGTATTTTCGCTTAACTTAATCACTTTCACAAAATATAGCTTTGTTACAAAAACTAGAAGGGTGATATATTTGTTGTTTAAGAGTATCTTCCTAAAGCTGATCATCCTTTTTATTGGCCTCAACAAATAGAAATATATTGATCTAGTGAAAGCCAGCCAGGTCTCATATCGCAAGCAGTGAACCAAAGAGCGAAAATGTTGGCAATGAAGACTCACTTGGCTGTCAACATCTTTCAATTAGCCAAAGCAATGGGGATCCGAGAGCCATTAACAAATGGTTCCTCTGATTGCCTCCACATCAATGGTCATTTCAGGCGGAAGCAAATTATACACAATTAATCATGGTATCGTTGCTAATTGTTTGTGAGCCTTTGAAGGAGAGAATCGTAGTTTAATCTAATGATGGAGTGCCGGAGTGGATACATTGGTGGTAAAAGCTCATGCTCACCCGATGTCAGGGAAGCGAATCTAATATCCCAGAATGTCTGAACCCCCTTATATATATATATATATATATATATATATATATATATATATATATATATATATATATATATATATATAATTATTGTGTCACCCGAAGACAGCTGTTTCGATGTATTACATCTCTTCAGTTTGGCTATAGACATTTATCCCATCAAGTACCGTGAGGCAGAATTGAAACCCTCACATCGGACCTGGAGGCCGATATCCTAAACTACGGAACTGGGTGGTCAGTAAGGCTGAATTTAAGTGATATATTCATTTACGCAGAAACTCCTCATCCACCAGACAGCTCTATTCCTACGGAAGAGCATTTGCATGATCGTCAGATAATCATAGCATGTATAAATATATACCGAAATTCAAAACGATTAAAATTTGTCAGGCTTTAGAATTACTGAGTCACCACCGTTTGATTATCAAAGATAGAAAAAGAAACAGATAAAAGAAAAAAACAACAAGTTTAGAATTTTGAATCCAAAATATATATCTGTAAAAATCACTATGTGATCCACACAAAATTGAAATAACTGCATTCAAACAAATAAGAAAGTTAAAAGAAAATGAAAATTGATGGAAATCAACTATCAAAAAAATGAAGTATCAGGAAAATATGTGACACCATAAAAAAAAATTGTGTATAATCATTCTATTACAATGCCATGAGGAAATTCATTTTGTGAAATAAATCTGATGTGGTAACTATCAGTATATCATTCATACAGAGTGTATTGGAAAAAATAATATGAAGTATAACATAATATAATTATATATCAATAATAAAAAGCCACTTCTGAAATGTATTGGATTTATTTCATAGAGTGCTCGATACATACAACATTTTACCCCTGAAGTTGAGTTGTTTTAGAGTAGAACTGGAAAGATTCACCTGAAGAGGCTCAGAGAGGGCCGAAACATGAGCTAGTTTGTGTAGCGAATCCATAATCTACCATTTATATATATATATATATATATATATATATATATATATATATATATATATGACCGTAAGACCCTCTTCTCTTGCAAGGACATTTACTCGAACTCTATTTACTTTGTTAGAAATATCTACAAGGGACAAATCTGACTGTATTAGTTTTCTGTTTGTTTTGTACAAACTGAGACAAAAGGACAAGATTCTTCAAGATCTACGGGTTAGTTCTTCTATCTTACATTTACTTATTTTACTGAATTCGCAAATTTAGAGCCTTAACGCCTTCATATCCAGATCATGTGACCCTGAGTTAAATATCCAGATTAAAAATCGACTTATCCAGAAAAAAAACAAAGCAAAAAACAAACCTT
Source organism: Thysanoteuthis rhombus (assembly GCA_963457665.1). Lineage (NCBI taxonomy): Eukaryota > Metazoa > Mollusca > Cephalopoda > Oegopsida > Thysanoteuthidae > Thysanoteuthis > Thysanoteuthis major. Next base: position 27,092,659 of record OY735228.1, on the reverse strand, counting down.
CTATCAAGTTTATTGCAGATCTGACTAAAAACAAATAAAAAAAAATGATTTATAAAACAACGTTTAAACTCCCTCATTGCAAGATCACATGACCTGAAGTGGAAGTTTTTTTCTGGGTAAAAAGTATTTTTCTAGGTGACCTATATATATTTGACTTGAAACAGCCGAGAAACCGTATGGGGACAGATCTACCGACTTGCCAACCGAAAGAATCACTTCTAAAGAGGCGAAGACACCTCTAAAAACGATTATTGTAAGTTCATGTTCATTGTTTTGACTCAATTAGAAAAAAATAACAAAGAAAAAACAACGCATTGATCGATATTAAATAGAAAGCACATTTAAATCTTTCTTTTGTTCGGCTCGCTAATATTATTGCAAGTCAAGTCGTATCTGAATTAAGACAGGTGAAAAAGTTCGTTAGGAATTATTGGTGATTAGTCATCAGAAGACATTAAAGATAAAAGAAGAGTAATGTTGAAGAATGATTATAATTTGCCGATTCAAATGATTGAGGTAATGTTGGGTGCAATGGGTCATCATCTTTTCTGTAGACATCACTAATATAAACCAAATTGATTCACTATTTAAACAAGTTGGAGCAAAATAAGCCAGTCTTTTCTTCCCTTCGGGACAACTATTTCATTTTTTAAAAGTGTGTTTGTGTTATATGCGCGCACGTGCGTGTGTGTGTGTGCGTGCGCGTGCGTAGGTTCCTTGTGACAGAAGGTTTAAATATGAAATTTGTAGAACCTGCCTTCACTTGTAATATCATTGTTCATCGGGGCTGTGGTAATAATTGTTGTCGCTTTTGTTGCTTGTTGGCTATAACAATTTACACACACACACACACACACACACACAAACAGAATAGTGATACGAAAGAATCAGATTATTAAGCTTATTTTGCACCACCCTGCATTAACTAGACGTCTCCACCATTCTTTCTTTCTTGTTTCTTTTCTTCATAGTCTAACAATAGAAAATAAACTCGACATCAATCACAGTCAATAATTGGACGACCGTAGCGTCAAAATATGAAGACTTGTAAAAAAAAAAGTCCATCGAAGATTGAATGTGGTCAGAATGAAACCCATCTATGACTTTATGGCATTTCCCCCTGGAAAGAAACATCGTGAATGAAGTAAAACATAACATCTAGAGATACTTGATGCAATTATTAAACGCAATGAAATAAGGTATACGAGCGTCAAAAGAATGCTTTTTCTCTTCTGATGGAGTTAAATGGAACACTGATGCCAATCCTTACATTATTTGACAAAACAGTGTGGCCAGGAGCGCAGGAACTAAAACACGTAAAGGCAGGCACATATAAAGACGATAGATCTGTTCGTTATTTTTGATGGCTATGGTTGTTTGTCAAAAAAAGTGTAAAATAAACGAATAAAGAAATAAAAGGAGAAATGAAACAATGGTAAGTTTATTCTGTTTTCAGGGATGAAAATTTACCGGAAGGATTTGTTAAATTTATGATAAAAATGAAAAAACGAAAAGGAGGAATAACGTTTTTCGAAATTCATTTTTCGCCCGGCAAACAAG
>OY735228.1:27048599-27088599 GCA_963457665.1 Thysanoteuthis rhombus | reverse complement strand
TCTTTTGTATGGAAAAACATTGAACGTTCCTTAACTCAAAAATGGGGATGATGGTATGTTATATTCAGTTGTCAAAGGTTTGTTTGATGGTAGGTATAGGAAATAGTGAAGGAGAGGGTGCTTGTTATCTTTAGAGCAGCACGATGTAAGAAACAAAAAAAAATACAGTTCAACCCTATTCTCACTTTTCACGTTTTTTCTTTAAAGCAAAGAGATAGCGTAAATCGGACACCCGAAAAGCAGAGATGCTTGTATATGTGAAAATTTGGTTACTCTTCAAAATAAACGTATGTGTATATTATCAGTGTGTGGGTGTGTATGTACTGGTATGAATATGTGTTTATGATATGAGATTCAATGCTCTTCCATAGGAATTGAGCATTGTGTTGGATAGGGAATATAAGCTGAATAAATATATATCGCTTAAATTCAGCCTTACCGAACGCCCAGTTCCGTAGCGTAGATGTAGGATATCGGCCTCCGGATCCGAAGCGATGGTTTCAATCCTGCCTCGTAGATGGGATAATGAATTGTCTTTCGCCACACTGAAGAGTTCTAATACATCGAAACAGCTGTCTGAAGATGATACAATAATATATATATATATATATGTATATATATATATATATATATATATATATATATATATATATATATATATATAAAACTCAATCCATTATTATAAATCTCCTCATGCGAGGTTTCTTTACACTGTATATTCAAAAGTGTTAGTGTGTGTGTTTGTAAGAGCATATGCTCAGGTTTTGAGTTTTTACGTATGAAAGATGTAACCAAATCACCCAGATGCACATATGTGCCCCTTTTCTCTCTCTCTCTCTCTCTCTCTCTCTCACACACACACACTCATATATATATATATATATATATATAGTGTTGCCCATAAATAAGTACACTTCTACCACTCCTTAATAGAAAGGTAATTTTCTTCTGAATCAAACATAGTGCAATTTCATTTTTCATGGTGCAACATTAAACAAAAAGAATATCATCAGATGTCATTCATGAAGTAAAGCTATATCAGTTTTAGAGGAAATTTTCCTTTCTTCAAGAAATTAGTAGATGTACACTTGTTAATGGGCAACACTGTATAAAGTGAGCTTGTGGGTACCCTTCAGGATACAATTTATCTCGTAACTTTCAATTTACCATCCAAATCAAAAAGTTGAGCGTGTTTGTTCAACTGTGTTATCAAATAATGGGAATACTTAACTTCATCATTCCAGAAAACAAACTTAGATGCATTTGACGTATCGCTAATAGAAAATGCGGAACATCTAGAGCCAATCATGATTCAAAAGCTTATAAAATTATTTGTTCCCCTCACTGAAATTCAAAAGGGAAATAAAAAAGATAAATATATGTAGATATTTCTGTTACAGAAATGTCCTCATAACGCAGTCCTGGTTACAAAAGTCCTCTGACAATGTTTGCCAAGTTTCCCATAACCATAAATTGGCGAGCATGTAACCCTGATAACGTTTTTATTTATTGTTGACATAAGGGAGAAAAGAATTGCTTAATGTCTGAAGTTTTCAATTTCGATACCGAAAGATGTAAAAAAATGGCTGATTTTGGTGTAAATATTGTGTGGAATAAAAGGAACAATATCTCATTGAAATGAAAATAAAATTAATCTATCTATTTCTTAAATGCTACAAATGCTCGTGTCTATCTCTTGTTTCATTAGTTCATGCTTTTGCTTAATGTATTGATCGAAATCAAAATGTTTTACTACTATCTCACATCAAATTACTCTAAAAAAGCACCGTATTTTTTGTCCCAGGAAACATGTTTCTAGATATCTCAACTAAAATTACCCTTTATCTTACAAACAGATGATTGGGGAGACTGAAACCCCAAAAGACGATGCTATATTGTTCACTATTTATCAATATTCAACTCTAAGCTGAGATGTGGAATTTTTTGCAAAAGTATTCTCATCGTCATCATTATCATCTACAGTCTTTTGTCGTTCATCACTGGACATGAAACTACACCAGGATTTGCCACACTTCTCTATCATGGGCGTCGTGGCCAAATACTTTCTGAATTTATCTAGTTCGTCTCTCCACTTTGTTCTCTGTTGGGGTCGGTTTTGCATATAATCTCTGGGGATCCATGTTGTGAGTTGTGATGTCCGACGGTTTTCTGGCATTTTTGCGACGTGATCTGCCCATGACTGATTCAGTTCTCCAATTTGAAGACGATACCGTCCTTTTTGTTGAGGACCCTCACTACTTGCAAATAATGCTAGATGAACTGAATAGAGGAAGTAAGATAGCTGGCCTTCACCAGAACTTCAGCAAAACAAAGGTTGTGAGCAACATAAATGACGGAAAAGACATAATGATCGAAATCGAAAATGCAGAACTGGAAAAAGTAGACGACTGCATCTACCTAGGACAACGAATCTCCATTAAATCCTCAAAACATGAAGAAATCAAGTAGGGTATCACTCTAGGGTGGTAAGCCTTCGACAGAGCAAGCTAATCCTTTAAGAACAAGAAACTCTCATGAGTCTTAAAAAGAATACTATACAACCAATGCATTTTCTTGATAGCCACTCATGGAAAGGAAATATGGATCCTGACCAAGAAACTTACCCTCAAACTGAAAACCATACAACGTGCACCTGAGAACTAATCTCATTTTATTTGAGATATTTGTTGAAGGCACTTGAGATCGAATATCATTGTAAGACAATAGTATTATGTGACTTGCAAATATCTTAAATATCCAAATCTAATAGATAGTCTTCACCATTGCTGTTGTGCACAGAATCTAACCTCACGATTTGATTACTCATGCATAGTTCGAGGGCTAATTCTCTTTTTAAAATATTGTCTTCAATACTTAACTGATACACAAATCGATGCAATGTTAAAAATGGACAGGGAGTGAAAAAGAAAGTTTTTTTTGTTATTCTTGTTTGAAGTATTTTCACTCTTTATTTTCTTTTGAAATTTTTACTCAAAATCTGGTTATGTTGCATACGTTTCAACTTTTTTAATAAGTAATGTGAAGTGAGAGAACAGAAATAACGTTCGTTAATACTTGTCAAAGTTTATCTTTGTTGTTTTTATCACATTCTATGGTTGATTACTTTTCAACCGTTCAATCAAGTAGAATTACATAGCAATAAAGAATCAGTTTCCGATAAGACTAGAACCAACATTCCATATCCTGGAATTTCGTCTTCATGGACGTCATCTTAATCAATTTGGCCTCGGGAACACATTATTCTTACTAATAGAAACTTATTTAATCGCTACCAACCTTAACAATCAGTGAATATTCGATCGGAATCATTCGTTGCAATATCGTAATTTATGCTGTATGAAGCATAGAATACGCTGTTTTTTGCGTAATTCGAGGTTGAATAGAACTAAAAAAAATAAGACTGACATTTACTTTAGGCACATCGTAAATGAACATGATTAAATCAACGATAAGATGAATGGCAACCAAAAAAATAGCTCAGGATTCAAATATTTTCAAACTAAAACTAAATAATATAAAAAATTGCTACGGCTTGGAGATGTACGGTAAAAAAATGGCAATACCACAAGTATTTGTTGGCTTTCATTGCATAAGTGGTGAAGGCATCGTCCATAAAAGACGAGATTCCAGTATATGGGATACGATTTCCGATCGGGGGATACTTCATTGTTTAACTCACGCTACTCACTTCAAATGTAACAGAATGCAAAAATTAGATGAAAAAAGATAGGCCATGAATAAATAGGAAGTTCAGACTTGGCACATTTGTTACTTAAATCCGTCTGACGAAAATACTAAAAGTCCTCATAAATCAAATCCTTGCTTGGAAATAGATGGCCAAATTTTATTTTTTGTCAATAACTTATAAACCGTTACAGTTACTGAAAAGTAACTTCAAATCAAAATTATCCCTCATAACAAATTGAACATTTTGGCATTTAAAGTTCCTTTGTTATGTGTTACATGGAAAAGTTACACAAATATCCAAATCTAGAAAATGGCGGCCAATTTTTAATCTTTTGCCAATTACTTCTAAACTTTTAGGGCTACTGGAAATGTACATGGAATCGAAATAATTCTTCATAAGTAACTAAACAGTTCGATGTAGAACCTAAACATGTGAATTTCGGGGAAGAGTGACTAAATTTTAAATTTTACATCATCATCATCATCATCATCATCATCAGTCTTTTAGCGTCCGTCGTTGGACTTTGACCTTCCCCAGGATTTGCCACACTTCTCTATCGTGGGCGTCACGGAGCCAGTACTTCCTGAACTTGTCTAGCTCGTCTCTCCATCTAACATTTTGCCGGCCTCGGTTGCGCATGTGGTCTCGGGGAATCCATGATGTGAGTCGTGATGTCCATCGATTGTCTGCCCTTAACTATTAAACAGTTACAGCTACAAAAATCTTACACGGATACAGAATTATTCCACATTAGAAACTGAATATTTTTGTATATACAGTTTTTTTTCTATACCTTTACCGGTTTATTGGCAAAAAATCAGAATAGGACAACCATTTCTAGAACTAAAATATTTTTATTTAGTGCAACATGTTTATTTATGAACATACGGTGATTTCTCATTCTATATTGTTAATTTTTTTTATGAGGAATAATTTTGAATTTATGAAAATTTTCTGTACTTGTAATGGTTTCAAAGATATTAGAGGAAGAAAAGATAAAAGTTCGACAGCCATTTCCCAGATTTTGGGACTTGTGTTACTTTTTTAATCTTATTTCTCCAGTAGAGAAATTATATACCATAAGGTTGTGAGGAATAATTTTGATTTGATGTAAATTTTCGGTAGTTGTATCGGCATGAAATTTATTGGAGAAAAATATTGACAGCCATTTTGTAAATATGTGGCTAGAGCTCAGCATGGATTTATGGAGAGTTTTAGTATTTTAATCAGACGGACTTGAGTAACTAATGTGCCATGCCTGAACTTCCTGTAAATAAATTATTGTGATTGATGTTTTTTTTTTGCCTAAAATTCTTCTATTCATAGCGAACATTTATAATTTGCCGATGTTTTAAAAATAAAAATAAACAGGCATTTGCAAACACATACATATACATTCTTTACTCACACAAATACAAACACACGCACTTACTGTATATATATATATATATATATATATATATGAATACATATATATATATATATATATATATATATATATATATATATATATATATATATGTGTGTGTGTGTGTGCATGTATGCATGTATGTATGTATATGTGTATATTGTTCTGGTAAACAACTGATGATGTTCGCGAGAAACATTCACGCGTAGCACTATAATATCTATTTTTCTGTAAAACATAAAAATAAAACACCTAAAAAATTGCATGAATTATATTACCAGACATTGGGAAATAAATGACTAAAATTGCATAATTTAGAAATATTTTTTTTTTATATATCGAGTATTTAAATCAGTAAAACTTACTATACAGTCATATACATACATACTTACATATATATATGTATATATATACATACATACTTACATATATATATATATATATATATATATGTATTCATATATATATATATATACATACATATATATATATATATATTTTTTTTTTTAAACCTTGGTTGGCCAGGAAGAGACTACACAAGACGTAACTACAATCAATGAAAAATCAAGCGATTATTGCAGACCATTAATACGTATACCTGATCAATGGTCTCTACCGTTGTTATGGTTCACAGCTGTTAAATCTCTGGGTTTATCGTTGTAGCATCTTGGCTCTATGTTTTGGCTCACTGAGTAGGTGCTTTGCGGTGGGAATATATTGACCCATTACTGACTACATTCAGTATCCCGATGTTGTAGATGAAAGATGTCTTATTGACTTCTATTCATTCTGCTTGTGACGTCTTCCAATGAAAATTCTCTCTGTTCAGAGCACGAAGGATTATCTAAGAAATAAAAAGATGTTATTTGTTACATTTAACCGAATATTCATGGATTTAAAAGTACTGCTGAAACATACTCTCTGAACTCTTTTTATCTATCTATCTATCTATCTATCTATCTATCTATCTAATGAATTAGCACATTACTTGCTACATATTCAACTCGAGGTAAGTTCATGATTTTCAAAATATTTTATCGTTGCTCATCGTTATTATTTCTTCTACTGGTGTAAAAAGTATTAGTTCAACATTATCAAAGCTAACGAGAAGAGAAACCCGAAAGACCTCAACAACTCCAGGCCAATAATCCTACCCAACTGCATGCACAAACTCTTCAACTTAGTGATCATCAACTGAATCAGCAGAACGCTAGATGAAAATCAACCACGGGAACAAGTTGGCTTCAGAAAAAGCTACTCAACCATCGACCATCTCCACAGATGCTATTACTGTCAGGGTGATAATCTTTACACGCGTCAAAGATTACATTTTTCCTAAAACCCTATTGGCTAAGTTGCACTTCCAAGATAAAAAAAACAAAACAAAACGTATGGATGTCAAATTCAAATCCAACCGGACGTTTTCCTGCCTTTGAAGTCTGGGTGTCGCCCACACATGCATACGTATACACACACATTCTCATTTCAGGTATCAGTGTTAATTTTAAAACTATAAAGGTTCTCCTTACTATACAATATGAAATATACAAAACCGTTTTGTAAGCTGGAATGGCGTAAAACGAGAAAGCAATTATTATTAATATTTATGGGAGACAAGTTTGAGCATTCCTTGACCCGAGTAATAGTGCTGATATTATGTTAGACTGAATTTTACGAGGTGCGGATGGTTGAGACTGTAAAAGAAGAAAATCGGAGGTGATTAATCCTGCATCTATAACAGCTTGCTGCAAAACAAGCACAAGAAGCTGTTTTTGCTTTTTTTTCGTAATATACCCCCCCCCCACAAATAAACAAAATGTGTCGAACGAACTTTTGAAAGGAGGGGAGTAACAGTATTTAATAGTATCGAGGTGCTGGATGGTGTATTGTTAACAGAATCGGCGATACGAGTTCGATTCTCGTCTTAGGTGGCTCGTTTAAAAGTGTGCATGCACTTCTTGTCCACAATCTTATTGCTAGATATCTTGAGAAAATATTGCGTCCAAGATATGCTATGATGGTCTAAATTAAAATACTTGAGTGAGCACAGGCGCAAACAGCACTCAAATAAAATTTGACAGAATCACCAAAGTTAAACAACGTCGAGACAAGTCAAAACCTAGATTGGTGACTGTTTTGGGATACCAAGTGCCATAACCAGCAGGGGAGATATCCCCTGTGACCATTTTGATATCAAAACGTACTGAGCCCCCTTTCCGTTTTGGAGCCTCCAGCATAGTTGCAGGTGGAATGGAGCTTAAATACATCACCCCCCCCCATACTAAATACTGAGAGTCAGCCGTTCAAAATCCTGAAGTTGTAAAGACCCTCCGCCAAGAGCCACGATCTAAAATGCATACTGATTTCTCATGTGTGGTATGTTTAATCATAGATTCATATAAAATGCTTCAAATGTCTGGTCAAACATATTCATGATTATTCTGTATCGATTCATCTGTCTGTACATACATAAAGCAATCAATATGTCTAGATCTATGGAATGTTCCTGATATTTTCGAGCGAGTTGGTATTCCGTCTTTTACTGACCTCAGCGTTTCACAGAACTGGGAGTCGTCGGCAAAAATGAAAGTTTTATAAATGTCACATTTCTTGCTGATCTATCGATATGGTAAAGAAAAATCTTTTGTACATAAGGCATTTATGAGAGTAAATATAGAGAGAGGAATTTTTTTCGCACAAGAACATCGAAGCGAATTCATTGTCTCTGTAGACATTTATGCTATCAATCAATTTCAAGATCTGTATGCGTATAAGAATGAAGCTATGCAATATTGTACATAATTATTTTCTCTACCTCCCAATATACAGTGAGCACAGAAAATATACAATACTCCTAAAAAATTTCCTTTTAACATCTACATACAACTTTTAGGTCGACAAAATTTAGACAAAAGATTTATTTGTACAAAAATCAAATATTACAGAATCATGATTGAACTTTGAAATATTAAGAGCAAAATTCAAAAACTTTTGGTTCATATTCTTTCAGTTTTAAAGGTGCATGTACGAATACCTTCTGCTCTCATTGTATAAATAGATAAGTGTGTATGTGTCCACGTAAGTTTGAGTATGTATGTTTGTGTATGTATATACCCAAATAAATACACACAAATTTTTATACATATATATAAACAAACACACACATACTTATATCAATTAAAATTTGTACATGCATATATATATATATATATATATATATATATATATATATATATATATATATAATCATATATATATATAAACGCATACAGAGGTATAATGTATAGACACACACCACACGCACACACACACACACACAATATATATATATATATATATATATATATATATATATATATATATAAACACTTACTATCATTGTATACATGAGTATGTGTGTTTTTGTCTGTGATTATATATACATATATATTTGTATATATACAAATATACGTATATATATTCATAGAGAGAGAGTGAGCGAGAGAGGGAGAGAGAGGATCACAAACAAACATACGCTTACGCATACATATGAATATTTTTATGTGTAAATGCATTTGTATATGTATATATATATATATATATATATATATATATATATATATATATATATATATTAAGAGTGTACAAAGGTTTTGAGCAAAACTTTTGCACATTCTTAACATATACTTATAATACATACTTATGCACTTGTTTATATATGCACCTCTCTCTCTCTCTCTCTCTCCTAATACACACATTCACATGCACTCACACACACACACATACATACATAAATACATATATATATATATATATATATATATATATATATATATATATATATATATATATATATATATATATATATATATATATTTATACATATATATCTTTGTATAAATGGGTATGCTGTAGATAACTAGATAGAAAAATACGAACATTGATGTAAGTATGTCAGTAGGTAAAAAGGAAAAAAAGGGGAAAAAAGTAACATAAAAACAGATTGTTCACGAATAAGTTCGTTTTGCTTCCATTGTTAGATGGCGTCAAGCGTGTTTATTTTTTGCTAACTGTATTTATAAAAAAATGCTTTTGATTGTACCACGACAGCTGTCATGGCGTGCATTAAAACCATTTTGTCAAAATTGGAATATTTCTCATTCTAACATCCGGGATGGAAGATCATATGTAACAATGTTGGCATATTGATCGAGTTTTTGGTTCAAGAAATATAAAATATAACTGAAAAAGAAACAAAGAGTTGAAAATCTGTCTCTTTTCTATAATTTTTGTTCGGACAATCAAATTCCCCCTAACCCTTTTTAATGTTATCAAGATAATGTTTCGACTGATTTATCCTCCAGTTTTCGTCCAATTGTTTTGGATAGACCATCGTTTATGTTCTGTGCGTGGAGAAAAAATGTTTGCTTGGTTTCCTTGACTGGAGAAGAAAAGTTCCTCTTCTCAGATTATACATTTGACGAGTGCTGAAGAATGGATCGGCCTGAGCGTAGGTAACATAAAAAAAAGGTAAGATTAAATTCGATTTTTCTAACAAAATTTTGAAGATTTCTGCAGTTTATGAAGAATTAACTGAGAAAGATCGAAAGTGTTGAAAGTGGTTTACTCGTTGGAGATTTTTTGCTGCACAATGTTCCACGGTCAAGTAAACCAATTTTCTCAGGCTGATTCTATTATCAATTAAACTTTGCCAACTATTTTTGTTCTTTGGCAATAAGTGCTATCCTATGATTGATTATGTCTAAAAAGTATAGATAAAATCAATTATTCCTTTGTAACATCTTTTTTATGACCAAGGCAGTGATAATTTGAAATTTGCTTATTTCTGAATGGACAGCATTCTTTATCCCATAAGGTAAGAAAAGCAACCGTATATGAATATTACTGTCCTGGAAACAAAAACAAAAAGGAAAATAAACATTCTCTTCCCTTCTGACATAAGCAAATAGGAAAAAAAACTCTCGCTACACAGGAAAAGAATCGTGTTTCGCGGTGTTATCAGCAATTGCATTCTGAACCATGTTTCAAATTCAGTGATCCTAACAAAAGTATATGTATGAAATGATCAGATTGTTTTGATTTAGTGCAAAGTAGCCTAGGTTACTTTTGTAAATAGTATTTATTCGAGAAACAATAAAAACACTTCTATTCAGCAGTAAAGGAGTTAATAAAAAAAAATTGAAAATAAGTAAAATCTTGTTATGGACTCCAGACATGATTTTTAAGTTCATTATTTTCATCGAGTCGTTCATGTCATACGAACTCCCCATGATGGGATGTGAGTTCGAATACTGTCGGAGGTTACACCATCATCCAAGCTGCCCTCTTAATAGTCATGGATTGTAAAAAGGAACCGCACAAGGCTCTAACGGGCAGCATAGATATAATAAAAGATCAGCATACCATGCTGAGGGTAATCATTTGGGATTATTCGAAATGGGGTGATCAATGAATGCCACCTCTCGCACCGTTTTTTAACCAGTAATCACTGAAAAAGCCTGATTCTAAAAAACAAAACAAAACAATCTGACAAAAACTGAAGGATCAATGTAATATAATCTTTCGTTGCAATCTGACCCCTATCACAAATAAGTATTTGGGGTTGGGATCGAGAAAGAAAAACACAAAAGAAAACATTTTCTCTAGATATAAAACGAAGTAAATGCGGAGATGTTCAGCCCTCTAGCTCGATTGGTTCGGCCTGTACTAGTGATACATATATACGTACATAGCCAGCCAGCCAACTTGATAACTGGAAGTAACTCGGGTTGAAAATTTTGCTGACAGTTTTGGTTGAACGTATAAAATAAACATGTACTAAATAAATGATAATGAAAATGGTTTCTCTAAAAAATTCCCGACTTAATGTCAATGTAAACATTATACTGGTAATTTGCAATTGCAGCAGAAAGGAAAACGAAATTGTCTCACTGTCACAATCGCAGTTCTAAACCATGTAGTGAAATCATGTCAATAGCGATTAACACATGAAACTACGCGTAAACACAATTAGAAGACATTTTTAGAAACAAATGCAAACTGAGCAGCATTTAGATGAGGTCAGATAATCGTTACAACTCCCCCGGGTTAGACTTGTTAAAACGCGCGTTGCAGCAAAATTCATCAGTAGAATCTAACTAATTAAAAAATCAATCGAAGTGCTTATAATCGAATTTAAAGTTCTCAGTAGAAAAGACCAGAACTTCTTCGTTGTTCGTGAAGATATTCACAAGTGAAACTTCCGTCAAATAGTTTGTCTCTTTAAATGATAGTAAAGGATCAATAAAGAAAGAAAGAAACAAACCAAAAAAAAAAAAACGGATAAAGAAATCAAATCAAATCAGTTTAATTTATGCTTGCTTGTCATTACTAATCCCCACGGGCCAGTTCAGTCGGTGGGGCTGATGTAATTGTATTAATAGCATTAGAAGTGTCTGAGTTGAATTAAAGACATTGTTTGATTGTTTAGATACTTCACAACACAAGTTCGTTTCAGAATCGATGTGCACGATTACAACATTTTTGATTGATTTGACTGGTACATTGATAGTGGTACTGAATAAAGAGGCCAGTTTTATTGATGAGGTATTAAGCTATTAGGTGTGGTCGTCATTATAAACTAATTTCTCCCTAAAGGTTTTTCGCACAAGGTAATCTAAATTAGTATATATCATTTGATTGGACAGTTTATGTTGGAAAGATAGTGATTATTGTGGAGACATTATATTAGGGAAACATATATGGCCCGTCACCAGTGTTAACGGAATATAAAATTGAACAGCTGACCATATTAATGAATAAAGAAAGTGAGCGTTGTACGTGTGTTGAACCTGTGTTCACCTGGAAACAGATTTAACGTGGTTTGCTTTACCAATAAAGCTAAGAAAAATCTTTGTGAGCAGGTGCTCAAAATAGCGCCTACAGTCAGTGAAGTGAGTCGTGTTCACACGGCCTCCTGGTAGACATGGGTTCGCGCCCTGAACGATGCTTATATTCTTTATTTATTCGTGGTCGGCTGTTAGAGTTGCTATACAGGTGCCTGACAGCATTTTTCAAAGTCTTTAATTTTACGAAAAAATCTCCTTCATGTAAAGGTTGAGGGAATCTCTTGGCTACTTTTAACATTTCAAAGGCTTAGATATCCTCCTTCACTTTTGCTTTCATGAAAGGCAAATTTTACCGTCACTTTTGACCTTTCTACTCGGTTTCCCTCTGATTTGACACCTAGATGTGGGAAATGTTTCCCTTTTGATCGCTCAAAGAATCTCCCTTCTTTGTTGACTCCTTGAGAATGGGAAAAGTCACACCCTAAAAGAATAAAAGTGTCCCATCCCTTTAGACCCTTTATATAGAGTTAACGCCCCCTTCACTTTTGATCCCTTACAGAGTGGGTTTCTTTGCATCCCTTGAATAATTACATTTAAGCATATAAGATATGTATATCGGTGAAAAGTACTTAGCATTTTAGTTTTCTCTTTTGAAATCTCTCCTCAGGTTTATTGATAAGTCATGCTAAATTGATTTGGCTGCTCCTGTGTTTAAGTACAACTTATAGCGTGACAGACTGACAGACAAGAACACAAACAGACACACTCACTCACTTATATATATATATATATATATATATATATATATATATATCATTGTGTCATCCACAGACAGCTGTTTCGATGTATTACATCTCTTCAGTGTGGCTATAGACTTTATCCCATCCAGTACCGCTAGGCAGAATTGAAACCCTCACTTCGGACCCGATGGCCGATATCTTTCCTCTGAACTGGATGGTCAGTAAGGCTGAATCCAAGCAATATATTCATTTACACAGAAACTCCTCAGAGTACTCTATTCCTATGGAAGAGTATTGCATAAGCTCACAATGGACGAGTTACCTCACTTAAAGAGTGCTCAACCCTGAATAGAGGAGCATTATATATATATATATATATATATGTGTGTGTGTGTGTGTGTGTGCGTAAATCCGTGACCAGAGATCCTGATCCGTGTGAAACTTATCAGTTTGACCATAATGAAATAACGATGAAAATTAAAGAATATGTTAACTAAAGTAAAAATACAAAATAAATGAGTAATGTGTATCATATCAAATAACAAGTAACGAAAAAGAAAGATTTCGTCCTTGTCAATGTGAAAGATCGCTGAACTGACTACAACCAGGAAGAGAGGGAACATTTTACTGTAGTCCATTTGTCAAAGTGAAAGGTAGTTGGGCGTGGTAGGAGATTGAACACGTTTTGCAAGTAACAAATGTCAAAGTATATTAATGGAATAGCCTATTCAGGTGTCACACTAGGCTAGTATATTGTTCCTATCTCCCTCCCTCTCTCTCTCTCTTCCTTTTAATCCCTCTTTCTATATGTATACAAATTTATTTTATATGATTTGATAATTGAGAAGAAGTCATATTATTGATGAATGGGCGTAAGATTTGTCAAGATCGACATAAAAATTGAGTCTTAAATTGGGGATCTTGACTAATTATCAATTTCTTCAGTTGAATATGTTGGTTGAAAATTAATTTGAATAAGTTTTTTGTGTGACTAGTGTTCTCAATGATATGGTTTGATATACATGTAGTCCGAGATTGAAACAGACACTATGGATTTAGTATCAACATAGGTGAAGCTGCAATAGGACTGACACAAAAAAACAAGTCATGTCCGTCCTCATGCTTATTACTCTCTCATCGTGAAGTACATTTTTGGTTAACCTATGTAAGAAATTCCCGTGTTTTGCAAAGATTGAATAATACTTAGTATAAAGTAACATCCACGTAAAATAAATTATGAAAATACCCCAAATAAGATAACAAACTATACATAGTATGACACAGCCCTAAAAATAAATATGTAAACCTATGTATTGGAATAATAGCTTATGGGGATGGTGTTTGATCAACAGTGCTGAGAAGCCATGTTGTTATAATTGTTTAGTTTTTAAATCCCCAAAACGATTACATTGTAAAGAACTAATAATCTAAACAAAAATTTCACTCATATTAGTATGATATCAAATTATGTCTAAAAAAAATGGACTACTGGAAGGAATTCCGTTAATTACATTAATAGATATTCGGAAGTAATTGACTGGAATGACATATTTTTGGGGGGTAAAGAGAGTTTTTTTTTTTGGTATATTAAGCATTTGAAGCTTTCTATGATATATATATATATATATATATATATATATGAATTTAGTTGACAATACTGAAAACTCTAATTTAGGGAAATGATTATTTTGTTTTCGTGACAGGTTTCGGATGTATTACGAAAATGTTTTCGAAACGCCAGATGAGGAAGATGATAGAATTGGTGAATTATTTAGATTAAAATCGGAAAAGAATGTGGAAATGATGCAGGATGGAGATTGATTGTAGTTATGATCTGTGAATGGCAAAAAAAGAAGTTTGTCTTCGTCAGTGTCAAAGTTGAACAAGGTTTGGGGATGGTTGATTTGGAAGTAGAAATGGAAGAAGTTATGTAGATATATGTCGCTCAATATTGGTGAGCATGTTATTGAGAAGGGTTGCGTGTACATACGTTTTGCTCTAGTTACTGGAGGAGAAGTATGTCCAGTGTGTGAACTTTGGTGTATTTGAACAAAAGAGTGTACAATGTATAGGTTACGTCTTTTTCAATTTCAAAATGTGTCAGTCATAAATTTGGGATTGGTACTAACCTGCATCAATTAGATGTTGTGCGTATTCGGTATTTTCTATTGTGAGGCTGTATCGATATACTTCTGCAATATGTTTAGATATATTGTAGAAAATAGAGCGTTGTTTTACAGTAATGTTTGTAGCAATAAGTGCAGCTTTTATGATCCCCTGTATCACTCTGTGTTTTATTTTATCACCTTGTTTTCTCGAGAATCGGAATTTCGCCGTTTCGTCGCGGTGTTGTTATAAGGTATTTTATCGTTGTCTTTTATAAGTACATCCCTGTGTTGATACTTTCGTTTTTTGATGTTCATCGAGGTTTCTCCGATGTATATTTTAGGGCAATTTATACAGGGTATTTGATATATTCTTGCCATAGGGATCGAGTTGTTTAATGATTTTCTGACTGTGTCCAATGGATTTTAATGGTTTCGTTACAGTGTGTAGGTCTAGGTGTAAGAGATTTTTTGAGCTGTGTTGTTGTTTTGTAATTCTGACATCGACAAAGAAAACCTTTTTGCAAAGTACAGATAAGAACTACAATCAAACCCTATATGCATCTTAACACCACTCCGTCACTCAAGACCCGTATCCGTCGCATATCCTATCATCCATCTCTATTCGGCGTTTCAATAGTTCTACTAATTGTATGTTCAAATATATAATATTTTTCTGAATATATTTTTGGAGAAAAATCTGTCTTAAAGTTTTCAGTATTAATAATTTCGAAGAAGATTAATGGCTAGCTCAATGAAATTGTCAACAATCCAGTGAAAATTAAAAAAAAAATCATAACAGGACATATATAATTAGTAATAATAACAAAATATGGTTCAATATATTAATTTCATAAAAGACAATCAGCAAGAATGAATTAACAGTAACGAATTCTGAAATTTTAAATCAAATTCTATCAAAAAATATCATTCAATATATTTACTAGTCTTATATTCCTCAGCTCGATATTTCAATTTCTCAACTTTAAGTAAATCGTGTTATTTACTGTTCTTTGGTTATTCATCATTCTAATTATGTTCATGATACGGAACGAGAATAACTAGAATTGTCTTCGTTTTTTAGTTTAACTACCAAAACGAAATCCTTATTATTATTATTGACTCAATTTTTAAGACTGTAAAGTCTAATTTAATAATTAAACTAAGCAACTAAATGAAAGGAAATTGCTTATATTGAAGATAAATAATTTCCTCATACCAATCCTAATATTTCTAAAGATAAATTTAATATAAATGATACCGTTGTGTAATGATAGTTCTAATTAAACATTTTTCTATCAAACAAATTTTTATGAATATGAAGTCTAATACAATGATTAAATTTAACATTTGATCAAAACTAAACCGTTTACGATAATATTCATTACTATTCTGATTCAATGCATTTACATTATATTTTGTTCAGTTATCTCCTGATTACAAGGTCTCTTTGCGCGTCCTTATTTCAAAGGTTGACTAGAGCGTTATTCTCTCTCAATGCTCTAAAATATTCATGTATTGTCTTTCAGGGAAAATCGAGGTCTTAAAAGTCGATGGTATATATTATAATCATCAGTGATGTTGTCAATAGAGCTTAGGACAAAAGTTACAAGTAACAAGAACACAGATTCAATTGATTATACTAATTAAATCAAATGTATAAGACATAAATGAAATTAAGATTCGAACAAGAATAACAAACGAGCATTTTAGCTGTTATGTTGA
This sequence comes from Thysanoteuthis rhombus, assembly GCA_963457665.1. NCBI lineage: Eukaryota > Metazoa > Mollusca > Cephalopoda > Oegopsida > Thysanoteuthidae > Thysanoteuthis > Thysanoteuthis major. The sequence continues at coordinate 27,072,085 of OY735228.1, read as the reverse complement.
CCAAAAATAGAATCCAACATCAGGTCGTGTCGAAAGAAACAGTTTTCATTAGAGCATGAAGTTTTTGTGGAGAGTAAGTCAATATAGTACTTGCATTGGTTGAAATTCTTCCGAAAAATACATTACTTGAGCCACAATTCTGATCATAAAACTACTGTGGTGCTACAACGCTTCCGTATTAGCCGAATCGAACAGTGTCAAGTCTTCAGATAGCAATTTCCAGGGATACACGTGCAACTGAAAAAAAGGGACCGGTTATGAAAAAAACAACAACAAAAGAAAAAAACCCAACAAGAAACACACACACTCACAAAAAAAACTAAAACAAAACACTGGAGAATCAACATTTTTGAGAAAAAAAAACAAAACTTTACCTCTTTGAGGGTCTGTAGAATAGAACCACATCACAATTTAGCGACTGGGTGTCTAAATGTAGATAAACAAAAATTGTATGTACAAGCTGAGAAAAACAGTTAACGTCTATAAAGAGAAAACATTCATGTGGAGAGTGCAAGATTGTCGCATGTTTTTAGACATAAAAGACTAAATTTGTATATTATTGGTGCCAGGTTGAGTAGCTCCAGTACCAAAATAATCAAATACCATGAAATCTACATCAGTCTAAACTGGTCAGAAAAATGGACTAAAAAACAAATCTTTATCCATAGTTCACCATGTATACTTATTTCGTATCATATCATATGTGTGTAAGGGATCGCTATGTTTTGTAAATCCTCTCTCGGTGCAAAATCTCTACTCTCTGAACTGATTAGCTTAGCTCAGTACCAAATCTGCCCAATCTTTGTCTTTAATAATACCAAATGGCAGCTATGGGCAAGTGCAGCTCTCTAAATTATTGAATTTGCACTCAACGACAAGAATAACGATCTGACTTGAACCTGGCCGTTACTCTCCTTTGTTTTGGAACATCCGGTCTAAACTGATTTCGTCCCAATGAATTGGAAATGGTTACTAATGGTTTTCCTCTTAAATGCGTTGGGACAAAGGGACTTAACCTTTCTCTCGTCTCGTAGCACGACATTAAAATTTGTACTGTAAGAATTCGTAGCTGCATTAAGAGATTATGAGTTATGTAGAACAATGGGAACAAAGAAACATGCCGTAACAAAAAGAAATCATTTTGCTTTTCACTTAAGGACCATTAGCAAGTGGTTCCAACTGAATGTGAAGTTATGCCTGTTCTTTTTAATATCTTTTTTCCACCTTTATTTAAAAGCTCTGTATTCGTCGGGTATTCCGGAAAGAGAAGCGGAGCAAGGGAGAACCATGACTGCTTTTGTTTGTCCCACATCTTCCCTTCTTTCTTCCGTCAGAATCAATTTCACGCATGCGCTCATTGTTGTGCTTTTGTTAAACTGCTCTTTTCATTATTCCTCTTCTTCCGATTCCTTTATGACGGGTATTCAGCCATTATCGAATGATTGTGAACTTTCTCTGCTGCCAGTTAAAATAATAATAATGATGTAAGTATTGATAATCTATCTATTAAAAGAAAATTAAGCTCTCCTTCGCTTAGCTCTACTTCAAAAATGTGTTCCGTAATTCCCTTCCTCTTCCTCCCCCTCCTTCTACTACGGCCTTTTTCTTCCCTTCTATTTTTCCATGTCTTCTTCTTCTTCTTCTTCTTCTTCTTCTTCTTCTTCTTCTTCTTCTTCTTCTTCTTCTTCTTCTTCTATGCTATTTTATTCTGTGTTAATTTTCATGGGGAACCTTTCCCATTCACCTTTTCTGATGCATATATTCGTCAGCATTTTCACCGTTTTTCTCTCCTTTTAGGCACCGTCTTCATACAGCCGTGAACCAGCTACCATTATGAATCATCGCCAATGAGATCAATTCTCAGCACTCACCTAATGTGGCGTTGTCTCGGACTAAACTGAGCTTGGTTAATATATACTATAGATCCATTAGCACTTGCTATCTCATATGCTATGATTCATGATTTCAATTCTCCGTGGGCAATTCTTGTGCCTGACTTTTTTTTTATGTGTAAACATCTTGATTAGGGTGGTTTTGATTACTGCAGGATTTAAAATAGTACGGTGAAGGTATTATTCTACAAAATAATTTAACTAAATATTTGCTTAAAAATAACACATTATATCATAATAAGACCTTGGACAAAACAGATTTGAACAGATTTTTGTACGAATTAACCGCACGAATCAAAGTTTAGATGTATTCACATATTCCAAGTTACATTATTTACTGTGAACGTCATTCAAAATATTTACATCTTTTCCAAAAATCTTAACATCAGCCTCTTGGTCAATCTTTTTTCTTAACTCTCTCTGTTCTGATCTTTTTTTTTTTTTTGTCTAACCATCTTCGTCTTCTGATTTCCCTACTCCTCTTTCCCCCTTTTGAATTTCAATCTTCACCCTTTCGCCTTTTCTGCACTTCGTTTTTCTTTCATTTTCTTGTTTCAATTCATTCACCTCCCTCGTATGTTTAAAGAACATACACCTATTTATTCTGCCGTTATTGTATTCTATATAAAGCAGTGCGTGCGTTTTAACAACAGTCCTTCCCCTATGCTTCATTCATTCGAGAAAATTCTTAGATTTTTCACCGTCACAGTGATATCCCTCCCATATATTTTGAATTCCCTTTCGTTTATTGTACAACGGGAATATGTATTCTCTGCCGAGACGTATTCGTTCTGTTGTCAAATTCAATTGAGTTAGCAATGAAATATTTCAGAATCAGGAAACGTTTCAAATGCTTTGCTATATAGATAACCATTCAATGATATCTATAAATCCAAGGCATATGTCATGTCAGAAAATTCCTAATGTTGTCAAGAAAACTATAACATTGCGCTATCTGAACGATGCTTTATTTGAACGATCGTTATACATCAAATGAAAGTTTTTTAACGTTGTCTTTTTGAAAATAGTTTTCAATAGCTTCATTCCTAAATTATTCAGATTTTATCCATACCATCATGGATTTTCTTCGTTGAAGCAGGCATCCAGTTCTTATTTGTAAGTTTTTAGATTGTACAGTTTTTGTCCGTGAATCATGGTCAAATATCAATCGTAGATAAGTTGATATTTCATCCAATTTTTGTCGCTGTTTATTACAATTATCTTGTCGTCTTATATCTTACAAACATTTGGTAAGCAACATTGAATGATTTTCCAATGCGGTGTGTATCATAGGGAGCTCATCGGACATCAACATCGCCTTATTCATTGAACCACAGTCGTCATTCCAATTAGATCATGTAAGAATATTCTTATCCGATCTTTACTTCAAGACTTTTTCTCACTTACACCGAATAAGAAGATATGTAATAGTTAGTTGTCCATCATTCTTTAATGTTATGTTTGGATTAGGTTCTTTTTATATTACTTACAGTGTATATTTATAAGTAAGAATTTGTCATTGAACTCCAAGCCACCAAAATTTGGGAAAAAAATGCCAATTTTCAAAACTATTAGGAAAAAAAAAAAAAAAAAAAAAGCCGCCTGTGCATTTTCTGGAAACTTGTGATCTTCTAAGAAAATAATGAAAATTTATACATCAGTTTAATGAAATTCTGAACTCGTATGAATTGCCGAACTAGCAAACGTTGCCTGTATGGAAACAGATATGACACTATAAAAAGGATTATTAATAAACGTAGAAGGAAAAAAAACAAGAGAGAACACTTATACTATCGCTGATTCACTGGAAATTGCGTAAATGAAATGAGTTCGACCATGTACTTGAAATATACTAACACAAACCAGAAGGTATCTTGATTATATTTCTGTTAGATGAAGGAAACCGTGATCAATTTTTAACTAAGTGAATTGATCTGCTTATCATTTGTTTTTCGTGTGTTCTGAGGAAGAATGTCTAATCGGGCAAATAGATCTAAGCATGATTTTGGTTCTTCAACAACGATTACATAGATTTTGAAATGTTTGGGGGCTTTTCATCAACTTTTGAAAATCAAAGTAATAATAGGTTTATCTTGAAAGGGTTAATTGGGGAAAAACACAACCATAAAACACCTTGTGTTGACTGAACACATTACAGAAAGAAATACCAGGCAGAACAAGCCCTATTCTAAGGCAGGGCAGACTAAATTTCATTTCCCCCCAAAAAACCAAAACATTGTAGTACATAGATACATATCTACGCATTCATACCTACGCCAAGTATCGATTTGCTTACATTATATTTCACTCGAATGAAATAGGAGGACATCTCAGACCGAATAACAGAAACAAAAATTACCAACATTGCCAATAAAAAAAATAAAAAAAATGAACTGAAATATTTATTCCACTGGGAAAGAAACTTTTATCGCTTGGGACTAAACTTTTTAAAGCAGTATTTAGAAAAAAAGTTCTTTTACAATTATAATGGGAGCTCTTACTTTCTCTGCTCCCTTTTTTGACGATTTTATTCGGAAGTAGAAGCGGACGAAGTAGGAACTTCACCTGTTGTCATTCTTAGATTTTGGCAACGCTTCCAGATTGTCTATTTTGACTCGGAACACATCTATGCGAAATAGGAACTTTGCCTGTAATTGAAACTAGCTTATTTTTTCCCACCATCCTTCTACTTCAATGTTATTTGCAGTGTCTACATGCAGACACTTGTGTTGTTTCCAAGTCAAGCAATACAATTAAGCGCACAGTTTCTTTCTCCTGCACCATATCCAAGGGCGGGGGGTACCCATCCTTCACGTGGAAGACACTGGAGTCCTGGTGCCTACGAAATTGAATTTGTTTCCTCTCTTTTTTTTCCTGAAGTCTACTTCCTGAAGGCTTCACTTTCAATTACGTTTCGCAGAAGAAAAAAAACAGAAGAAAAAACACTCATAACTGCAAATGCAAAAATTAAAAAAATAAAGACAAAAAACCGTCCAAAAAGAAAGAAATTCTGAACATTATCTTTGTTAGTTGAACAATACCAAACTTTTTTCAAAATTATCTGGATTTTCTTTTTCTTCCACTTTAAAGTGTTAAACTCGCAATGTTACCATCTTTTTTAAACCAATAGAAAATTCTATGCTGATTCTCTCCTGAATGCGTGTCTCTTTTTTGCGTGGAGACATAAAATTTAGAGCAATGCCTTATATTGGCTTTGTGATTCATTCCTTTCTCCACGAGACATTTTCACGTGCTTAATGTTGGGGACCGAGTGTTAAGAGTTAATTTGAATAATGCAAAAACGCACACCTTTTGGCTATTTCCATTTTTTTTTCACAATAATGCCGACTATCAGACCAAGTGCTACCCGAGCTTACGTGAACAGACAGTATAGATATGTACAACAGGTTGGATAAAAACTGATACATTCATAAACATACACACACACAAGCACACATGCACTCACACACACATGCACACATACAAATACACATTACATGATATATATATATATATATATATATATATATATATATATATATATATATATATATATATATATATATATAAAAACTTTACAAAACCTGCGTATCAATTTATCTATCTATTTACTTCTCTCACTCTCTCTTTCACCATATATATATATATATATATATATATATATATATATATATATATATATATATGTATAGAGAGAGAGAGAGAGAGAGAGAGAGAGAGAGAGAGAGGGAGAGAAAGAGAGGTAAATTGTCGAGCAGGTCTTGTTAGCGACGAAATACAAATATACGTATTTTGGTGATAAACTCGAACGTTACAAAAAAGACTGATCAATAAATACATCGCTTTTCTAACCGTTTGTTTGGTAGAAACCACTTAGGAGTCTGAATTTTCCAAAAGTGAAGGGGCCAAAAACTAAGGACTTGTTTAGCATAAACCTACATTACACATTGCACCTCCATCTCAAAATCTATTTTGGAACGGAACTTTGAAAGAAAACCTTTGACGCAGGGATGCTTTATTTTACACCCTCTGATTTTATTGGTGCAGCCTGAACACACGATACATACATAGCCAATGAGCATGAGAACTGGAGAAACTTGACTGGTTTATTGACAGGTTTGGTGACAGTTACGGTTGACAGTTTCTGATAGATAGACCAGCATACGTACATATGTATCCATACATACGATGTACTTTTCAAAGGTCAGCTCAATCTACCAAGCATACACTTGGAATCAAACCCTGAAAGATGAAAAATATCATCTTCTATCATTTTTTTCTCTTTGAGGGAAGCATTCTGCACTGTGAATCCCCATAACCCATCATTGTCCCTGTGTATATCCATGTGCATATCAATACAAAACCTATATGCACATATACATGTGACACAGACATACACCCACTATATATATATATATATATATATATATATATATATATATATATATATATATATATATAAGGTGATTGGGAACAAACTGATTCAAAGATAAGTTTGCATTTTACATACATACGTGTAGATTTATCCACACGTATCAAATGATTTCCTCTCATTCTTTTGCTATAAACTTATGTGAAGTCAAAATCTATTTATAAATATGAATAAATAAAATCTACAGCACGTTTCATGAATAAAATATATGGATGCACGAATGCGTAATTGAAACTGAACACCGTTAACGATTGTGTTCATAAAAGTCAGACAAAACTCCTGAATAAAACATGATCATCGATCCTGAATGTTCCGTCCCCCTCGTGGGGGAGAAAAAAAATTACAAGGTCCCATACGGAGTTTTATTACAATCATATCCTGTTTATTGTACCTCTTCCTGGGCTGTATGAACTACTTCAGAGGCTCGAATCATGCATTTTTAATAGATGATACGATATATCACTCTATATTGTCTTCGAAAAAGATGTATGTGTAATTATGCTCATTCAAATTATCATGAGCATACCTAAAGACATTGTAAAAGCTTCCAGTTACAAATAGCAAACAGACGTTTAATAGATGGTGCCAGATCGATGACACTGGTTACTTCCATCCTAAAACACACCATGCACCTGTTTTTATAATTGATTTTATTGTCAGCTAACGCTTCAAAGGTGCATGTTTTGGAGGGTCGAGATTTTATGTTGTGTCGAGCAGTTTACCACAATTGTGACGAAAAATAATTTTCTGTCCGATGTACTGAGTATTTCGATTACCTCTCTTCAGTGTCGCCAATTTAAATACTATACTTCTAAATTTAGGTAATTTTGCAGAGCTGAAGTAAAAGAAAAATTGACGTTATTGACGTTGAGGAGAGATACCTATAACCATTGATATTTTACTTATTTTTATTATATTTCTCGAGATTTGCCGATCCCTTAAGCTCCTAACGACTCTGCAATGCCTGTCGAATAAATAATAGCAGATGTCAACATTGTATAACGGCTGGATGTTGAGTAATCGTGGCGTATTCACACACAGAGTTTAACCCAATTGTAATAAAATAATTGAGTTACAAAGAATCTTTGTCGTCTTTTTGAGATTCTGTTTTTCTGAAACTCAAAAGTTTAACAAGTGATGCAAACTCACAAGTAAAAATGTTACAGAGGAATGGGGTTACGTTTAGCAAATCTGAATATCTTTATGAGACGAATGTAAACTCCTCGCAAACTGCTTTGGTCAGTTTAAAACAGTGATGAAAACCAAAAAAGATTGTGATAACGATTAAAATAATCGAAATATAACAATACACTATCTGATATCTTCAGGCTGTAATAGAAGGTACTATCTTTCCTATGTCTTTTCGTGAAACTTCCACTATCAGGTTTTGTCTTTATTTTCGTGTGTCACATCATCATCATCATCATCATCATCATCAGTCTTTCAACGTCCGTCGTTGGACATAGACCTTCCCCACAATTGTCTGTTATGAGCGTTGCAGGGCCAGTATTTTCCGAATTTGTCTAGTTCAATTTCCCATCTTGTATTCTGTCGGCCTCAGTTTTCTCAAATGATCTCTGGGGATCCATGTTGTGAGTTCTGATGTTCATCAGTTGTCTTTCATCCTTGCAACATGGCCTGCCCATTGCCATTTGAGTTTTTTAATAGTTTCTATGATGTCGCAGACACCCATTTTCTTCCTGATATACTTTACAGTCTTGCGATCTCCCCATGTAAGGTTGAGCATGATTCTCTCATATGCACTTTGCATGCTTCTCAGTTTGCAGGCCTGTCTCTTGGTTATGTTCCATGTTTCAGCTCCATAAGTGACTATCGGGAGAATGCATTCGTTGTGTACTCTTTTTCATAAGATTATTGGGATCATCTGGTTTTCGAAAGTAGAGCTTGCTCTGCCGAAGGCTTGCCATCCCAAAGTGATTCTCCGCTTGATTTCCTCGTTTTTTGAGGGTCTCATGGAGATTCGTTTTCCTAGGTAGATGTAGTTGTCTACCTTGCCGAGTTTTGCATTTTCTATCTTGATAGTTATGTTCTCATTCTCAATATGTTTGTTGTTCATGATTTTGGTTTTACTGAAGTTCATGGGTAAGCCGACTTTTTTGGTCCTAAAATAACAGTGACTAATTAGTGTTGCGTATGCTAAAACTGACGACAAATTTACTGTCTCAACTCAAGTCGACTTGATTTGATACAGGAACTACTTGTTAAAACGGGATACGTAATTTTATGATAATACTATGTGGAGGAATGAACTCTTATGAGGCAAGAAAGTTTTATCCTTGCGCAGTCAGACTTTTTTTTTCATTTTTTCAATCTTCCACTTGTTCTTGTGTCGTTTGGAAGTGGAGGCAGCAGTTACATTATTTCATTTTCATTTTTATCTTCACTTATTCTAATTGAATGAGTTATCCGAATCAACCTCTGATTAGCTCGGTCTGTCGAATCTTCAGAAGTGCCGCATCAACAGTACAGTTCGGGAAAACGTTCTCTATCCCGTCTGCCGCTAGCATCTCACTCGCTCGGTGAGGGGTCGGGTTTCCTCTGTTTGAGCTTGGAGAGCAGGAAAGGTCAGTTGGAAGAAAAGTGAATAAAATTGCTTCTGGAGAATATTAATAGGTGAAAATTGATCGGAACCAACATTCAAAAAATATAAATAAAAACCAACACTGCAAGATTTGAATAATAAAAATTCGGACGCGTTTGGGAGGTCCAGGATGGCGTAACGGTCGACTGCACGGAGAATTAAATCGACAAAACGAGTTCAAGTTTTGACTAAGACTGTTCATGCTCACCTCCACTCTTAATAAAAATAATTATAGCTATTAGAGGGCTACCATATTTTTTGCTTATCAAGTAAGTGTAAAGGAAAGGTAAAAAAACCCAAACAACCCGATACAAACTAACCTTTTCTCTGACTGACTGACTGACCTCACCCCTCGATCCTAACCCTGACCTCACCCAATGTTATTTTTCGATAAGATAACAGCTAAGTTCTCAGATTGTCCTTTTTTTAATCAACATTTTTCAGCAATCAAAAATACGGTAAACTTGAATAGCAATAATTATGTGTGGTTAGAAGTGACAAAAATTACCCTAAATACACGACCCCCCAAGAACAGTATACGAAGCAAGGTAGGAATACCACATACGCTAACGTATGGGCAATTTTCCTTGCCAAATCGACCTCGAAAGAGCGTCAAAACAAGCCAAAACGCTCTGAAAATAATTGATCGACAAAATATATACATAACAAAATATATGTATGTAAATCAAAGGAAAAAAGATGAAGTAGAAATCAACACCACTATGGACCTTAGTAAGTTCAGTATCACTCAATAGACCCAGGTAAAAATGAGTACCAATGAAACCAAGTGATTATTGGGACCACAAAAGTAAAGATAATCAAGCATGAGTAGAAAACAAGTTAACGACGATCTATTGAACTCTATTCTGTGCCAGGGGTCAACCTGGGAGTATACCCAAAATATCTTTGAATGTCGTAATAGCCTAATCTAACTAAATAAAACGTCAGAACCAACAATAATAATGGGGTGCTGATCTTTTCTTAACTGGGATTAAAATGATCAGTAGTGTTTATAACATCCCAATCTAATGGTTGAAGAGGTTATTTTTAGTAGGTTTTCTGTTGGCTCTTAGATGGTTTTACAGAATATTTTCTCCCAATAATATTTGGTTATGCCTGTGCGCACAGACATCAACAGCCACTTTTCCGGTTAGGGGGCAAAGAGATATATTTCAGGAAGTGCAGAAAGGTATATTCGGGATAAATCTTAGTACTAACCCTGTTACCAATGAATGACTTTTTCTTTTATACGTGGACATTAAGGTGGGCTTACACAAAACAATTGTAGTGGACAATTATTCTTTATTGACTCTAAGTTTCAACTTTCAAACCCCATCATCCCAAGTGTGGAGGCCGGTTCCAGAGAAAGCAGGCATTGTTTTTTCCCTGATAGCAGACGCCCATGTTTCTGGATATACGAGGGTGTATCAATATCTGTCGTCCGTCAATAAACTTCATGATTATTTTAATCACTGGAGATTTGTCTAAAATTGCTAGAATATGTGTAGAAATTGACTGGAATTGTTGAAAATATTACTAAAAACGAGTTAAGAATAGCGTTAAGTATTGAACCTTCACTGCCAAAACAAGGAAGGCGCTAAATTTAGCACAAAAGCACTAAATTGGCAACACTGTGTGTGGATAGCAAGTCCAAGAAAATTTGCTTTGTCCTTGCAAATATCGTTGCAAAGTCATAATAGCGATGGTCTTGACGTCTCAGAACGAATCTTAACACCTTGACATTACTATACAAAACAATACTACACGTCTTGAGCCGTGAAATCACTTCTGCATCAGACTAGTCAAAAATGGTCAGAAACTCCAGAATACTTGCAAGGGGTTCCAATGTTTGTTAGGATGTTGGTGAGTATTTTCCATTGACACGTTTGCAATATTTACGTCAGTTTTTGTCATAGTTTGCCTTTGTTTGTAGCTTTTTTGATTTTCTCGTACAAGATCGAAAAATAAATCTTCTTTATTGATTGATTCCGCTGAGAGAGCTGGATTGTGCTTTAATAAACTCGCTATGAACGTCTTCTTCTATAAATCAAACACAGGTTCAAACCTATGCCTACAAGGTCGAAAACATTCTTTCCTTTCACTTCGAAGGAATACATATATATTTGATCAGTTGAATGTAAGTATACGTTTTAGTATATGTTAAAAATACGATTAATCAAAAATTAATAATCACCTCCATTGATAGGAAATTAGTCGTAAACTGACAATCCATGGAAAAAAAACCCCACCTAGTTTGTGCCGTAAACCGTCCTCCTAACAAGACATTTTAACGGCAATATTTATTGACATTCATTGGCACTTTATCGTCCGTTCTAATGGCACATTTGTTTTTAAACGTTCTCAAGATTATTGTCGGAGATTATGCCTTTTCCGAGCAAATCAAACAATAATAATTTGCCGTATCTTTCAAAATTTGCATGTTATTTTTAATTCACATGCTATAATTCAATACGAGTTTTAATACGGCAAATCTGCTATAACAGCCCCTCCAAGGATGACATGATTATGGAGTCAACTCTATTTTAAATTGATGACAAGGTTCCAAGTCATACATTTCGTTTTAGTGGCAGTCATTAGGCTTAGCAAAGGACCTCAACAATAGGACATTTGTCAAATTTAAACTCTCTCCATGAGCTAATGGCCTGCCAAACAGCACAATAAGCCAGTAGCTCATAAGTTACTTTCTGTTACACACTAGCAGCCCATATGGACTGCGATACCACTATTTTTACCAAACGAATACAAAAAAAATAATTCTCACTTCTGTAATGCTTACAAACTGTCGAAACTATTGAACTTTTTTCTCAAAATTGACTAATTTCTTTTAAAACCTTATTCACGCAACAAAGACGTAAACAGTATGCATTTTGGATTCTGCAGTCATTCTATTATCCTGTGAGAGGAGAAGCTTAACTCAAGTAAACTTGACCTCATCCTATCCAGAAATGGCAGTTTTACAAGTGAACAAGAGTTCCCTTTGAATACCCATGCATAGTTATAAGACACCTAAAAAAAGATGTTACTCTAGTAACTGTAATTTATGCTTGTTCAATACTGAACACTTCTATGGATGAATAATCCAGAGTCCACAAGACCACGTATTAATGCTTGTATCTTAGTTGTTTAAATGAGTTTTAAAAATAAAGTATGACGAAAGTATTTTGCGAAAAAAAAAAAAAGTTCACAGTAGCACTGCATAGCTGCAAAAAAAAAAAAAAGCAAATAGTTAAGTGTTTTGATGACTGTATTTTCCCTCTGAATCTATTTAATCCTGATATACATTGACCGGATTTTGACTTCTTTGATCACTTCCCTCTGACGTAATCATTTATTCTTTACTCATTTGCTTCGGTTTTGTCATTTTCTTATGGATAGTGTAATTGCATTTCTAATGATTTCATTTAAGATTGTCCCGGTAACAATTATACTAAGGAAATCTATTGTATATAATTTCTTTACAGAAACACATCGAAAATCTAGAAGGAAAGAGAATTGTCAGTGGTCATTTCAAATGTCCCCGTCAGAATTTGGCTATAATATTGTATTGTAAATTCATCACTGATAATGCTATTATCAAAATACGTTACAAATACTTTCAATGTAATACTACTCTGGAAATGCGTTGAAAATCAGGAGACGGATTATCAGTGAGCAGGTGTCAAAGCAATTGATACTGAGAGAAAGAGTATATATATATAAATATATATATTATTCTGGTTACTTGTAGATGGGCACCTTGAAAAGCCATTCTCAAAAAGTGGCTAATTTTCAACTAAGTCTAATTGACATTCGTTAAGATCAAACCACGGCCATTAGGTATCTCAGTGGTTAAACTCACGACGGAGTCTTCGTATCTCACTTTTTAACCATCATTTTAGGCAGGAGTCATAGCTGTGCAAGCCAAGCGGCAAATGGCACCTCAAATCAGTTTACATTTTCCGGTAAATCAAGCTCTTACCACTCCCATAACCAAAGAACGTCGATACGCTCCTGACAGCTAGAAAGTTGGTTAGTAACAAAGATGTTTGGAATGACGTCACTTCATAAGAATGTCAGCACAAATAGATTACGTCTTTGCACAAATCTCCCGATCTTGTGATGATAATCTATTTATATAAAAAGTATTTCTCATAAGTCTTCGAACAACCAAATCTTTTTTTACTGCATGAGTTTGCTCACAGCTTTAAGGATTTTGAGCCAGAGGGATCCAAATTAGTTTACAAGTTTTGCAAGTCTTCCTTATAGCAATGAAAATTTGCTGTTTGCAAGATTTTTAAAGGGTAGAACATTTACTTAATGAACATTTTATTTCAACTAACGGAATATTTTTCAGAAATTTTACATTCAGAGCCACAAGACATAACTTGATGCATACCCTATAATACTGATTGTAAAGAAACGTCATTGTACTTGCGAAATGTCCCTATTTTCAATACTGAAAACCATCGATTTGACACAAAAAGTCTCTTTTGTCAAACACTTATAACCAATACTATATATATATATATATATATATATATATATATATATATATATATATATATATATTTGTTGCTAATTTTGCTGTCACTTTCAGAACTATTTGTGGAAAAAGTTGTAATGACTTGACCTCGGCTTGGATTGGACATTACTTGTTTTCTGGGAATTAATTTTTATCCGATCGATACAAAAACTAATGGTTACTAGAAACGTATCACCGTCTATGTGTCATTGACTTCTCAAATAGAGCTGACCTGACGTTACTCAAATTTCAACATTTATACACCCTGGCTCTCAGCTGAACAGAAGTGACTCAATGAAAGCAATGAAAGTATTCAGTTCATGAAAATATTCTTATATATATATATATGTATAAACAGAGAGAGAGAGAGAGAGAGAGGGAGAGAGAGGGAAGGGGTGGGGGAGAGATGGATTATGTTGGTAAAGCTACAAATGCCCAGCTTGATTAAAAAAAACATCTATTTTACTCAACTATCATCCATATAACTTCCTTGTTAATACACTTGATTCAGAGGTAAATATCAATAGAATAGATTGAACATCAAACAGTGAGAGTTGAGCTAATAATCATGGGTGTGGTCACGGACCTATTTATCAACCCTAGTATAATGCTCCAGGTGGTTTTTGAATCTAATCCCCCATTTTGCTCAATTTTGCCGGCACTTATATTACAATTCAAAGATACGAGCGACAGACATTCGTGCCTAATTCAGAAAATTATAAATCTTTGAAACTGTTGAGAAGGTTAGCATATCAGGTGGATCATAATAGGACCTATGCCTTATCTTGCCTGGGAGGCAAATAAAGTACGATATATGCCATCCTAATTAAAATCAAACTGATCTGTGACCTTAAGATGTAATCAATGTTTAGTAAGCTACTTCTTACCACATGCAACGCTCTTATGATTCTACGTCAAAGTAAAATGAGCCAGCAATCATATGATACTCGCAGATTCCCACTCCAAGCCAATTTTGAATAGCTAGACGTGGCTAGATTGGAATTTCCAGGTAATTGTAAAGCTAAAAATGTTAGATACGCCCAAGATGTTCGATTGATCATGTATTGATAAGATATTGACCCAACGATGAAAACAAAAGCTATTTTTTAGGGTTAGGATTTAAAGTTTCTGTAGGGCTAGTTTTATGGCTTAGGTTATAAACGTCAATTACGGAAAATGGAAACAGTGAACGTGCCAGTATTGCAATGATAGTTTTGTTTCGCCACCGAGAAAAATTTATGCTGTCCATATGTTTTTTTAATTCAATACAGAAAAAAGAATATTCGCGGAGAAGAACATTTATGGTGACATTTGGCTGGCTGGCTGGCTCACAAAATATGAACAACCATATCAATAACTATTTTTATGTGAATATAAAGAATGTTATCTTCATTTCAAAATAAAGGATCCATTTTCGGATGGATCAGCCGCTTCTAGCCATTAAAAATAGCCGATTTAAAAAAAGCTGGAGTTACGAACTAGCTAGTGTCCAAAGATACCTTAATTAGCCTTAAATATCTCAATAGAAAGTCAGTTTTAGGCCTCGAGCAGTTGCTTGTTTCCCACCGTTGAGAGCTTCCGGTGTTCTACACCAGGTGAAAACCATCATTTCTAAAGCTGATTTTCCAGGTCAGGAGGCGTAATGTCAAAACTGTCTAACTACTGTCCTCGATTATTTGGTCTATTTTGGTCCTTTGCAGTACTAAGCTGAGCTTTGTAAATATCTCTGGGCCAAAATACGTTTTGTTTATGGAAAACACTGTGAATAAGCGTATTGAAAAACAAATTACAGCATTTGAATTATCATCTTGAGTTTTTTTCAGATAATTATCGATTTATTGACCAGGAAAAGATCTGCAAAGTACCATGAAGAGGACTACCAAACCCTAAAAGATCTTTTTTTGAAAATCTAGGAAAGATTTTTTTTTTAGAGAGACGGACGTTTTTGCGTGTTTGTTTTTTTTTTGAGGATTAATAATCCTGTCTACCAAAAGTTTGATACTGCAACTAAATTGGAGTAATTTTGTTTTGTTTGTAGAATTATCTTGGAAACAGATTTACTCATCTTTACTAAAGTTGCAAAATACCTATATCAAATATATGTAGAACAAATATATTTTGTTCTGAATTGTTTCGAAGGAGCAAATTGATTATCTTTTTCTCTATCTATCTATCTATCTCTGTCTTTCTATATATATGTATATATATATAAAAATGAAAATAAAAATATGAATTAAAAAATATATATAGATATAAAAATACGTACATTAGAAGAAAAAAAAACATTATATATTAATGAAACACCCCCAGTTGTTACACGGCTAATGGGTCATCCGACAGCAAAATTAGAAATAAACACTTGGGGGAAAAACTAACTTCCCGCAGGAATCGAACTTCCAGTCGATAAGTAAGCCGTTTCAACGTTTCGTAGCTCCTAACCACTGCGCTAAATAACCCTTTCCTGGAATGTAAAAGTCATAACATCAGCTTTATCGTTGCTGTCCATGTCTGCTCTGTTTTGTTTCTAACGCCGACTATTATATAATACAATTATTCTCTCAGATTATACCCTTATTCCTTATATACTTGTGAACATGTTTGTGTCGCCAATCATCATTGTACTATTTATCTATCTATCTATCTCTCTCTCTCTCTCTCTCTATATATATATATATATATATATATATATATATATATATATATATGTGTGTGTGTGTGTGTGTGTGTGTGTGTGTTTGTGTGCATTTGCGTGTGTGTGCGTGTTTTAATCTTTTATGTCCGTATTTTAATCAATCTATTTTCATTGACGCATTCTGTCTTTTTGAGATGTGTTATCTAGATTCTAAACTCTTG
This sequence comes from Thysanoteuthis rhombus, assembly GCA_963457665.1. Classification (NCBI taxonomy): domain Eukaryota; kingdom Metazoa; phylum Mollusca; class Cephalopoda; order Oegopsida; family Thysanoteuthidae; genus Thysanoteuthis; species Thysanoteuthis major. The sequence continues at coordinate 27,055,784 of OY735228.1, read as the reverse complement.
GAATTAATTATCTCACTCCCTTTGTTGAATTTGTTATCACAAAATAACATTTGATGAATGTTCTTTCAGCATCCCCCCTTATCTTGAATCATTTAAACAAGGTCTATGATGTTTTAGTCACACAGAAAACAGCGTATGAATGGAATCAATACTCAGGCATTTTTTTTCGGTTCATATCTACCTCAGTCATCATCATCAGTCTTTTAACGTCCGTCGTTGGACATAAACTTTCCCAAGGATTTTCCTCATTTCTCTATCATGGGCGTCGTGGAGCTAGTACTTCCTGAACTCGTCTCTCTATTTTGAGATTTTTAATGGATTCTATGATGTCCGTAACTCTTTTCTTTTCCTGGATGTACCGTGCTGTCTTGTGGTCTCTCCATGTGAGGCTCAGCATTATTCTTTCAAGTGCACATTGTATGGTTATCAATTTGCGGATGTGTCTCTTGATAAGGTTCCATGTTTCAGCTCCATAAGTGACTATTGGGAGGATGCATTGGTGATACACCCTTCTTTTTAGGATTAATGGGATCTTCTTTTTTTTGCTCAGCCAAATTCTTGCCATCCTAGTGTGATTCTTCGCTTGATTCCCTCTTCTTTTAAGGGTCTCATGAAGATTCATTGTCCCAGGTAGATGTAGTGATCAACTTTCTCCAGTTCTGTGTCCTCGATTTTGATCTTGGTGCTCATCTTGCTGAAGTTCAAGCGTAGGGCGACTTTTTTGCTCTCTTCATTTAGTTCATCTATCATTAGTACATGTTTATAAATGCATATAGAAATTAGAAAATATAGCCGTCTATCTATCTATCTATCTATCTTTATCTCTAATTTAGGGCTTGAATAATTGCAAGAGAAGGTAACAAATTGGAAAAAGGAAAACTCTAGTCAAAACCTAATAATGAATGAGATCAATACTCAGGAGTTCTTTCCTAGTTTAAATCCTGCTCAGTAGATGTTGATAGACACATTAAGACACTAGAGAAACTATCCATCTATCTATCTAATTGAGGACCTGAATAATTGCGATAAAAAGTAACTGAAATTAAGGAAAACTCTTGTCAAAACTTGATTATGAATGAAAGCCCTACTTAGAAGATTTTTTTTCTGTTCATATCTATCCAGCTAGATGTTATATATATAAATATGTATGTATGTATGTATGTATGTATATATACATACATACATATATATATATATATATATATATATATATATATATATATATATATATATATATATATATATATATATATATACGGATAGATTCTGTCGTTTCGATATATATATATATATATATATATATATATATATATATATATGTATATCGAAACGACAGAATCTATCCGTCTATTTATCTACCTGATCGACAACTTGAATAATAAAGAAGAAAACTCTAGTCAAAATTCAAAAATGATTGGCAATTCTTAATTCAATTTGATAGATAAATTACAAAATAATTTTGCTGCTGAAACTTCTCTGTTTGTTTGGAAATCATCAAATATGACAATGTGAGACGTTACGGGAAAATAAAAAAGCATCACTAAACGGTTAGAATATCTTGGAACTCAAGTGATTGGAGAGCTGTTGCAATCAAAAAAAAGAAAAAAAAGGGATGACAGTTCGATCCTAGCCAAAAGTTTGTCCTTTACTTCCGATTAACTATGTTTACTAACTGCAGCAGATTGCCTTGTTGAGTGATTGCGATTAGAAGCAACTGGAAATAGTGTCCCCTGATCGGGGCAAAATGTGTCAAATTTTGAGCAAATCGTGGTAATTTGGGAAAAGAATGTGGAGAATTTCGGACAAATAGGCGTAATTTTGGATAAACCGTGGAAGAAAATTTCAATCTAATCAAAACCTTTTGCCCCCTTCATAGTAAAAGTTCCCCTACGCCAATGCAACTGATCATGACAAACGAGAAATGCAATCGACGGCTGGTTCGACCAGACTCGTGAATAGAACTTTTAAGCTGAGAAACTAATGTTTTATTGATATGAACCTACTAAGAGTCTGACCCAGAAAGTAAAAACGTTTTTGTTAGTAGTAATACCGTAACGTACCATAACGTACCCTCTCTATCTCTCTTTCTCTTTCTCTCTCTCTTTCTCTCTCTCTCCTCTCTCTCTCTCTCTCTCTCTCTCTTGATAAACCCGTCAACAAACGAAAAAATGTCAAGCAATCAATAAAGCAAATGAGAAGAAGGGAAACAAGTTGAAGAAGAAAAACTGGTGAAAATGTAAAAAAAAGAAAAGTGTGAAGGTTGCAAATAGAATGAAAAAGGGATAAAAGAAAGGAAGAAAAAAAAGAAAATGAAGACTGAACGAAAAAATAAATAGAAAAAAGGAAGAAGGATAGAAAGAAGGAAGATAGGAAGAAATGAAGAACGGAAGGAGGTGCAGAAGGAAGAAACGAAGTAATAAAGAAAATATCGGCAATAAAAAAAAAGCCAAACACAGAAGAATAAGTTCTTTTTATTCATCACAATGAAAAAAAGAAGCATCTCTCTTCATTCTTCATTTTCATTGAATAAAATCGGAAGGAGTCAAGTGAATTGAGAACAACGGAAGAAAATGAAAGAAAGGACAAAAGAAAAGAAAGAAATGGAATCTTAATGGTTTCCCTTCGATTAAAAATCCATTTTACCTCATCTCAGTCTTTAATAGGATTAGAAACAAGTCTGGTTAGCAACTCAATAGAAATTGTTATCTTACCAATGTCTTTTGGTAGCATGCTGTGTTGGGAGTGATTAATTAAGAAATTGGAAAAAATGAATGAGATGCATTTTTTGTCTTTTCGTCGACCATGATCATTGAAGAAGTTCAAATCCCTTCTCCCTAAGGCGTGGAGGTCATGAAAAATTTCAGTTCTCTAGCTTCGTTGTTGTAGCCTGTACGCATGATACGTACATAAGCAGCTAGCCAGTTAATCAGGTAGCCAGACTGATGTGAAAACAGGAGAAATACTGACAGATTTGTTGACAGTCTTGGTTGACAGTGTCAGACGAATAAAAGAGGGGCAATTGCGTCAAGGGTCGATTATAGAACATTGAATGCGCTTACTGGTATCATACGTGTAATCACATTAGACCTATCAATGCAGGGGAGATTCTAAAGGAGACACAAACTGCGAGAGAGGAAGATAGAGTGAGAAATATAGAGGGGGGGAGAAGAAAGGGAGAGGACGAAAAGAAATACAAAGAGAATGGGGAAAAGAGAAGGAACGGAGTGAGAGATACTTAGAAAGAAAAGAAGATGGGTAAATGAAAGGTGAAAGGGAATGAAAAAGAGAGGGAAAGAAAGACAGAAGAGGGAGAAAAGAGGGAGAGTTATAGAGAATGAAAGGGAAAGGGGAAAGAGGGATGTAGGGAGACAGAGAGAGAGGGAAATGAGATAAATCGATGGAGAGGGGGAAGAAGAGAAGGAAATATATAGAGAGGAAAGAGATGTAGAAAAAGAGAAAGAAGGAAAGAGAAGGGGGAGGGAAAGGGGAAGAAAAAACTCAGAGAGAAATTCACAGGTGAGTTAAGTAAAAAAGGGTATGGTGAAATTGTACAATCAGAGAAAGAAAGAAAGAGAGAGAGGGAGAGAAAGAGAGAGAGAGAGAGAGAGAGATGAAAACATGTACTGGACAGATAGAGGGCAAAAGAAAGAATGTGACGAGTACGACACAAAAGGGAGGAAACAGAGAAGTAGAGATAAGAAAAAAGATCATGAAAGGGTCAAATAGAGTGAGAAAAAGAAGAAGGAGGGAAGAAGGAGAGTATTATATAGAGATGAGGGTCAGAGTGAAAAAGGATATGGGAGAAGTGGAGAGCCTGTTGAAGTCCATAACGGCAAGAATTGACAAATGAAACAAAAGACTGGAAAGGTGACGGTCAATTCGTTTTGACGTCATTACTGACGCCATTTTCTGAATTGTAGTCGCTTGATTAATTAGATTTGAGTACAAAAGTTTATTTCATTTTGAATCATTAAATTTAACGAATCGATCGCGAACTGTGGAAATGTTGGCGCGTTTAAATATTGGATGATTCAGTTTCGGTGTTCGCATCTGGAACTAATTAGATATCACGCTGAGCTTTGTTTAGAGGTGGTCCATTTGTCCCATTCGACAGCCTATCATCAGCAGCATTTTAGTGCCCTTCGTTCCGCTTGGACATATACCTTCGACGGGATTTGCCAAACCTCTCTATTGTAGGTGCTGTAAAGCCAATAATTCCTGACCGTGTCTAATTTGTGACACAATCTTATATTTGGGATCGATCTTGTGAATCGTGATGTCAGTCGGTTGTCTGATATTTTATTTCCTGTTTTTCCCTAATACACCGTGCTAATTTGTGAATTCTCAGTATGATGTTCAGCATTATTCTGTCCTGTGCATGTTGCATCTTTCTCAGTTGAAAAGTCAATCTCATTGTTAGATTCCATGGTTGAGCAAACTACGTTACCATCGGGAGGGTGCATTAGTTGGAATTTTCATGTCCCTGAAAGTTGGGGTTTTCTACATAAAACTTGTCATCCTAATGAGATCCTTCACTTGATTCCTCTTCCTTCTGAGGGTTTCATAGAAATTTGTTGTCCTGGGAGGATGTATAGGTCTACACTTCCCCAACACTACACTAAAAAAAAAAACTCAGATGGTAATTGTAACCTTTGTTGTCTAGCCCAACATCGACCGATATTCAACGAGTTAGATGCGGTTGATTGATGAGATGAGTTCAGAGGAAGCAATATTTTTGAAACACTCTCATCTGAAATAAGGATGTGCAATGTGCCATCAAAAACGATTACATGAGTACATTAAAAACATTCGGTAATATATAATACTCATTTATGTTCACCTATGATGAGAACTACTTTAAAAGTCTCCGGTAGGGCGCCACCTGCAGTTTGTTCTAGAGACCATTCCTAGGCTTGGAGTTATATCTTATTAATCAAAATTAACACAACCTAATCCAGCGACCTCAGAAATCACAGAAAATCCTCAGAAGTCTATAAAATCAGGAACAACATAGAGTGGATACTTAGATTCATTGCTCAGTATGCCCTGATAATAAACGGCCAATTTCATCGATCAGTGGTAAAACCAGGGGACACATCTCTAGAATACAAATTAAGATTTCCACGGATGTTAGAAAACCTTTCTCCTCTGACGAGAGTAGCAACTGCATGGAACAGCCTGAAAGGAAATACAGTTACATCCGAGAATATCAATATTTAAAAAAAACTATTCTACATCCTGAAATCGGTCACCCAAATTTTGATTACTAATTCACGTGTTGGTTCAAACCCATCTAACCTAAAGTGAAACAGGCTCAATGACATGATCAACTGTTGTCAAAAAGCTTATTTTAAGTACTTATAACTGACACATACCAAAACCAACCACTCATTGAATTTGATGAGCCCACGAGGCCACACTCGTTTACGAACGCTCATTGATGCATATAGATATGGATTATAGCTCTGCCAATTAGGCTACCAATATTTCGTAGATTCATATCTGCAGTCTTAAATAGTAAATAAATACATTCATCTGATGCCCCCATCTTTTCTGTCGTTGTTATTTACGGCTTGAAATTCTTGCATTTTTCCATGAGATTTTTGGTTCCTTTTGTGAGTGCTTACGGTTTTGAGCTCTTTGGCTTACACATACAAGTGACTTCAATAAGGGAGGTTGTTATATTGTTGCTGAGCCTGTTGACATTCTTTTCTGCGAGGAGTTCATAAAGGTTCTTCAGTTCTAGTTTGAATGATTGGGTGATTCCCTTTTGAACAGTAAGTGTTTACTGTTTGGCACAACAGTAGTCATTGAAAGCATTCTCGATAAAAGTACAGGATTCAAAACTATTGGAATATCTCTCTGTACAGTGGCTGACAACTAACGGACAACTGACTATGGATAGGGACAGACCTGTCAAACGTGCCCAAGAATTTTACAAAGACTTCTATTCCACCAAACAAACAACGTGGAAGGATGAACATGCAACACCAGCCAAGAACACTCGATTCGAGAATTTTCAAGAAGTTATTCAACAGGAAGTGAAGCAAGCTAACGAATAAACAAACCGGCCCCTGGACCCGATAATATCACTATCAACCCGCCAAAAAAGCTAAAAAAGTCATCACTAGGAGAATGGCCATTCTTTTCAACTTATGCCTCAAACAAATTAAAGTCCCACGAGAGTGGAACGCTGCAATCATAATGCTATTATACAAAAAAAAAAAAAAAAGAAAGAATCCTGAAAGACCTCGGCAACTACAGGCCAATAAGCCTTATCAACTGGATCTACAAAATTTTCACCAAAATGATCAACAACCGGATCATCGAAACACTAGATGAAAACTAACCACAGGAATGAACAAGTGCCAGAAAAAGCTTTTCAACCATCGACCATCTTCATTCAGTAAACCAAATGAAAGAGAAAACAGTAGAATATAAATTGCAACTAGCTGTAGCATTTGTTGACTTTAAGGAAGCCTTTAGGGGAAATTCCAAAAGTCATTGACGCAACGATACCACAAGGTGTCGACCCGTATATGTCGGAGTACTGCAACATATCTACCAACACAGCAGTTCCTTCATCAGGCTTCATAATGACTTTTAGCCCTTTTCAACAAGAAAAAGGAGTGAGACAAGGTAACACACGCTCACCAAATCTCTTCACAACTTGTCTTGACATGATCTTACGGAACTTAGAATGGGAACACAAAGGAATCAAAATTGACGGATAATACTTAAGTGACCTCAGATTTGCTGATAACATCATCCCTTTCTTTAAAAACCCTTAGATCTCCAAATGATGTCAGATGAATTAGATGAAGCAAGCTAGAAAGTTAGCCTCCACATGAACTTCAGTCAAACTATTGTCATCTACAACATACATGTTGGGGAGAAAGACACAGCGATCAAAATCGAAAAAGCAGAGTTGGGGAAAGTGCATGTACCTAGGATAGTTAATCTCCATGAAGTCATCAAAATAAGATGAAATCAAGCGAAGAACCACACTAATTTGGAAAGCTTTCAGGAGAAAAGTTTAATTTTAAGAACAGGAAATCCCAGTAGTCCTAAAAAGAAGTGGGTACAACCAATATATCTTACCAATGGTCCCATATGGTGCGGGAACATGGAACCTAACTGAAAGATCAACCCTAAAACTGTGAACGATGCAAAGTACTCATGAGG
>OY735228.1:26963599-27043599 GCA_963457665.1 Thysanoteuthis rhombus | reverse complement strand
TACAACTAGTTTACACATGCAGTCAAAATAGACAGCTGTATTTGATAAATTTGTAATTGTATTTCACTAGAAAAATATGGAGAATAGCGTGTGGCTCAACTATCTTTTGTTAAATCAGAAAAGAATAATTAAATAATAATGAAGACTACTGCATAATTGATGTTTGATAGTTATCTCCCTTAACAAATGTTTCGGAGAAAATCTATACAATCATAGAGCGTAGTATATTAGTAGATGAAAATTAATAAATTGATCTTGATAGCGATCTTATTTTCCAAAAGACGGAATTTTATATATATATATATATATATATATATATATATATATATATATATATATATATATATATTTATATATATATATATATATATATATATTATACTGAGTGTGTGTATATATATACATATGTGTGTATATATATATATATATATAAATATATATATATATATATATATATATATATATATATATATATATATATATATATATATATATATATATATATATGTATTTATATTATACTGAGACAAGCCACCAACTTAAGCCAACTTTTATGACGATGGGAGTTCAGTTTTTAAAATAAAATTATTCCATTATCTAGTTTTGAATAATGTTGATATCAATGTTTTGAATTACGCAACAATATATGAGTTGGAAAAAAAGTCTAATATATACGTATTCGTCGGATATCATATTCAAATACTTATATGGAGACTATCACGTATTTTGATTTTATCCAATTGTAATGAGATATCCTCCTTTAAGCTGTGGATAGTGAAAAGAAGCTTTTTCTATCCTTTGAACAGCCAAATAGGAGACTTTCCAACCATGCAGGGGGACTTTAAACCCATTTGAGGTGTCAAAAGTTATTTGCCCTTTCTTTTGGAGATTCCAGTATGAAGGAGATTCTATCTTAAATAAAAATTAGATTTAAAAAATTGAAAAAAGAAGCATTTGAAAAATTTTAAGGGGCTCTATTCATAATTGAAATATAATTTCAAACTGGAACTTTCCTGCTCAACAGACACTGCCCACAAGCACACACACGTACACACACACACACACACACACACACACACACACACATACACACACTCACACACACACACACACACACACACACACACACACACACACACACACACACACACACAGAGGCATATATATATATATATATATATATATATATATATATATATATATATATATATACCAAGATGAGCCGAACAATGCGTCCGTGGGACGGGTATTCCTTTATATCAGAGGTGTCAGCTTTGCTATGAAAAACACTAAACGTAGGTGCAGCTCAACCAAATTTGCTCTCAACAGACGTAAGATAAGCTTTTTGAATAAAATAAATGGTTCCATATGGTAGAGCTTTTAGCCTTTAAAGGTGTAAGAAATGAATACATTCCCTCCTTCTGAAAATCTAATAATAAAGGGATACTTTTTGCTGTTCAAATGGTCAAAAGTAAAGCGAACATTTTTTGAGTGAAGTGAACTTTTTACGGTTTGAAGGTCAAGGGTCAAACCTAAGAGTGCCAAAACTGAGGAGATTTTTTCATCTTTAAGGAGTGAAAATGTAAGAACGCTTTTCCCTCTTCAAAAGGTCAAATGTGAAATGAGTGTTTCCTCTCCCCTTCATTGGTCAGTAGTAATTGAAAGACCCCCTTCGTCTCAATTGGTAAAATAAGAAAGGAGACACTGCAGCCCACGGCAACAGGTTTCAAGCGAAAAGAAACTTTTTAGCTAATAGAGGGTCAAAAGAAAAGGCAGAGACGTATCTGAAAGAGAGGAATGCAGATGGGGGGTACTCAAAACTCCCCAATGGCCAAATATAGGGGCTCAACATATGCTTTATGGACAGTTGTTCAAATACTGATATCATACAACAAAAACTCTCACCGGATGTTGGGGATGTTTCTAAAAGAATTAAGCTTGCCAGACCCCTAAATATCTAACTACCCCCCTGAATGGAGCTGAGCAATTATACATGTCTGGAAGATTTAGTCCTTTTCATACTCCTCATACAATACTTCAACTAGTATATATATATATATATATATATATATATATATATATATATATATATATATATATATATATATATATATATATATATTAATCGCCTGAAATGTAAAAGTCCTGTCACGGCTCGGCCTGGCTGGCCATGAATTAAAATAGACGAATAGTTGATGAGCACCGAATATTCTCGATGACCTGCCATCGTAAAGAGTGAAGTATATCGTTAGCCGTGGTAGAGTGTTTCCACAATTATAGTTGTTGATTTTAAAAACTTGAAATCTAGTCATCAAGGTGTTGCCTGATGCTGTCTTTAAACTAATGTATTTAATCGATGACCCAGACAGCGAAAACTAGGTAGTAGACAGTACTTCACTTCAGTTTGATTGATTACCCATCTCGTCACCTATTATCATTAAAAATGTAGTCTCTCATCTCCCTCAGACTGGGTTTAGCTGAAGAACTTAGTTTTGGTTTAAAACTGCATATAGGTATGTGTTTGTTGATCAATGCCTTCTTGTGTAACTTGTGATATCACAGAATTAATCAAGTGGAGGGGTTAAAAGAAGTTTTATTCACTGTAATCATTACTTATACAATGACACAGAAAATCATTACTTATACAGTGACAATGCTAATTCTGGCAGTTTAGCTGCAATTAGTTGTATTTTTTGTCCTCTGTCAAACTCCTACTGAATTGACTTTATTTTCCTAACCTAACAACAATGACTACTTCAAACTTGCAGTTATGATTGAAAAGTTTAAAGTTTAAGATAATGAGAAAGAGTAAGACAGATTGTATTCCTACATCATCAATCAACGAAATGGAGAAAGGAAGGTGAAGAGAAAGAAAAGAAAGAAAGGGAGGAGAACAGATAAAGAAGGGAAAATTGCAAAAAAAAGAAAATGTAAAAGGAGAAATGGATATAGAGAGAAGAAATGGAATGCAATGGACGCAAGATTGAATGATCTGGTGTTGCTAAATAGATTTTTTTTTCATCAAAATCTATCGTATTTTTTTTTCTTTTTAATTTTTACTATAGTCCCTTTTCTTTTTGTTTTTCTTAGCTGTACTTTGTAAATTTTTTGCGCACACACTCCCCTTCATGAGAAAAATTTTTTTTGTGTGTTTTGAAAATCTGCTTGATGGTTGAAATCATAACATTCAAAGTGAAGTTGGCTCCCGAAGCAGCTGATTGACCATTCCTTATTTCCCATGCATTTTAATACCGACTGTATTTATACCTTGTATATGTTGGCTTCGGGTTTTATCACCGGAGCAAACTGACTACACTGTTTTTTTCCCTCCACTGTTTTCACTAAACAATTGAATATTTATCACAATGAGGGATACATTAATCAGTAAATAGCAAATCCAGTATTTCTTTATTTAATAAATGAATTCATTGGATTTGAAGAATAGAACTATATATATATATATATATATATATATATATATATATATATATATATAGTTCTATTCACACACACACACACACACTTATATATATATATATATATATATATATATATATATATATATATATATATATATATATATATATATATATATATGTCTCTTTTTAAATGATTAACTCTGTAAGTATCATCAAATATAAGGGACACTGGATTGAGTGTATGAGGTACCAAGAGGAGAACTTTGAAGGGGACTAAGGCTTCAATGCCATATGTCAGCTATATTCAATAATATCAAATTGATGATTTCTTTCTTGGCAGCCTTGCACAGTAGGAGAAAGCTCATTTGGGATGAAAGTTCACTAGCAATGGCTCGCAGACACGCAGAGATGATCACGTATTCTGATCATGGAATATAGAATATGGGAATTTTTTCTAAGATTACTGAGATCATAAAATTGGATTCGATCCAACCATATTTATACGAATAAGGAAGAGTTAAAGAATCAGAATTTCTGTCAGTTGGATCCTAACACTCCCGCTCGGGAACATCTAAGATACACGCGGCATATCAAAAGCACGAAGTTCAGAAAAAGGTTTGGGAGAGAGAGAGAGAGAGAGAGAGAGAGAGAGAGAGAGGAGAGAGAGAGAGAGAGGGAGAGAGAGAGGGAGAGAGAGAGAGAGAGAGAGTCGTCTATCAAAATCTGGAGATCTCTGATTCCTTCTATTATAATCAGGAAATTCTTCGAATATCGTTTTATATCATCAATAATTAAGCACCCAAAAATGTGTACAAAAATATTCACTATTATCGGCGCAGCATTTTCAAAGTCCAATATCTATTTTGCATGTTGGCATATGGTTATTCACCTGTAAAATGTAGACAAAGATTCGTACCGACCATAACTCGACATCTTCAATTCCCTTGCTTTTGCAAAAAATTTCATTGAAATACAGCAAAGGATGACGAAATTATATAATTGAGAAAATGAAGTAACGACCACAACAGTAGACACCCATAGCAAATGATAGTCCTCGGCTTTTCCTGCCAGAGACTATGTTTGGAATGTCCCAATTAACATTAATTGTCTACACTAAGTACATTGTCTAAATGTGTGTAAGAAAAAGAAATATTGTGTGAGACGTCTTCAGTTCTTTTTTCTTATTATGCCTGTTGATAGTTTTCTGACGCGCAACAGGAAAGTTTTTTTGCAGTGCAAAAGTTAAGGATACCCACCTACGAGATTTCGTAATGAGGGCTGACCTTTGAAGGTTGGGCGAATTGGGGGAAATTAACAGTCCATGACACTTGCAGCTTGGAACTCGTCAGATTGCCAAATTCAGTGGCTTCTGGCCAAGGTATTTGGCCAGAAATAGACGAGTGGGCAGTAGAGAATCTTTTATTCATCAGCTTTATTTCTGCAACGTTCTTAAGGCCTTACTCTCCTCCATTAGTGTTTATTTGTCTGCCCAGAGCATTACCAAAAATGAAGTCTCACATATAAGTCGATGTTCTGTACAGGGTGACCATTAATGTTTAGTAAAGAAATAAACATTTAAAAAAATGCTCTGTGTATAGAACCAACCAACACATATTAGGCTAACTAAGCTCTATACTGATTGGCGTCTAAAAAATACTGTATTAAAGAATTGCCCCTCGACTGAAAAACTTACAACTAGTTTTTATGAATCATTATTCAAAATTTTATGACTGCTTTTTACATCAATCTAAATTAATTAGCTGCTTTTATCGCTACTTTTAGTCAGACCAATTATTCTTTGGCAGTGAGCAAACAACATTGATTAGAAATATATAAGTTTCTAGTGGGATATGAACCGACGTCCCCTATGGGGAAGACGGTATAAACTCACCAATTGAGCTAAGTGTTTAGGTGTGTTACTTGGACTTCAGCCCTCTGGTTCTAAATAGCTCAGTTTGTAGATTAAAGCATGCTCTCCCTAGGGAAATAATTCATTATTCTGTTCGGCACTGTTTGCTCACTACTGAATAGTAATTGGTTTGAGTAAAAGTTGTAATTAATGTAACTAATAAATAAACATGGAAATTGAAAGTATTCATTAAAAAAATGATTTGCAAGTAATCTGCCTTAATTAGTTTATCTCTTTGGGGCTGGGATCGGCCTAGTTCTTGTCTTTGGGCAAGATATGTCATAAACTTGATGATGATATACCTGCCCCTGTAAGGAGTGGGTATCACCCTGATGCCTTAGTACGAGGTCTGGTCATGTGTGCGAGGCTCTGCATTAAACTGGTCTTGTGTCCTATTTCTTCAAGTGGATACGTTAATAACCACTAGGTCAATGCATCAATCACTAAAGACATACTGTTTATTACTGTTACTGCGTTTTATACAGGATCCTGGGAAAGGTATTATATATTTCAATTCAAGTACTTATTGGAACAATTTATGATATAACACTTTTGTAATAGATCTTTTGGATATGAAATAAGTGAATAATCATCATGTTGCAGCCAAGAGTCACTTCTACATTTTTTCAAGAGCGATTTAAAAAGTAAAGCAAGCAAATTGAAAATAAAGCACGCATATTGGATGTAAGCACTCTGTTCTGCAAACCCTGTAAAGGCCCTTACACCAGAGGTCCACCGAAGCTAATTCTTAGACGGGAGAAGACAATTTTGGCGTCCATCCCCTATGAGTTCAACGTAGCACGAGACTTGGCATAGACTTCAATGTTTTCACTTAACACTTCCTTGTTGAGGAATTGAAAATGTAAAAAGAAGAAAAAAAAATTGAACAACCACTAAAAACCCATCTATTCAACATACACCTGATAATGGACAAAGAACATGACCACCAAAACATTGTATTACAAAGAAGCAAGATAGGGTTTAATTCATCTTGATTGTTTGTAATGGTGTCTGGAAAATGTTTTGAGAAATATCAGAACTTCCGGGAACTAACAATTTATTGATTGGATAAACCCCACCCTCCGAATACTGAATTCTTACTCGGCAAGTGGAATTAACACACTTTCAAAAACAAAATGAGAAGGTATACATAAATTAAGTAATGATTTTCATAGCAGTAATTTGTTTGTTTTTTTTGTTTTTGTTTTTTAAAAATAAGAACCTTTAGTTTAACGATGCGTTCACCGTCTATGGTAGTAGATGTAGGAGGATGGAGAAAAGGGTTAATTTATTAAGATACGAAATATCGTGCAAGTATTATTTTCAATAAAAATTGTAAATGCCATTTTTGGCGGTTTTGTTTCTATTCCTATGATGATATCATTAGCAGCTGGTAAAATAATCGTGGTAGGTTTTATTTCAATACATCACGCCATTTAATGACACCACTCCTCTTAATGATATCATAAGTTTTAATGACATCACTACCTTTTCCAAATTTTCATTTCCTGCTGTTTAACGTAGGCGAGACTAACAGACTGACTGAATTGCATCAAAAAGAGATGTGTGGACACATCTAAAAATTGATTATGTAAGAAAGGGAACTTTGATTCATGACAAGGTTTTTAGCTTCAATTAACCGTTGATAAAAAGCCCCACAGAGGTTCCTTTATGAAAAATGATCTTGAGATAACGGCTTTTATTCTATCAAAATATCAATCCGATAATCATGACAATCAGATTTGATATATATATAAAAAAAAAAACTTGGAAAATATACATTAAGGTATATCTTAAATATAAGTGTACAAAGATTGTCTTTGTATTTAAATGGTTTTTGCTTTTTCCTTTAGTGTGATTGGATGTTTTCGTGAAACGTACAGAAGAAAGAAAAGTTGTGGAGATAACAATAAACACACGAAATTGGTTGAGTTGAAATTCCACTTTAACAACCTAGGGAAAGACATGAATGCACCATCCCAGTGCTTTAATCAGAAATGACCACGTGTTGCTAGTACAATATAACTAATGGCGACCTGTCGTATTGGAGAGGAGATTGGCATTGCTTAACAACCTCACTGGCAGGAGAAACGCCATGATACCTCGATGATATATTATATAATGAGATAGTTTCATTTGATTTTCTAAAATGATTAGATCTGCAGGAAGAACTTTCATCATTTTAAATATATAATAAGAATATATGCTAATTTCTACTGTATGTAATAGGTCACGCATTTTATTGGTTGATTTACGTTTGTCTTATGACATTTCAATTAAGATTACGTCATAGAAATTCAAAAGACTGTATGTTGGATCACACATTAGAACAGCTTGAGTGAAGACTTGGAAAACTTATAATTAAGATACTTGAATTATTGAAATGGAAATGACACAATAGAGTAGCTTTAGGCTCCATTGTATCGATCTGTACTTGAACAACCCCACCATATGCTTGTAAATGAATAAAAAGATTGTAAAAATATCAAGTCGTCTGCTGCCATGAAAAGAGATGGGGTATAGAAAGGCCACACAGACGCTGGGTTTTAAAGAAAACAGTTTGAAAACTGATTATTTGTCCGTCGGTTTGGGGGAAAGGGGTAGACTGGAAATCAACGTTCGTCGTTTAGACCCAGTGCTTTCCTCACCTTATCTCCAAACTCAGTCCTTCGCCAACCACTTAAGTTTTGAAAATTTCAACAGATAACATCATATTGTTTCACTGATTTTTTTCACCTCCAATTTCAAGTTTCATTTTCCAAATTAAAAGCAATTACATCCCTATTTTCGTAATAAATACATCAATATCAGAATATATATTGTAATTTATCCATACTTAAATAATTCCGTTATCTTTTGTTAATTTTTCTTACGTAAAAACCATATACGATATCGTTTTTTTCTGTAATCTATTTTTCTACATTAATTTGATAGAGTTATTTTATTTTTTCAAACTGCTTACCTTCCTCTTTCTTTCTTCTAATACATATTGTCTTAAAACTTTGTACACAATTTTCTTTCCAAAGTTGATCCATGAAAAAAACCTGAAATTAGAACACCTGAATTATCAAAAATGTCACATAAACATAGATAACGTCATCACACTAATTTCAAATTAGTACATGTGTTGATTAGCCGATATAGTGTTTTTATCTGTTGCTATGTAATTATGGATTTCTCGATATTAGTCTGCTATAACTTATAAGTTATAACATGATTGACCAAACATAAGACCATCATACAATCAGGCATAATAATTTATGTGTTTGGCTTTCATATAAGATTAAAATGTTTTTCATTGACCAATCCATAAAACTTTTTAGATTCTTGTTATAACCTGAAAGCCGTAATGGATTGGTCCTTGTGATTTCCTCTTGGTGTAAAGCTTGAATTGATTCATGACTACTATCAATTCTCTTTCCTGATCTTCAGAGATCTTATATAGAACACTGAATTTATTTACAACATGTTTCCATTGTAAAATTCTTAGCCATGCATTTATGTCGTACACATAGTACTGCTACTCTGTCACAAATCCTTGATAATTCGTTACCAATAATAATCAAATTAATCTTGTTTTTAAGAGCATTTCAATAGTAAAATGTAATTTCCAGAAGCTGCAGAATTGGACAGTTTCATTCCTTCTGAGTTATCTGACAAATAAAACATTGAGCAATCCTATTGAAATTTTACTACAGTATAGAAAATAAATGAAATATGAATAATTCATATTTCATTTTAAAGGAATTCCTATTTAATTACTATGGGTGCCAAACAGGTATTCTTGGAAGAGGATCCTGTATTTAAAGAAGCCATTATTTTCATTCCATCATCTATAAATGCATAAAAACGAAGTGCTCTCAATGAGCTTTCTGTTATATTGTTTAACACCGAGAGATCAGCTCTATGACTCTCTTGGCGCTTTGGTCTTGACAATGAGATAGTAATTCACTGCAAGTTGCTGACTCTGACATGCGCAGTGTTGACTGACAATGGACCGAAAGCCGACAAAAACGACAAAAATGCTTGAATGAGTACCGAACGCGGAGCCTTTTCACACAATTAGTAAAGGTTTATTGATTTTTCTGTGGGTCTGCACAAGTTCTGCACAAAAGAAGACGATATCTTTGGTTCTCTCAATCGAACCTAACGTAATTCAAATACTAAAGCCTTAATTAAAAGGCGAGAGATAGGATCAATGCTATATTGGCTAATATAATAATAATAATTGCAAGATGTGTTTGTACCCTGTCCTGGTAAGAGACACAACTCATCTATGATGACGGAAAAGTAGAATTTTATGTTTTGGTGACGTAGTAAAAATGCTGAAATCAAAGGATGGCGAAAATTTAAAAAGTGATGGAACAAAACAGAAAAAAATGAAAATCTGTACGTTGTCAACAGAACGCTATTCTTCATGCTCAATACAATGCAAATATATTTTATCTAACTATACAATGATCTCATTTGTATTTTTTCTGATTACTTGCTTGTTTGTTTGCGCTCAAATGGGATGATCTTATCGGTTGATTTATGATTCCTATGATATATCTATCAAAATTTTGTCATAGACTCACTTAAAATTCGTGTCTAATCATCATACATGAAAAACTTGTGATAAATTGAGACGATGGAAAACTTATAATTGGGATTCTTGAATCAATAAAGAGTAATTACCTAATGAAATATCTTTAGGCTCCTTGGTGTCGATCCATACATAAATAACCCCATCATTTTGGACGAATATATTCTAGTGTTATTATAGAAGCCAGATCTGTGAATCAGTATGTTTGGTTGTATGATGGCTGTCTGTCTGGTCATAGGCCCGATATAACCTAAAAATAATAATCAATGTCAAACACAGAGATAATCTTTTATGAAAGTTCAGTATGTAATTATCATGTTTGATTGTTTGATGGTTGTCTGTCTGGTCAGTCCTCTTATAACCTAAAAGATGTAATGGATTGGTCCATGTAGAATGCAGTAACAATGCTAATAGAACAATAAAAATGTTGTAAAATGAGTATGTTCTGGTAGCATTGCAGAATAGGACATAGATTTAATAGACGATTGTATTACAGAAATGCTGATTAGCTGAAAGTAAGAAAGAGTAAGTCATTGAGAGTGACTTATTGAATGAAAGAGGGAGAGAGAGACAGAGACAGAGACAGAGAGAGGGAGCAAGAGAGAGGGGGGAGAGATGGACTGAAAGAATAAAAAAGTGATTCAGTGAGATTGTACACTGACATTTGAGTCGGTAAAACTGATTCAATCCAATGAAAAGTGGGATTTGAAAGGTTTCTTCTACATTGAATTAGGAATCGATTATTACTTTGATAAAGATTATAAGAACCAAGATCTTCTTCATCTTTTGTTAAAGTTGTTTTCACATTTAAAAAAAGCATAAACGATATCATATATCCTTTCATCAATTTTTCTAATCAAATTTTACGTCTTTTGACAACTACTTAAACACCTCGTATTTTTCTCATTTGACATTTTATCTTGAGACTTTATCCCCGATAACCTTTTGAAACAGCTGTAGTTAAGTCGTTGCTTCAAAAAAAAAAAAAAAAAAAAAAAAAATAGAATGCAACAACTATTAAGAACAAATTACCTAATAAAATAGCTTTATGCTCTTTACCGCTGATCCATATTTAAAAGGCCGTCATTTTGGACGTCTATAATCTTTGTCTAAGTATATGAATTACCATGTGTATCCAATTATCTTATACGTGCCGTGATTTTTTACGACACGTGTAGACAAGTGTTTATTAAATGTGTAATTCCTATGGAATCATTTCTAAAGTAAGGAAAAGGAAAGATTGATGTATTTCTTAACAAAGAAGTCGATTAGAGATTTTCCTGCATGGCTATGCATTTCCTCAAGTCAAAAAGCGACAGGAAGTCATTCCACATTCGTAGTTTCCTCCTGTCTTTTAAGGATTCTCAAATCTTTCACGTCATATAAGCGGGCTTGATCTGGTAAGCGTTTCAAAAGAGTTGAAGATATCGAATAATTCCTGGATAAATTCTTGAATCTAAAACGGGACCTCATTTAAAAATATCTTGGAGGTACATCTTTGACTATTCAAATGACTCAAAGAAACGCAAATAGTTCGATAAAATTACATAATCAGAATGAGAAAAATAAACCAGAAAAATTTAGATTCTAATTAAAAAAAAAAAGGTTAATCGATACTTTTAAGGGTGTAGCTCTTTGTCTTGATTTAAAAACTAACGAGTTTCTGAGGGCAAGCAAGACGTAGATCAAAGTGGCCTCCATATACTAAGACACAACACCCAATGTTTTGCTTGATTAATATTTATGTAAGTTTTGGATTTATGGACGCTGATCATTTTTAGCTCTGCGCATGCCCATTAAACATCTTAAATTCCGAAAGTCTTAGCTGAAATATTTTCAGACCGATTATTCATCCCAAAATGCAGAGAAATTCAAAATATCTTGTGTTTCAGTTGATTGATACGGGTTTTAATTAGTTTTTGAATCATGGATATTTTGCGGATGATAAACGAAATCCTAACCTTAGAATTAAGATTTTCGCAAAATCCGAAAAACACCACTTCACAGTTCGATTGAGCAACGACTTTCTGAATTAGGTAAGTCTTGGCAAGAATTTGTGGTCGGCAGCTTCCGGACAAATTTGTCAGCCAAGTTCTAACTGCATCAATATTTAATATGACCGACCGCACTTGTTGGACATAAATATCGAAATTTTAGAAAAATCTGAAAAGATTTCAATGTACACTAACATTCAGAAGATTGAATACCTGGCTAAAAAAAACTGTGGTCTGTAGCCTTGGGCACAAAATCTCAAAGTTTGTTCCAAAAAACAATAGACCCTTGAGGAGGAATTGAAGGGGTGGAGAAAAAGAGAGCGCAGCGCTGGGAAATTATTGGAAAACAACAGAAAAGATAAATGTAAAACAGAGAACAGGAAAGCAGTCTATAGAATTGAATACGGACAACATCTTCGATGGATTTAAATTTGATATATACATGTATATATATATATATATATATATATATATATATATATATATATATATATATATATTGTCTCAATTTGTAACAGACAAACAAAATAAATGAAAACATATTTTATCAATTGTAGATGATTAATCATAATGGTTGATATTTACCACAGTAATTACAGCTATTGATGAACAAAAAATGTATATACAAGGACACATGCCGATGAATGTAAGCATTTTGTGCCACTTGCACTCTTTAACAACTGGTTGTGTACTGTTATTTGTCAACTCTCACTGTATTTGCTCGAACAAAATCTAAAATCTTAAGACTCGGGTGTCACAATATTATGTCATCGAGCATTTTTACTGATAGTTTGGGGAAAACTATCATACCAAAATACTATTTAACAGTTCACCCATGGAAATAAACACTTCTGCGAATAAACACTTAATTATTTGGATATATATATATATATATATATATATATATACGTGTGTGTGTGTATGTGTGTGTGTGTGTGTGTGTGTCCGTATGTTAAAGATCTGGGGAACTGACTAGCAAGGTGAGCACCTGGGTGAATGGATGAACAAGAGAAATTTGGTTGGGAAGGGAAAGAGGAGAGAAATTCGGACGATTCCCTTGCGTGACGGATACATGATTGGACGGATGGATGGATCCAGGAACGATTAAGCCTGGCTACCATTGGAATATCTGCTTACCATCATCGCTGGAACATTCCATTTACCACCATCACATTTGAATATCACACCTGAAGAAGCCCGTAGAATGAATCACCGAAGCGTAGGGTTAACAAAACAAGCGATAAGGAGGAGTTCAATCGTCCGGAAAACTCTTTGAAGACTGGTGTTTTATGAATATACTGAGAGTTAGGAGGAGAAAGGTTTGAAAATTCTGGACTTGCGTGTTGAGCGAAATGTCTTATCATTCGTTTGTTTTCAATTAAGTTCCGAGGATTTATTTTGGGGTACTTACTATGAAAGTGTTGTGTACCTGTACACACGCAACCGATATACTGAATCAGGAAAGTTCTTTGCTGCTACCGGTATACTTTTCTGGGCTTTTCTGTTACTTTCTATCAAGAGTTAACGTCCCAAACTTTCAATGTACGGTAGTCCCTTACCTTCCAAAAATATGATCAAGTCAGAAGATAGCTGGAGATAACGTCAACCAAAACATTCTGACAAACACCAAGAGCAGAAAGAGATTGGTCTGAAAGGACTGATCGATAATAATGGTCGGACTTTATCAAAGATTTTAAACCAGACGTACAATTTATTTACCATACTCTTTAGTGTTTCTGTATGAGTAACTGGAAGTATTTTTATTGCATTTTAGTATTGCCACGCATAAACACATATATATATATATGTGTGCAGGTGCACGTGAGTGCATGTATATATATATATATATATATATACATATATATATATATATATATATACATTATGATACCATAGAAATAGCAAACTACATGAAGTATGCGATAAGCTAAGACAAGCTATACAACAAGACAAAATTCACACATAGAACCATAATATCAAAGTATGTGTAAAGCATTAAAAAGAAAACATTATGGAAATTACATAGATTATATCAATTGATATTGGGGAATAAGTTACTGAAGTGACACGAAAATCTTTGAAGGTTTAGATTTTTTTAATGGTTTCATTGTTTACAGCTGTAAAACTTACTAGACTATGTCATATTTATGCACACACATAAGGATGGCTTTATAAGTTCATAGCTTCTCACATATTTTTTATCTGTAATTTCCACTGAATAATGCCAATCTGTGGTAATCAAGAAAGGAAAGCGTGTTGAAAAATTATCAATCGTAGTGTAAGTTGAATGTTGGTAAAAAAAAGGGGGGTTTACAGACTTGATACTCTATCAATTGACACTCTTCCGGTACGTATAGAAAGATGTATATATACACACATAGATTTATGTGTGTGTGTGCGTATGTATGTGTGTGCACCCAGGTGGGTCTGTATGTCCCTTGGCAAAGACGTAATTTTCTGCTAGAGTATTTGCGAATTAAGGGTATTTTGTAAACAACAGCTGCTGTATTAGATTTGTTCATATATATATATCTTTGAAAGGTAAATATTTGCGCTGACTGAAGCACAGCATATATTTATAATGTGAGACAGAAATACTTTTAGTTCATTCTATTACAATACAAATGAATAATTTTGTTCTCAGTACTGAGGATCTAAGATCAAATATCCACTTTGTATCAGTTAAGGTCTTTCCGTAATTGTAGTGCTCATGATGTGTTCTGAGAAATGAAAATAAGAAATACACACATTAATAACGACTGCATATATATATATATATATATATATATATATATATATATATATATATATATATATATATATATATATATATATATATATATATATATAAGATTTAACGGGAAAATCCTCTGGTGAATTTTAACAATTAATGTCTCACGCATTCATCAGCACTAGTTTTGCTGATTGAATCACATCAACAGAAAATTCTGTTTCTTTTAATTTAAATATGAACTATATATATATTTATACTGTGTCATCCACAGACAGCTGTTTCGATGTATTACATCTCTTCAGGGTGGCTATAGACTTTATCCGATCCAGTACTGCAAGGCAAAATTGAAACTCTCTCATCGAACCCAGAAGCCGATATCCTACCTCTGAGCTACGGAACTGAGTGGTCAGTAGGGCTGAATTCAAGCGATATATTCATTTACGAAGAAACTCCTCATCCACCGATGACTGCATTGAAAACTCAGCCCATATCTTTCGGCAAACTTCAAAAACAGCTTGAGGTTGGAGTCGCGCTGTTTACATGAAGTGACCTTTATAGCAATCAGATTTCGGTCTTCCTGCGTAATATGATGTAAAAGTATTTAGGCTGTCCAGAAATAAAGAAAGAATCGACTAAAAGAAAAACAAAACATTTCCAACTCGCTCTCTGCAGCATCCAGGTTTTTTCAGGTTACGTTACCACCCTTTTTTGGCAGGATGCTGGGTTTGGAGTTATCAATGAAAAAAAAAGGAAGCAATGTTACATACGAATAAATTGCTTTCTTTGCTTTTTCTTGGGCAATGATTTCTCAACATAGTCACAATTTTCAAAAGACAAGCTTGAACGTTGCCTGACTAAAACTGGGGGATAAATTTAGAAAAAAGTAACATTCAAAATTGAGCTCCAAACTATTAATATTCTTCAAGTTCGAACAGGGTATTGATCGATTAATCACCATAAAAGAGTGAAGCTTTCGAAAGCCTTAACACTGTAGATTTAACTCTATTCAAAGAAATATTTCTTTGCTGTAAGTGGGGACAGCAGAGTTGGAAAAATAAACCATAGCTTTATTTGAAAGTAAACTCATATTTAAGTCTGTTCAGAGTAAACAATGAGCCAAAGCGGATATAACAGGCCAAGATTTGCTTGGAAATAGGGTCTAATATACTTTTGAACAAATCAAATTATAATTGGGTAAAAGTGAACAAGTGCAACATAATAATACTTGTATCGTAATTTGTTATTTCTCTAAATAGTGGTTCTTAAATCAAAATAGAATTATTTGATTTGATTTTCACTCACGCAAAGTATACGATGAATTTCGATTAAGTGAAAAACAAAACAGTGAAAAAAAACAAAACAAAAAGAAATCTTTAACAGCAAAAAAATATGATTTTTTTGCATTTTATTGAGATTTCAAAAGTGGGGATATTTACATTGAAAATTTTTCTGTAAAATATTTCTTTAGTTGAAGCCTATTGTCGTCTTTGTGATGATTACAGAATTTTCTCACATTCCTAATGATTATCTGAATTTCAGTAGATTTTTGAAATAAGGGTTTATCAGGTGTTCAGATTCTGATTTTTATCGGGAAATTTTCAAAAATAGAAAAATGTTCCCAAACAAAACAATTACCAGTGTTTCTAAATACTTGTTAATGATTCATCTTGATTATATTTCAAAAGGAAAACTTGAAAAAATCTTTTAATAACAACATAACATCACAAAAAACAAAAACTGTCCAGTTTATTTGATAATTATGGGCAATAGTCATATATTCAATAACATCTCGGTTTCTTAGTTTTAAAAAATTGAAAAGAAAACATTTTGAAGAAAAAATCGCATTATCCAGCAATGAAGTAGTTACCAAGCAAAGAAATTGTAAATAACTAAACTGCAAACTAAAAATAATTATGAGAAATTCAAAAGTCTAATGATTATCAGTACAATATGAAGTGACTTTGGTTTTAATAATTTAATCGTTATTTAAATTAGCAGTCTAATAGATTCAACTTAATATACTTGAAAAAAAAATTGTTAGTCTAATAAACATAACAAAATATTATTTAAAAAAGCAGTCCAAAGAAAATTGATGGTCAACCTTTTTTTTATATTCGCCAAATAGTACCGAAATTTCAATGATAATGAATCAATCGACAATCTTCCGGAGCGTTGAAAATATAAAAAGAGCGCCGTTAAAGCCAACGCCAAATCACCGGTGCCTAATCAGCTTAAAAAAAACTGAAGTAACAATTTTGGCGTCAGTTTATTTGAAGGTTTCAAATAGCAATTTCTATGTTTGTTATGTGGCACTTCTGAAAGCCAAGAATGGACAGATACAGAAATATCGATAATAGTAAATAGAAGAAAGGTGTAAAATATAATTCATTGAAATATGATTAGCTCCAAGTAAAGAATTCCTGAAGAGGTTAGGGAAGGTTGATGGCAGTCAACAGAAATTAAGTTAATGAATTTTGAAAAGGGCCAACTCTTAATAGAAATAGACAAGGTTGGAAGGAAAGATGTTATCTATACTGCGGATATCGCCTCTGCAAGCAATAGTTTTTATTAGTGGGAAAATATGCACCAAATGACTAACTAGTGTTTAGAAACCACGCCGGCTATGATACACACACATACACACACACATATATATATATATATACATATATATATATGTATTCAGGGTTGAGCACTCTCTGGGTTAGGTAAGTTGTTCATTGTAAGCTTATGTAATTCTCTTCCAACACAGAATGGAGCAGTCTAGTGGATGAGGAATATATGCGATAAATAAATACATCGGTTAAATTCAACCTTACTAACCGTCAAGTTCCGTGGAGTAGAGGGAAGACACCAGCCTCCGGGTCTGAAGCTAAGGTTTCGATCCTATCCTTTGGTACTGGATGGGATAATGGATAGTCTATAGCTACACTGAAGAGTTGTAATTCAACGGACTACCTGTCTGTGGATGACACAATAATTTACGCTCCCCTATCCAGTATTGAGCCCCTCTAAGTGAGGAAAAACGTTCATTGTAAGTTCATGCAATGTTCTTCAAACATGGAATGGAGCACTCTGGTGGATGAGGATTATATGTGATAAATAAATATATCGCTTAAATTCAACCTTACTGACCTCCAGTTCCGTGGAGTACAGGGAGGATACCAGCCTCCGGGTCCGAAGCTCGTGGTACTGGATGGGATAATGGATAGTCTATAGCCACATTGAAGAGTTGCAATACAACGAAACAGCTGTCTGTGAATGACACAATATATATATATATATATGCTAAACAAAAGCTTTTCCCATTTTCTTCCATGATGACCTAGATTGCAGTAACCTTTGCTATCCCTAACCAGAAAATCTTTTCATCTCATCCTCCTATCTCTTGTATGGTTCCCCCCTAGGAGCGTAGCTATTGGGGGGAAGACGACGAGTGTCACTTTTCCAACTGGTGGCTTTTTCAATGTCGTGGTTCTAATTTAGCATTACATAGTACATAATAAATCACGAAACGTTGAAAAATTTCTCTCTTTTTTTTAATTTGACACATTTTCTGAGATAAGAAAGTTCAAATGGATTAGAAGCATGGAAATTACCCATGTACATTTTAAATTTTTTGTCAGTGGTGTCCCGAAATTTATTCAATATTTTCATACGATATAAGTAAGAAGTACAGCATATTTTTTTTCTTCTGTAATGAATTTCTTCGTTTTCTTACTATCTTCCTCTTATGTCTGGCATAAGCTAAAGAACTGCAACTCAAACGTAAGTGAAAAATGCCCGATCAGGTATTATTTCATTGTTTTTGCTATTAGAAATATGTTGTTGTTTTTTTTTCACGTATGCAAAGCAATTTGATAACACAAACGCTTTTATCATACTTGATTTTAAATGCGATACACTGTAGACACCTGTTATATCGGCACTTTTAGGGAGTGCTATCATCATCAAATTGCCGTCATAACAGATGGAATAAAAAGATACGGCATGCAAATTAGGAGGTACGGCTGATAATTTATTTTCTTTATCTGCTCATGAAAAGGTATTATCTCTGACAATATTCTTGCTAGAATATAAGATCAAATTTGCTTTTAGGGCATGTTTGTCATCTAATAGTGCTCTCAGGACGAGTGTCGTTACAAGGAGAGTTACCAATGTATTTACAAGCCTACTTTCAAAAAACTTTTTTGAAAATTGCACTTTGATTTCATAAGAGATTGTACCTCTTTTAGAACTATCTGTCTTTTAAAAAAAGTTGAAAGAAAAATAAAATTGTCGAATGAAATTTAATCATTTGATACGTATTTTGGCGCCTTTTTGTCTCTGCTTGCTCTAATTTCAAAGGTTGACAACGGCACTGTCTTCTCCTACTGGGTTTACCGTCACATTGGCACCAAACAATTAGCTTTTTGCTCTCTCAGCTCTTGTCAAGTGTCCTGCACATCTCCATTTTCATTGCTAATTGTTTGTATGATATCCTTCAGTGTAGTCTTTCCTCTGATCAATAT
Source organism: Thysanoteuthis rhombus (assembly GCA_963457665.1). Classification (NCBI taxonomy): domain Eukaryota; kingdom Metazoa; phylum Mollusca; class Cephalopoda; order Oegopsida; family Thysanoteuthidae; genus Thysanoteuthis; species Thysanoteuthis major. Next base: position 27,024,447 of record OY735228.1, on the reverse strand, counting down.
TGACGTTGTTTTTTTCACTTAAAGTTATCATCGCATTGATTTCATCCATGTGTGCATGATTACGTTATTCGAGCGTGAGTGTATCCCATATAGTCATGTGTACTTATTCTTAATGAAGATCTTGTTAATTCATTGAATGAACTATTCTTTAAGGATGATTTTTTAATTTGCTGACAGTCCAAAGCACTTTGAGAAAAAGATTGATCTTGCAATATGATACATGGAATGATGGAGTTCAGACATTTTTCCGAAAAATTGAATTTTCCAACCTAGGAGAATAGTTTTTGTTCAATGCTGGACTATTCATTGCTTTCCCGAAAAGGATAAAATTAGTTTTCCACTTTCTAAATAGCGTGATACAAGTAAACTGTTACATTGCACCAGAGGCAGGGAATTATCTTTTCCTTGACCAATTGAGAATGGTGGATTCATGCCTTTCCCAGATCAATTTTATCCGGAATCTGAACATGGCACAACGATTCCATGTCAATACTGCCATCCATTGGTTGGACACTGGATGTCTGCATTTTTATATCATTATGTAAGTAGAAAAAATATCTTCAAAAGCATATGTATTTTTTACTTTATGTAAACACAACCCAGAAAATGTTTTGTATATACTACACATACACATATATCACGGTTGTAGGTACTGATCAAGCTCACATTATCATATCTAAACTATGAAGCACTCAGTGAAGATAAAATATACTGATATTAACGTATTCATAAGTGCCCCCGAACACACACGCACACACGCACACACAGAGTCACACACACACACACACACACACACACACACACATATATATATATATATATATATATATATATATATATACACACACACACAAACACACAAAAGTAATCATCTTAAGTAGGAATGGAAGTTGGGGTGAAATTTGACCCTGCTGCAATCAAGCTTGCTTTTGGTGTAATTTTTATCTACTATAATTACATTGTCTCGTGTATCATAATGTTCATGAATCTTGAGCGTCATGTTCTACTTTTCTCATCTCTTCCTTTCAAGTACAGTATGAGAATATTCCTTGATTCTGAAAAAATAATTTCGAATCAATAACGAGAAAACAGTGTTTACTGAAGATGACACGAAGTTTCACTATACAGGGAGTCAGCAGTTTTCATTATGATCATAATCATCATCATCTCTCTAATCTATTATAAGTTTACTGATGGAAAAATGCTTTTCCCGTCCCGCTCAATGTCAAAGACGATTGCACTAACCTTTAACATGTCTAATCGGCTAAACTTTCATCTCATTTCTTCATTTTATGTTTGGTCTTTTTCTACTGCGTTTGCTGCCCTGTGAGCATCAATCAGATAGTCATTTGCTCTATCTGTTGTCATCTCTTCTTGCCTGGTTTCCAGCCCATCCCTATCTTTCTTTCCTAATTGTATGCATGATTTTCTTCACTGCACTTTTTAATCTGATCCATGATGATCTTCTAGAGGGGAGGGTAATCTTTAGTTAATCGATGTTTTTGTTCTTTCTTTGGCTCGTTTTATGATTCCAAGCTGTTTTTCGGCTCGAAGTTCTGGAATCTAAGTTGCAGATATTATTTGTTGTAGAGTAACATTTTCTAAAGTTTGCATATTTTTTTTTTTATTTACAAAAAGTAGTTTTCGAATGAAAAATATATTAAAGTTTGCCTTGTGGTTAGAATTTAATCTTGTCAAATAAAAAACTGATCTCTGATACTTTATAAACCATTCTATTTCTTTTTTCCATAATTCAATATTGGTCCGAAGAAACAAATTGAATCGTCAATTTTTTTCTTGCAGACTCGAAGGATTCCTGTATGAAAAACTTTTCGACTCTGTAACGGTGGTGGACATTTTAATTAAGCCCAATTTATTTTTTGCTGAGCACTTCAATAATTCCAGATCCAGACGACAGAATTGTCTGCACACTCTTTAATTTATCCAATCAAGTCATTTTTTTTATTCTGGCTTGCAAAATCATATTCATTTTTGATTCATGATCTTAACCCTCACCAGTTTAGCATGGCGTTTAGAAAGTCTCTTCTATAGCAAACTATTTTCCATTTGCACTATCTTACAAGCAGTTTTTTCATTTTCCTCACTGCCACATCAAATGCTATAAGTTACTGTATAAAAATTGACACAACTTATAAAATTACATCATGGGTTTGTAATCCAGGTTAACCTCGGGAACTATACAGACTGTATAAATCTACCTATGCAGTGCTAAGTAATCTAACACTTAACGTCCTCTCTATGAGTCAATGTCAAACTAATGCTTTCTTTATCTTATTTACTATGGAATATACACAGGAAGACAGAATTCAATATATCACTATACACCAGTTCTTCCACAGACAGAAAGGTATGCAGATCAGTTATAGTAATTACATCAAATTTACATCAAACCTCATTAAACCAATGGTGTCATCGTGGCTATAATACTTACATAATTCTACCTCTATGAGATGTCAGTGTTCAAGCCCATGTAAAAGTTTTTAAAGCTGATGTCCTAGGCTGGCGGACACCCTACCCAACTTAGGAGATCGATATAGCATAACTTTACACTGCCATTTCTTTTATTTAAGTTTGGGCCACGTTAGGTTAAGATTAATAGTTATCAAATCGAAATTAACATGCTGAATGTTAAAAAATTACAATCGCTTTCTTCAATGAAATCTGTTCACATTGCATGGGTTTTAAGAGGAGATAGTTGCTGCCATTTACAATAACTATAAATGGAGAAAAACAGATTTAAGCCGATTGTTCCTCTTGTTGGCCACTGTTTAGAAAACACCCTTATAGGTTATTGGCTGATAATTGTTCTGGAGAAAAACATTTTTAGATCGAAATTTTTGCTTGGAAGTTTGTTGATGTTTGGAAGGTAGTATTTTTGAGAAAAGGCAGGGAATGGCAGGGAATGTCAGCCAAAAAAGTACCAATAATAAAGCAAACAATGACTTTGACAAAACTGAATAAACAAGCGAACAAAGGCTTTGACAACCCCCCCCCAAAAAAAAACGAATAAATGAGTTAAGGAAGGCTTTTACCAGGACCAGATAAGCCTGCAAACGAAAGCTTTGATAAAAACAATGTATCAGCAAACAAAAGTTTTAACAAACACAGGATAAACCAGGTAACAAATATATCAACGAGAAGAGAATGAACAAGTTAACAAAAGCAGAACAGAGCAGTTAACCAGGACTTTGACAAAAAACATAATAAACTAGTTGACAATATCTTTGACAAGAACAGAAAAAAGCAGTTGACAAATGTTTTGACAAGAAGAAAAAACAAATTAACAAAGGCTTTGACAAAAACAGGATAAAACAGTTGACAAAAGCTTTTACAAGGACGGAACGAACCGGCTTTTGAGGATTTTGACAAAAATAGAGCAAACCAGTTTACAAAGGTTTTGACTAGAAAAAAAAAACCAGTTGACAGAAGCATTGAGAAGAACAGAAAAAAAAAACAACAGTTGACGAATGTTTTAACAAGAGAATAAACAAGTTGATAGAGATTTCGACAAGAACAGAAGAAACGAAGGCTTCGACGAAAATAGAATAAACACGCTAACAAAGGCTTTGTCAGAAACAAAATAAACAGAAACTTTTACAAGGACAAAATAAACCAGATAGAAAAGAATAAACCGGTTAACAATGACTTTGACAAGAACTGAATGAACCTGCTAACAAAGACTTTGACGAAAATCGTATGAACCAACTAACAAAAGCTTTGATGAGAACAGAATAAACTAAGTAACGGAGGCTTCGACAAGAAGAGAATAAACCAAAAAATCAAGAGTTAAATAAGTAACTGTCAAACATTTTTGGAGTCAGATGACGAATCAACAATCAGTGTTAGAAAGACTCAGGTGTAGAAGTGACAAGTGTGATCCTCATTCGAAAGAAACGAGGGAATGTGTATTTAACTTGGGGTAGTGTTTTGTTTACATTGTAAAATCACAGCCTAAAATATGGACACAATAGAGGAGCGGTAATTTTTGTTTAATAATGAATGATTCAGTTTATACCGTTTTTTTTTCATGAACCAAAAGAACAGAAAAATATTCAGTTAATATTTCCGACATTTCTTTTCAAATTTGATGCTTCAACTTATTCTACAAAGCTTGTTAAACGTTTAGCTGACGTCAGAAGATCGGGTTTTATCCTAAAATGTCACCCAAATTATCAAAATCTGACTTGCTATGAATGTATAATACATGCCAGCTGCATCAATGGAGTTAAAAGGTTGAAAATTACAACATTTACTCCTTATGTCTTGAAAGATTAAAAAAAAAGAAAACGCTTCATTAGTTTCTAGAAAATCCTCCCTGAATGGGCGCTTAGCAATAGGGGTTACATTTGCAATGTTAATTTGTTAAATTGACTCCTTAATTTGTGTTCAACTGCATTCGGACTTTTTTTTTTTTCAAAATCTATTCTTTTCAATTATCTCTTCTCAATAAAAGTTGAGAAAAATATTTTATGGACTGTGCAACAGTTTTGTCAATTTTTTAATTGATCACCCAAGACACAAGGTTGTACCAAATGTCACGGGACGGCTTCTATTGAGTGACTAACTGAACGTTTCAAACAATCAGCGAAGGTCAAAGACATAGGTTTCATATTCGTATCATATTTTCGTTCGTACACACAACTTCTAAATGTCTATTTTCGCAAATTATGAGATGGCGTTCGAATCAACATGCATGCAATAGAACACTCTGACATAATAATTTGTTTGACGGATTGGAGAAAGTACACTGATATCATGGTAATAAAAATTACGCCAAAGATAATAGGAAAAGAGGATTTTCGCTTAACTTATTGTATAGGCATGTTTTAATTCTAAAAGAGAGGGAAGAAAATGAGAGCCACGAGACCTGCACACTACATTTCGAATTCCAGCATGCATTACAGACCAGGGATAACGGTGTATCGACAGTGCAAAAGACAATGTTGCCAATATATATATATATATATATATATATATATATATATATATATGTGTGTGTGTGTGTGTGTGTATATATATATATATATATATATATATACTCATAACCAATATCCGACGGAAATCTTTTATGATGTTCGTTTTAATTATCAGATTTCATCATTCTAACCATTTTTTTAGATATTGAAGCACTGATGATATCACTCCAGTGCCAACTATCTATACGAAGGTGTCCTCAGTCAAACAAAAGTGTCAGGAGATCATATCTTAGTCGAATTGTGTATAGTCTTGACCCATCCGTCAAAAATGTAGTGACTTCATTATTAATCTATGGTGTCTATTCAATATTTCCCCATTCCTTTCCATTTTATTGAGTTGCAGTCTTGTACATGTAGTAGACTTTTGTGGTTAATGCCTTCATGCTTCCATTATGTGGGGATTCAGATCCGTCTATTTTCACGAACCATCCTCTGAGAAGCGCTGATAACTCACATTTCCTGTATTAAAACCTATTCTTATTCAATAGTTGTATTTTGTTACTTTTTCAATCAACGTTTCCAGGTCTTTATTGTTCTTAGCGATTAATTCCCAGTCATGCATATCCGTTTACATTGGGAAGTTTGCATTTCATGACGTGTTCATGAATTGTTCTCTTGTGTGTTGTTATCAGAAACCTTCAACTAAGACAGCCAACATATATTTGTTCAGTTTTTACGTTTGTTTTTCGGGCTGGCTACATAAGTATTACATACATAAGCCTCACCAATAGAGCTGAAATTTTAAGCATTTACTCCCCATCTACGAAAAAAAATGTTTACTGTTTTGTTTAATAAATTGCTCCCTTAATAAGTTTTTCAGCAGGGTGCTCATTTTGCAGTATAATATTATGGTAAACTGATCCCTCTTTTTGTGTCCAGCAGGTTTAACGACTGATTTTTAATGATCACTTCCTGAAATGAGACAAGAGAAATAACTATTTCACTGATCACCTGTTTCAAAATTTGATCACTGCCAACACTCATGGAGATACTAACCAAACTTGTTCTAGATTAGAACTGAAATCCAATCTCTGTAGTTCTGCAAGCTATAGTGATTACAGGTAACTAATCACTGGATGTCGTTTGTCAATAATCTTTTCTGTTCCTCTTTCCTTTAGGCGACAAACGTCTTCTTGGGTAGCATTATCAGCAGAAGAGATATTCCCCTTGTTACGGATCCCTTTCTTTTTACAAGAAACCGTCAAATAAGACTGTCAACATTGGTTTCTCTCAGTTTCTAAGCTGGTTAGGTAAGCACCACACCAACAGCCAGCACAGATGTCGGTAAAGTGTTCAATTTCCTTATCATGTCAAGATAAGAAAAAAATCGATTCTTTACCCCCCCCCCCAGGTTCCAAGGAGGTTTCAATTTGAAATGTGGGTCCTTTGTAAATTAATCCTTTGGTTCAGGTCCGCTCATTATTCTTAAAATTTAGATATTTTTATCAATCACTACCAGAAAAGCATTCATTGATCACCCTTTTTTCAAACTTTTTAATTGATCATTCCTAACAAAAAAAGCTGCTAAAAAGCATATGCCATTTGGCTGTTTCTATCAAGTGACTAACCAGACTTGTATTTCAACTGTTAATAATCTCGTTTTCAACATTATTTCTAATTCTTAACCTTAGCCCAGACTTGCACAAAGTCAGATGGGGAGAAAATGAAGTAAGAATATTGTGTTTCACCAATCTTTTCTCTGCCTTGAGAAAAAGCATTGGAATATTCGTTTTTACTTGGGTTCGAACACAGACCAACATGCAGAAAAAGAAATACTTCAGCTCCAAATATGGCCTTAACTCTATCACAAGGCTATGAGTGTTGCGTGCTGAGTAAGTATCAAACTTTCCCCAATAATAATAATCCGCCAGATTTGTTTGCTAACCTTTTACTCGTTATCCTCTTTTTAATGTTTATCAGTAACTATCAAAAAAAATTGTCAACACAAAGAGAGGTTTCTTTAGTTTTCAAGTTGGTTGGCCTTACTATCTGGCAATATATCTATCATGCATACCATCAATCGAGATAGGAGGCTTGAACTTTCAGAATGTACACCTAACTGCATAAAAAATGAACCCCTTTCCCCTAACATAGGTTTTAGTGAGGACCTAATTTAGAATGTAAATTTATGCTATATTGGTCACTTAATTTCTGTACAGCTGCATTCGCACCATTTATTTTTTGGAAATGCAGACATTTTTAGTAATCACCACCAGACAGAAGACAAGAGGAGTAACTTAAAAAAAAAAAAGAAAAAAAGGTGTCCAATACTTTTGCTCATATAAATACGGCGTCAATAGACATAATGTCTATTAGCAAGCGATAATGCAAGTTGTTTCCACTCAATTCATTACCAAGGTTTTGTATGAAATGCTAAGTAGATAATATTCGGTGTGTATTGTCTAATATCAATTTGAAGATTTTTTTTAAGTAGATTCGTCTTCACTGTGAGAATTTCACTTTTAAGACTTGAAAACAATGATCGATATATAATTACCGAGAACAGACACATTCATTGTAGTTCATATAACGATGGCACAAAACTGTTCGTGAACAGCATTCTAACAATGAACAAACATTGAGTCAAAAATAAGTATCGTTTGTTCACAAAAGTTCCATAAAAATGTGCAAACTGTCAAATGCTATACAAACAGTAGCGCACAATCAGTGAACTGTTGCTTAATGTTCGTGTCCAAATGATTATTGCTCGCTTATACTTTTTATTCCTTTTTTGATAATTAAAAAATATATTTAAAAAGTGTATCAAATAGAGGATTTTTTTTTCAATAACTTTTATTCGATTGAGTATTACTGTTAATTTGTTCGACTACGACTTACCTTCAATTTAGGTGTTTAGTTGCTTTTTAATTTTTCTAATCGTTAACTGAATCCCCACATAATGAAGCAATGAAGATATTAACTACAAAAGACTACTGCACAGATTTTAGTTATGATAAAAATTCTTTATTACAGACTTTTTCCTCACCTGCTTATGCACAGGAGACGTAAATGAAAATGTTTTGTTTGTTCTGAAATCAAAAGGAAAAAAAGACCCTTCCTTGTTTATATAAATTGCAGTAGAAGGGAGAGAAAGAGTAAATCAATGGATAAGTTTTCATAACTTTAATCAGGCCTTAAAAAGAAAAAAAAGAAACTTGAAGTTAAGCTGAATGTGAAGAGTAGTCAGTCATATAAAATAATAATGATATAGAATTCATATATCGAATATAAAAAAATGAAAATTATGTTTATTTGACGTATAGTAGAGTCTTTATAGTTCAGCCATCCTCTCTGAAACAGACATATTTTTTTCTCAAAATTTTAATATAGCTATAAACTGTACTTCCGCAGCCGTGTAGTCGTTTAATAAACCTCTTAGTACAATTGCTATCCAAACTTTAACCCTGCTTTCTTACGCTACTGTAGCGTACTTTGCAATACGCTTTTTCTTTATTTGGCTTATCGAATATGAGGATAGAATTGAATTATGCTTTAATTTCAGCATGTTCGAATCAAACACAAAAACCTTACTCACATGACGCTATAACTCGCGGGCAATTATTCATTTCCAATATTCCAACTGAATTCAGTGGTACGCACCTCACCATATAAATCACTCGATATTTTAATATCACAGGACAGAAAAAATGTTGAATCAAAAAGATTGAATTCGAAGAAAATAAATTTCATCACAAACAATTCAGTGGAAGCTAACCAAGTTCCATTAATGACGTATCCAGAAGAAGAGGACATTTCTCATGATGTCGTTATGGCAAATTGACAAACTCAGCTTATAATCGAATAAGTCGAATTTTCTCAAATGTTATGCTCAATTCCCAACTCATCTTGTACTCACGGTCGATTCATATTCAGGAATATGCGATATTCATAAAGCTTAGCCTAACCTGTTACCTAGTAAAAATCGAACTTACTACATAAAAATAATGGTTTACTACGCTAGTTTGTTAACCATTTCTCCGAGACGAGTCAGACAGTCCAAATCTTAATTTACATAGATTAGCTTTGTTTTGTACATGGCAAAAATTTTGGGACACTCAGTACGGATCGAATCGAACGCACGATAGTAATGGTCTCGTAGACTAGCTTGCAACACATTGCCCTGTCCTGCCATTGTAGGTATTTACTAAACTCAGTTTAATCTGGCACAGTGCCATCAATATGAAGTGTCCAGGAAAGATCAAATTCACTACACTGTACTAATGCTCTGCTAGAATAGTTATTCACTAAGTGTAGCTTAGTTTTGACTCAGGTCTATGCACATGATTTAATAATGGTGATCTGCATGAATACCTTGCTTACTATGAAATCCATTACAAGACGTATAATGATCAGCAAGAATAATTTATTGACCATATCTCCTGGGCAGGGGACCAGTTCAGTTGTATATTTTAGCTTAGTCTGGCACAAGACTATCTATATGAGGCGCCTAGAAGAAATCAAACAATTCACAGTGTAACAACTGTCTGATATACCAGCGTACTAACCATCACTCTATAGTGAGGCACTAAGTTCAGTTTTTATAAGAAGAAAATAAGGCATAAAATCTCTCGGGGGTTACTTAGATTTACAAGCTTTTATTTAACCAAAACCTCAAGAGAGGACAATGCAAAACAAGTTTGGTTTGACGTCGGAAATTAACGCGCAAACATGTGGGATAGGGACTTCTTCACTTCAGTCCTCGCAAAATACAAGTACTTAATCACAAATCTGCATCCATAAAGGTCAAATTGATCTTCAAAATATAAATTTGGATTATCAGCAAGCTCAGATTTACAAGCTCATTGGATACCAAATCAATTCTAAGTAGAAAAATAACAATTTCATCTCCAAGATGTTTTCTAAAAAAGAAGTGCAGATTTTTTTTAGAATTCATTTATCGGCTTCCCGAATGTCTTACGCCAGTCTTACTTGTTTCTTTTTTCTTCTGCTTTACCATTTTCTCAGCCTTTTGATTGTAGGCGGCTCCAATTGGACATATTCTGACTGCTGCTTGCCAATCAAGTGATGCGTTATTGAAAGACAATCGAACAATGTTCAGAGTCGATCTGACACCGGACCCGAAAAACAAACAGTGACTCTAATTAGATTATTTTAGAACGGGAGCTTGTGATCAATGCGCACGACAAGAAGTAGGACAAAATAGGATTGATAGTAGCCAAAATGGCCAAGAAAGTCAAAGGGATGTCCGGGGAAGAGGGATTAGCAAGAATAATGTCCTAAAAGCGAGAGAGGGTAGAACGCTGGGGCAGAGCAATGTCAGTTTATTAAATTTGGACTATCGCAGTTCCTCCATCATTATTTCGTCTTCCGAACGATCAACGATCGCTTAAGCAAACATTCCGGAGAGCATTGACACAATTGATTAATTGATTAATGATAATCAGTTGCTTGTCAGTTTTATCTCTTTCCTTTTAGAATCTTTCAACAGACTTCCAAGAAAACGTCCATATTCATCATGACAGTTCAGATTCTATCGCTTATTAGTTTTTACATCGATTTTCATGCAACCGCTGAGAAAGATAGTTAGTTTGGAGATTAGACTCAAAAAACGAATTTTTTCTGACAACTTTAGCTGTTGATTCGTAAAGCAGTGTGAATTGAAACCACAAATACCCCTACTGAATGATAAAATCATCGTATTTTCTTGTTTCTCAAACAATAGACAAGATCATAGGACCTTGAATTCTTGTCTTTTAGCCAGTAGTAAATACTTCCTGCCTTTACAGAAAGATTCCTGAAAACAATCCAGGTCGTGTAACTGGGGATTCTTCCCTCGGACCCCCTCTCCCCATTGCATTGATAAGTTTGGAAAAAAATTCACGGTAATTAGTTAATTTTATGGTGGGCCTCTGTAATTAATTTAGACTGATACGTCTGGAGATATTCTACATCAAAGAACTAATCTACAGTGGCGTTTTTACTATTATGTGTGGTTGTAATCAAAGTCAAGGGGCAACCATCTGGCATAACGAACAGCTTTACCGAAAACACGTCCCCGCTAATCAGTTAGTTATCACGTTATATATATCAATATATATATATATATATATATATGTGTGTGTGTGTGTGTGTGTGTGTGTGTGTTTGCACGTGTGTGTGTATATGTACAATCATCGACCCTTACTTGGTACTCTACTTGTTACTGTGTGGGACAAAATGGCGTTTTCTGTACATGTGGATCAATAAGTCCGTGGTACGCTTGCTGGATTTTGATCGGTAATTTTCTACTGTATACCGTTTGGTCTATTTGACCTATGCAGAAGCGCTAAGTTAAGTGCATTGACAAGCAAGGAAAATCTTGAAAAACAAACATTGTTTGCGTAGAATATATGCTATTTACCATCATTAAGCTACGGGTTTATCGATTTATCTATCTATATTCATTTGCAAAATCTCCAGAAACCTAGAATATAAGAAAAGAGAAGTTTTTAGAATTGGTACTAACCAATTATATAACCTTTTGTTTCTCTTATATCCCTTATAACTAGAAATGGTCAGCAAAAACTGTCAGCATAGGTTTCTCCAGTTTTTAAGTTGGTTTAGCTGGCTGGCAGACTCGCTAACGGGATACGTATATATATATATATATATATATATATATATATATATATATATATATCGTGCGTGCAGGCTGCAACAGTATTCTTCATTATGTCTTAAAAATACGTGTTTGAAAAAAATATTCCCACCTAGATAGGTTTTCTATGGAAGTGGGTCGATTTGCAATGTTGCTTTATGCTAAAATGGTCCCTTATTTTATGTCCAGGAGGATTCACATTTGTTTGTGTTTTTTTCTTTGGTTTCTTTCGATTTTTTTAAAAACTTTTTTTAGTGTAAGTGCCCAACAAGAAGCGAGAGACGTAACCTATTCATTGATCACCCCTTATCCAATCTTTTAATTGATCACCCCTGACACAGTACCATGCTAAAATACATTGGACTAGTGATAGTTTCTATAACTAACCAGACCTGCTTTGAATATATAATACGCCAAAGTGATCAAATTTGCATTATCTAGGACCGGTTCCTAAAAGGGTAGACTGTAAGCTTTTAAATAATGTATAGTATACTGGACCAATTTTAGAGCTCACAGATAAAGCCCATAAATAAAAGAAAATGGACACATTTGTTTACCAGAAAATCAGTCTAAGACATTAATCTCTTATAGAGTTTAAACAAGATGTAGACTTGTCATAATTTGATATTTCAGATTTTACGATATTTTTTAAGGAAAGGAAGCGAAGTTTTCTAGAGGAAAATTGCCTTTTCTAGTCGGATTTCACACTTTGATGATATATTGGAATATTGTAAATCGATAAAGAAATGAAAAGAAAAGTTCCAAATGCGCATGGTAAAGTATATTCCTAAACTTTCACGATAATTTTATGCGAGTTTCATACTGACAGAATCTAGCCATTATGAATTCGTTGAGAATCGATTTCAAGGCCTATGTAATGTAATTTTTCAACCAAAGAGATTCGAGCTTTATGCGTATGCATCGTGAGATGTTATTTACTTGGCAGTAAGACACCCGCAAGCGATCTTGAGTACCGTGTGACAATCAAATTCACCATGATCGAACTTACCCGTTTGTTATGGCTCCTGCCGGGCCTTTCGGCAAAACATCGAATCACGTAGGTCTGTCCCCTGCCATCCAGGCTGGGTTTCTTCATTTAATTACTTTCGGGCATCAAGCAGCAGAATTTTTCAGTGCGTGGGTGAGATTAAGGAGAACGTGACGGGGCATTTGGTAAAAATCCCACCAGAGGATTTTATAGAATGTTTAAAAATTGGAGAGGGACGTTTGAATAAGTGTGTGAGGTCCGGAAGAGAAGTGTTTTGAAAGGTAAGAAGGAGTTCTTGCCCGTAGTTAGGCAATGTCTTTGTTGATATTTGAAAAATCAATACTTCCCTCATATTTCAAACTTATTGTATGGAAAGAACGTGGCAGGACGATAGAATTTCAAAAATTCTCGATATAGTTAACCCAGCCCCATTGAACATTCGTATTCAATAACCTGTTTTTTTGTTTTGTTCAAATTTTCAACTGAGACTTGTATATTGACCATTGGCATCGATGCTAAATACACAAATATCAAACTCACAAAGCAAGCCTGTTTGTTATTTAATAAACATAAGACTAAAAGTATCGGAACTAAGTGATTTTCAAACTCAATACATCGTAAGAGTCTGCGAGAGAAACATGTTAACAATTACTACACGATAAAATTCCCCATTATTCATTAAGCTCAGTTCGGTCGATTGGAATGCAACTACAGTAGATTGTAAAGATTAAGCTAACTTTCTTTGAAATACATGCTAAACATAGCACTATGATGTCTGACTTCCTCAATTTTTACGTAGAGAAAAATAATAAAGTGAGGGTTTAACTCACAACACAAGAACAAAAGGAAGCTTCTTGTTGGAAAATAGACGTAACATTATTATTTATTGGTCGATTGTAGTCAGACTGGCTTTACTCTTTGATAGCGGGTACCCACGAATAATATGTTAAATAACTGTGGCTGAGTTTAAGTTTTTCATATGTTGGACATTTATATCTCCTCCTGATAGTCACCTATGGAGCTGAAACATGGAACCTAAGCAAGAGACAGACCTGCAAACTGAGAACCATGCAACATGTACGAGGAAGAATTATGTTCAACCTCACATGGAGAGACTACAAGATAGCACAATACATTCATGAAAAGACAGGACTCTGAGACATCATAGAATCCATTAGAAAATTCAAATAGCAATGGGCTGGCCATGTCGCAAGAATAACAGACAACCAAAAGACATCACGACTCACAACATGGACCCCATAGATCACATGCGTAGGCGAGACCAGCAGGATACTAGATGGGGGAGTCAAGCTCGACAAATCAGAAAGTATTGGTTCTGCAACTCGCACGATGGACATTGTGGCATATCCTGGGAGGGCTGTGTCCAACATCAGATGTTAAGAGATTCATGATGATCATGATGATGATGTTGATGATAATCCGGAATTCGCCAAGCCCTTATTGTTTATAGAAAAAACATGGCGTTTATGAGATTGTGTTTGCATGTTTTCGAGCATCCAGACCTTTATTCACGATCACAAGTAAAGCAAACGTGAGAGAAGTAACTTATTCATTGATCACCCGTTTTTCTTTGATCATCCCCGAACACAACATATATGGGGGTTGGTGATTCATAATTTCCCTTTGAATGCTAGGGTTAGTTAAATTTAATTTCTCTCCCCAGAGTAGTTTGAATCTAATTTCTGTTTTCTGATTTTAGGTATCAGTGTAGGAAGCAGTTCGAAAATGGCACATCGATTTACTCACTCGGCGTCAGGCAACGCGCCATTTTGGGCTGCTCTCTTCACCGATACCTGAAATAAAAATCAGAAATTAAATTCTATCACTCTAAGGATCAAAATAAAATTTGTTCCACAAATATAGAGCGGTATTTACAAAAGTTACATTTAATTTCTGACTAGCAAGGATACGCGGCGTAACTCGGTAGAGACAGAAGTTCAAAATAGACAACACATCAAAAATATGTTCCTCATTCCTTTTTACATATCGCATCACATGGGAGACGAAATTATTCACATAGAAACCTAAATTCTTATTTCCAATGTGTGCTGTTTACTTACTATCGTAAAATGATAGCCTTGAGTTTTGATTTAAAATATCAGACGAAGAAAGAGGGTAAATAGTGAAATATTAATGGTTAAATTACTTGATAAAATGATATAAAAAAAACGTTATATGCTGATTACTTTCGAATTCTATTCGAAAGAAAAAAATCATTTATTAGTATGTGCCCCTAAGCTTTACCCTCCTACCATTTTTCCTTACCACTGACTTTTTAAGATTGAGAAAGGGTAGAGGGAGAAACAAAAACTTACACGTTTCACTTCAGCTGCAGCCGTTATGGGATGTTTCATAGCTAAAAAAGTGATATATATATATATATATATCTGAAACTTCCCTTCCATAACGTGCTTTTAATGAAAGAAATATGAGTGTCATTTATAAGAAGGAAGTGTGAGCAAAATCCTTGAATCAGAATTATTTTTTATGACGTTCAGAACCGGAGATTGGCGAGAGGATGATCTCGAATGACCTCATAAGTTAGCCTACGGGGTAAGTCAATTTTGATTGATTCTTGATGCCAAATATCAATCCCAAAAGTTAATTCTCATCCACATTGTTGTCAAAGAGACTAGTTTAAGACCATCATTGCATAGCAGACGTAAAGGTAGGCATTTTCTAGGCATGCATCCGACTGGTGTAAATGGTGATGTCAACCAGTGAGGATAAAACGCCTTTCATAACATCCATACCCCATATGAATTTCCAGTGGAGCATCCATTAGGGATTGAACTCAGGAACAGATCATCGCGGTGTAGAAGGCAAGATCATCCCCAACAAAATTATACTCGAAGTTGAAGTAAGCTATCCCATTTCATACCCAAAGATATATTCTAGGCTATTCTAGTTTATACCCCAGGGTATAAAAGTGACTTGCATATTTCATACCCAACATGGCCAAATTATACCTGGGGTATATAGCTTGCTAGTTCTATGAAAGCTGTGATATTTGTGATTGTAGTATTTGCATATATGACATATTTTGATGTATATGCGTGTATATAGCATGTGTGTAATTGTATACGTAACACGTGTGTATGTATTTGGTATATATGTATGAGGGTGCATATGTGGCATGTGTTCGTAAGTGTGTATATTCATGTGCTTGTATTTGTCATATATGTGTACGTGCCTGCATGTGTGAGCGTGTGTAACATAAGTGTATATATCTCTGAATTTTTGAGATGAAGTATTATTATTATTTGTATTGATATTTGGACCATCCTCATCTTGGTTGTTTTTCATACGTTTCGGCCGTTGCACTGTACAGCCTTCGTCAGGTATCATCTGTTAGGTGTGGGGAAGCAACGAACTGAACCTGCCGGATAAATAAAAGGTTCGGTTCGTTACTTCCCCACACCTACCAGATGATACCTGACGAAGGCTGTAGAGTGCAACAGCCGAAACGTATGAAAAACAACCAAAATGAGGATGGTCCGAATATCAATAGAAATAATAAGTGTATATGTTTATGCGATATGAGTGTATTTGTGGCGTGTACGTGCGTATGAGTTTCTCTTCTTGGCGTATGTGTGTACTTGCTTATGTAACATGTTTATATGGTATGTATGTGCATGTGTGTATATACTTGGTAAGCACATATGCGTATATGTATGCGTGTGTAGTATTTAGCACCAAGATTCTCCAGTCCATGCAATGGTTAACGTATTCTACTGGCTTTAGTCTGAAGAGGTTGACAGATCATGCGTTATATCTTGAAAATGTATCAGAGTACTTCAATGTTGTAATCAGCATTCATGGGTCGAGGAAAATCCAGTTACCGATATTTATCGAGATGTATATTTCATCTGCATAAAGTTTACCGAGATATATAATTTACCAGTATCTTGAGAATTACAAAAAGCTTGAGAATGAAAAAAGAATTTACTGAAACGAAAATGAGAGATTTGGCAATCTTTCAGCGGAGGGCCCATTTGAGAAAAAATGAATGGAGGATTTGGATAAATGTTTCAAATATTTATTCCATAGTAAAAGAAAAATGGAGAATTCGGATAAATGTCTCTTATCCGTTTGTAAAAAATGCATATTGAATTTGGGAAGAAAGTTTCTGAATCATAAATATAATTCTCAAATATTTATTACTTTAAAAAAAAAATGTACATCTTTATATTAATGTCACTTTTAAATTTCTGACGCCTGAGGAAAGGACCAAATTATGACACAGTTTGCATTGACCAGTACTTAGCTAAATGAACATCACAACCTATTCATTCCTAGGAAAATGAAATTAGCTTGCGATTGTTTGTTATAACGTTTCTTCTGAAATCCACATGTATTAGACCTATAACTTGAATTTTGAGTCTTTTACCGTTTCCAGTTTAAATAAATCAGTTGGTTTGTGAACAAAAAAAAAAAACATTTTTCTGTATAATTCACTACTAAGACTTGGATTTTACATCTCAACTTTTTCTATGTAAATGAGTGTTCGTGGAATACAATTTTAAAACTCTCATTACAACTGATATAAGTAACATCTGAAACTTAAATTCCATGTGTCTCACAATATTTCTCGTTGATGAAAAATTTAATTGATGGAATTAGTTTTAAAACCTCATATATCTTACATCTGTAATTCAAATTGTGTATCATGTAATTTAAACAACTGTTTTAAACCTTATTTTAAATCAACTGCTATAATTCATAAGTAACTCAATACATTCCTTGCAATTTACGCTCGTTCGTCTATTTTTTTGTTTTTATCGCATTCTTTCAGATAATACATTTTTTTAGGCAATAAATTCATCCACCCAAGAATGGAATTAGCTAGAAAAAGATTACCACTCCTATCTTAAATTCTGATAAATAAAAAAGCTACTGAAAATTAAGATGAAGGTAAATGCTAGAAGTCAATAATTCAATAAAGATTTTACAATATTTCATCATTGGAAAAGTAAATACAAATACTCGAAGTTGAATTAAAAATCTCAACATGAAATGCCCAACTGTCACGTGAAAATTCAGTTGACAAAAACCTATTCAAACTGCTACATATCACGTAGATTATTCTTATCTTCACATTTTTAGCCAGAATTTAAAAAAAAAAGTTTTCGTAAAATTAATTGTTTTTTGCTTTTTTAAAATTATTTTATTTCATTTTGACCTTCTCATTAATTTGTATATGAATTGCACATGTCCTTAAATTGTTATCGGAGAGCATTTCCGTCAAATCTGTGTGCGAAATATAATCAGAATCAGATACTGCATTCCCGATTACTTGGTTTATCTGAGTTTAGAGGCATAATGAAACATTGAAATACAGACTTATTTATAGAAAACACAAGGGGGTATAACTTTATGATACATATAGAATACGCTTTCTTGTTTTATGCCTAGGGTCATAAACTTGACTAAACCAGAATATACCCAGGTTATAAAAGAGGTTAGCCTATTCTAACACCGGCTAAAGTTTAGTTACGGGAAGTATATTTCAAGCTGTTTCACCGGGAGCATTTGCTTTATAGTTGTGTCTTTTCCTCAATCATTATTTAAGACATATTTCTGTCTGGTGCTTAGCAAGTTGCACGTCTCTACAGAATGGTAATCAATAAGTATTCCAGAAGAAAAATTTTCCTCTGCATCAACAAGTGAACCGTATTGCCTCTCATATCTGATCACTGTCTGGTTGTAGTGCCTCCATAATTCATGTTAGCAACAAACTATCATCACTAATTACACGTATTTCTTTAAAAAATTGTACCTCGTACAATGACGTAAATGAACTCTCTTTGGCCTAATTCGCTCAATTGTCGCTCGCGTCGAGTTAAGTTCGTCACTGATGCATCGAGACAAAAATTTATTTATTCATATGGTTAGAGAATTGTTCCGCCATTTTGTAGTGTGTGTTGCGCACATGTATGCACGCATGTGTTTGTGTCTGTGCCTGTGCATGTGCAAGGATGCATGTGTGTACACACGTGCGTGTGTGATCCGATCATTCACCCACGCAATTAATACATAACATTTCATCTGATGAATAGTATTTTCGTAGGTAGTCGAGACCTCGTAACAATATTCAGAATATTCAATGTACATATATTATCTCTCCAATGATATAGTTCAATACTCATTCCTTTCTTGGCATGACATAGTATAGTTTCACTAAAGTTAAATAATGCTATGCCGTCAACTGGATGCTCCCTCAAAATGACCTTGTGTCAGCCAGTTCAAATCGAACTCTGATTAAATAATACATCTGTAAATGTACATTTTACCAGAAATTGTAATCGTAGATATGAGCTCTAACGTATTTCATTCCATTTATCATACTTAATTCTTATCTTTTTATGCAACATTAAGCTAATCTGTGACCTGTTAGGAAGCAGTACAATTGAGTGTGATAAGAATAAACATTATTTAAAAGATCATATGGCTGTTTAACACATTAGCAAATAAATAAATAACGGAGGAATCACTCAATGATCTGCATTTGCAGTCATCTTCTTTGAAAAAAAAAAGGTTTCTGGTTGGGTAATTGCAGGTACAGACCCCACATTGTAATAATTGTGTTGGGAATCCCCAGGAACGAGAATTCAGATACCATTTATTTGTCAAGGAATCCTTGCCATGAAGTGAGGTTTAACAAGGTAGAATTGAAGACCATTTCTACAGTAATGATCGAACCATTCTATTCTATTCTATACTAGTGACCTTCGGTTAAACCAAGCTCTGATTACAAAATATCAATCTTAACTTGATGTGGTGGAAGCAGGTCTTATTATCTCGTTTATTCTCAGTCTATTCGTCTCTTCTGACGCGACAGTTACGGATTCAAGAAATGGACCTATTTGGTCCGACAGAATTAATTGTGAATTGCTTTATATCATGTAGAAACCAGACTGTCGCCTTGGAAGAGGCGAATGGACCAAAAATAAACGAGATGCAAGTTTTGGTTGAGAACAGTTATTTGGCCTTTTCATTAACTTTATGTGTCAGTGATGTACTAAGGTGTTTCTGATTGGTGAAAGTTGTGCGTGTTTGATCCCTGGTAAAAAGCTATATTTGGAATGCTAAAGCAAGTCTATACCCTTTTGGAGTTCGGAACATCACGATATTTTTTCCTCTTCATTTCTCAACATTTAGCTGGAAGCAGAACTAAACTAAGCTGTCCATGAATTCATTTTTTCCGATAATTGAGGTTTTAGGACATACTTTTACCAATCAACTTTTTTTCAGCTCTCACAAAACATATACCCTGAAGATTCATTTATAATTCAATTAATAAGACAATTCTATTTTCGATGGAAAAATCTATAATAAGGACGTTTCTTTATGGTTCATGTATTCTTTCTGTGAAAATGAAATACTTTCTATTTCTGCGAATCTCCTAAATGTCATTTCTTAAAACATTCCGTTTGTAGCCGTAGAAATTTTGAAATCTATAAATATCAAGTTTGCTAACACCATGTAAGTGGGTTGCTTGAATAGAACTCACATTTAAACCCCGCTATAAGTACATCTGTATTGTGTTAGACGCCTAAACTTTCTTTCAACCCTTATTTTTGAGGGTCCCCTCACTGTGTTATGAGATATATAGAGATATCAGAAAAAAAACAAAACACATTATATTAGAGAAAAAACGAGTCAGGGATATCATCAAATCAATTCAAAAACTGCCATAGGTAGGTCATTTTACAAGACTGTTAGACAATCGATGGACATCACGACTCATAATTTGGATTCACAGATATAATATACGAAACTGAAATCGACAAAATATAAGATAGCAGGATGAATTAGAAGAGTTCAGACAATTTTGACCCCGCAACGCCGGTGATAAAGACTCTTGGTGAATCTTATGGGAGGTGTATGGTCAAATACAGACGTTGAGAGGATGATGATGATGATGATGATGAGTACATCGGCCCTCATTTGTATTTAAGTTGCGGGTTAAGGGAATGCATTTTCCTCAATCAAAATGTACACTGTTTAGGTTAATTCAAGATATTAAGTATGCAAAAGTAATTAACAGAGGCTCAAACATAGAAACAAGTGGTTGAGACCAAACACACCCACACAGACCTGTAAATGAATTATAAATTGTATTATATTACAAAGAATCTAATTTTAAATGATCTTCAGTCGCAAGACGATTAAAATATCACTCAATTTATATAATTAACAATTAAAGAAAGTGGGGTTGCTGCAGGAACATATTCTCGTTCTATTCGTCTCTTTCAACGCAACAGTCATGTATTTAAGAAATGGACATATTTGGTCCGACAGAATGAATTATATATATGTTATATATTCAGCTCAGTGGTGAGAGCCAGGACATCATTCCAAATAAATTTCGATATGATATGACGCAATTTATAATTCATTCTGTCAGGCCAATGCATCGATCTCAAATACATAGCCGCCTTGGAATATTTTCGATCATTGGATAAAATAAATATGAAAAAAATTAATAATTCCTTTGAGCGTCTGCTGTTGGACATAGACCTTCCCCAAGATTATATGCTTCATAAGTGACAAAGGAACATTTTTGAAAATTTGATATTTTCGTTATTTTTAGAGTTATAATGAACTCACTGGGCGTCGGAGAGCCAATGATGTCTTTTTTTTATAAAGGCTTGCAACTGCCGTCTCGAATCCTTAGGATTAATGCCTCTGAAAAGTGACAATTCATCTTATCTTTTTTTTGCGTTAATAGTTCACCTGTCATAGTGGACTGTCGAATTAAATTGTACCCGTTTTTCATAGTTGCGTATTGGTATGGTTTGTGGTTGAAGGTACTGTTAGTGTTCTTGGTAGAAAAAAAACAAAAAAACAAACATATTGTATTGTATGCTTGGGGTTAGATTATTAAAAATTCTACCAAACTGACATAAATACTGAGAGATAGAGAGATTCGCGTCCACGGTAACCTATGACGAACCTAACATATGGGTGCAGTTTATCATTTTAGTTACATATTGAGTAGAACTTTCTTTTACAAAATCTTGAAATATTTCCCTTCAGAAAATTGGCAGCTTTTCAATAGATTTTAAGGTCTAATAGAAATCACTTGAAATTGAAAACTTTTCTATATGATGGTGTTTTGTTGCTCTCAATGATCTCTTTACCGTTCAAATTAGTTTTTCTATGTAAGTTTGAATGCAGACCACATTGAAATATATACTTTATTTTTTTGTGAAATTTGACTTTAAAATGTAAGTAGTAGGTAGATTGTGTTTTGCTGTTTTAGGTATGTCCTTGTTTTTCGTCCGTGATCCCTCATCGTTTCCACCAACACAGATTCCAAGGCAGATCCTCATCGAATGACCCCCGGGTAGGATTTTGCAGATCATGGCTGAAGCCACGGAAGGCCTGTCTATCCACTCCTAAAAACCTTAAAAATCAATTTTCTCTCAACTGAGAATTCATTTGCTCACTCGAGGTATTAGTATTTGAACTAGCATGACTCTGAAAGCTATGCATCCCCTTCACATATGTTTAGGACGAAAAGATGATGAAATAACCTTCCCTGAATGATGCTGTTTCAGAGAATAAAATATTTTCATCTGAGGGAAATAAGTCTAACATGCTAGGTGCAGAAAAAAACATTTCTTGGCAGTTTTGTTTTCTGAGACACACAATCCCAATAGAATTTACATTTTAACTTTAAAAATTCGACGTAAAATTATCTGTGATAGGTAATTTAAGAGCCACTGATTTCGAACATGCCTTTGCTTCTGTTTCCTGATGCGTAGTTCTCGACATCGGTCAGCACGAATCCATGTACATACTTCAGCATATAGTATAGTCATGTAAACATTCCATTTTTCAACCGCTGAGTTAATATCTATGTAGTCCGGAAGTATCCAAGTCATCTTCAATTCGATCACTATCATTTCAACATGTTTTCCCATCACAATTTTTGATTAGTTTTAAGGTCCTGGTGCATTTAATATATATTTTACATTCTCCCGATAGTCAATTATAGAGCTGAAACATGGGACCTAACTGAGAGACAGACCTTTAAACTGAGAACCATGCAAGGTGCACGTGAGAGAATCATATTCATATTTACATGGAGAGATCACAAGACAGCAAAATATGTCAGGGAGAAAATGAGAATCCGTGACATCATAGAACCTATTAGAAAACTTGAATGGCAATGGTTAGGTATTGCTGCAAGAATAGCAGACATCCAATGGACATCACAACTCACAACATGGATCCCCAGAGATCACACACGAAATCAAGGTTGACAGTAGATGGAGAGATGATTTAGGCAAATCCAGGGAATACTGGCTCCTCGATGTCCACCATAGAGAATTGTGGCGGATCCTGGTGAAGGTCTTTGTCCAACAACGAACGATACAAGACTGATGATGATGATGATATTTGTAATTCTATTCTTTGTTTTGGGGTTCGTCATTTGATTTACCATAACCTTGTTTCTCAATCAACATCTGTTATTCTTAGAGTACCATTCCTCTTTCCTCTGTTTTTTTTCTGGCTATCCATCGTCTTTGTACTCTTCAGTTGTTACTATTTTTCCTTTTGTTATCTCCACTTACTTTCCCTCACACTTTCAGTTCATTTTTCCTATTCGTCAGCACCCAACTCCTCACCCTACTCCATATTTAGTTCCGTCGTTCTGCTAACTCTCTAACGCTACTGCTTCCCTCTATTTTCACTTTTTTCCTCTCGCCTTTTCATGTTATATCTTTATTTTCATTCCTCTTCCCCTTATTTTTAGTTTATATCTCGCCAATCAGATTCATATTCTCTCAATTATTGTTGCTGTTGTTTCTTTTTTAATCATCATCATCATTATCAGAAGCAGCAGCCATATAACATCCATTAATGTACATAGACATCCCCTCGAATCTACCAGACCTCTCTATCATGGACATTGTGGATATAATAATTTCTCCGCCTGTCTAGTTCGTCACACCATCTCATAATTTGCCAAACACTTTCGCATATGATCTCTAGGGATCAGTATTGTGCGTCGTGATGTCCAGCGATTGTCTGCCATCCATGTAACATGACCAGCCCATTGTCATTTGAGCTTTCTAGTGGATCTTATGATGTGTCAGACTCCTGTTTTATCCACTGTGCTGTCTTGTGATCCTTCCCTGTGTTGTTAAAAATGATTATCTCTTATGCACGTTGCATGGTTCTGAGTTTGAATGTCAGTCTTTTGATTAGGTTCTGTGTTCCAGCTCCATAGGTGACTATTGAGAGAATGCATTGGTTGTACACCCTACTTTTTTCAGGACTAATGGGATTTCCATGTTCTTGAAGGCTGCGTTTGCTTTACTTAACATATACCTTCTCTTCAACACCCTTCTGTTTCTTGGATGTCTTATGCTTCTTCCTATGTCATATTTCCTTCTTTCTATGCATTTTCCTCTGGCTATCAATCATCTTTTTCTCGTCTCTCCCCCAAAAGTTTTTGCTGCTGCTACTACCAATACCTCCCTCTTTCACCTCCCCCTACCTACTCTCTCACTAAACTCATTTTACCTCTTTTTTACTTTCAGTCTATTCACCTACTTTATCCTCTGGCTCCTCGCTCTTCACCCTTGCTAGTTTCCTCTCTGTGTTAACTTTCGGTTGCAACTGCTTCCTTCTGTTTTTATTTTCTTTCGCATGCCTCTAGTTGCTATCTCCTTTCCGAACTTTCCCAGCCATTTCCCCCATTTTTTTCTTTACTTCTCGCTCTCTCTTATCCATCTTTTCTGTTCACTCAGTTAATATTGCTATTTCCTTTACTTTCTCACTTGCCTCCTACTCTCATTTCTATCCAACCCTCTTCCACCCCCTTTCTCTCTCTCTCGTCCAACTTTCTCCACTCTCTCTTCGCTTCTTCTCCTTACAGGTACACAATATCTCTTTGCCTCAATGATTTTCTTCTCATATTTTATTTTTTCACTTGATTTCCTTATCATTCTCTTTTTTTTTTTCTACAAATTTTTTTTTTCTTCGGAATTGTCCAATTTTATTTCCATTTTTATTTTTGTTTTTGTTTTCGGAGTCTTCAGCTGCCCTTTTTTCTCTTATCTCTTGTGCCGTGTTTATTTCCTCTACGTAAAAAAAAGCAATCCAAGACAAACCAATGCCATTATCAAACCGAGACTGTTGCCAAAGTACATCCTTTCGCCTTTCGCCACCGTCAATTCTATCACTGCGTAAAACATCCTTGCAATTTCACTTCAGCTACTTCTTTCTCCGCAGCGGACCCAAGTCTTTATGACATTTTCAATACTGCTTTTTCTCCATTTATTCACGATAACACATGCAAACCCAACTCATAGACTCGATATATATATATATATATATATATATATATATATATATATATATATATATATATATATGTACTACTTTTACTTGCTGATATGAATATCATTCGCATTAAAAGGAATAACACTTACAATACCACTACTACTAATAAATGTACGAATATTCATAACAGTAAAAAAAATTGACTCGTGGTAAACAAATAAAATGATATATTTCGAACCATCAACACATTGGTAGGAATAAATGTAACGGCAGGTGTTTTAGATCCAAGAAAAAAAAAAATAGTTGCTAAGTTTGTCAGTCATTTTATCTATCTATTTATCTTTTTAGGGGCTTACATGATACACTCAAATACATGTGATTCATTCCCATTGAATCTAGGCTGTTTCCTTCATTAGAAACCTTCAACCAAAAGTATGTATGTATCAAGCGTACAGGTCAGACCAATGGAACCAGAGGGATGGATTCAACGTTTACTCTATATTACGTTTGAAAAAAAAATCTTTTTGACCCCTCCTTAAATAGGTTTTCAGAGTAGGTTCTTTTTGCAATGGAAGTTTATGCTAAATTGATTGCAGGTTTGTATCCAGTAGGATTCATACTCGTTTTATTTGTGTTTGCTTTTTTCCAAATTCAGACATTTTTAGGGATCACTTCCGAACCAATTCAACAATCCTCCATTTTTGATGATTCATTTAAAAAAAAAATCCAATTGATCATCCCTATCACGACATGCTACCAAAATACATTTGTCATATGACTGTTTCTATTGAGTGATTACAAAAACCTGTTTTTGTTTCTTTCTCTATTTTTTGCGACAAAATGATGACAAAATGATGCAATTAGAAAGTAATAAATCACCCGTCGAGATGTTGTGTCAGAAAGTTTTTGCTACTTAATGGACGGTTCACCTGGCTCCGATTTCAAAAGAAGAATCGATACCGAACAGGAAAACTAGAAGAATTGCGAGATAAAAGATGAACATAACGTTTTTGTGAAACTTTGGTGACGACGAAAGAATTTCTGTGTTTCTTAGATGGGAGGAAAGGAGAAACGATAGACAATATAACTAACCAGCCTGCTAAAGGGTCCACTCCTACATATATTCCAACTTAAGCTGATTACTATATCTTTTGTATTGCATATGTAATAGATAATTTCGTAGATATGCAAGATTGGCAAATCTGACTCAGTCGGTAAGAATTTCCGTAACCAATCAGTTAATCGTGATTTCAAATCACGGTTGGAGAAGGCTGATGGATATAAACATTATATAATTATTTTAGTATAAATGTACTGACTTATCAGTGTGCATCTGTAAGATGAAGTCGGTGAATGTGTAAAACTTGTCAGTTTGGCTCTGTCGTTGAGAGAGCAGCATCTCAACGCATTGTTTTCTGAGTTTGAATCACCATACGGGCAGGTTTCTTTACAGATGAATTCATTTACTTGTCAAAAGACACGACTTACAAGCAATTTATTATGTTTTTAGATCAAGCGATCGGAATGCTAATTTTTACTGCCCTAAATTTGATGAAGATGGTTCTGGTGGTTGTTGTTACAAAAGAAATGCAAATTCAACTTGGTATACTATGCATCCTCAGTTTACAAGAGTATTTTTCGTGTTGTTGTCAGAATTGCTGACTCAACGTTTGATAAATGAGAAAAAAGATCATATATATATATATATATATATATATATATATATATATATATATATATATACATATATATATATATATATATACATACATATATATATATATATATATATATATATATATATATATATATATATATATATATATATATATATATATATATATATATATACCTATATCAAAGAAAAAAACCTGGCCAAATGTACCAAAAACTACAGGAAGATGGTTGATTTGTAAAGCATAAACTAGAATTCTATAATGAAATAAAAAATGAAGAAAAGAATTAAAAAATTAACAAAAGATGTGGAAAAAGAAAGATAATCTGTTTCACTCCACTGTCCAATAAAGAGGGTAATAACAAAAGTCGGCAAAATATTCTCAGATGTAGTTAAAAAATATTCTGCCAATCGAATAACAAATTGCACCGATATTTCGACCAAAACAAATCAGAACTGTTATACTACTGCATGCATAACATGGATAGAATAATCCTTTTCCACATTGATAAATTTCAAATCAAATGAATGACGAAAAATCGAATAGAAATCTAGATAGGAAATCCTGTTGTAGAGAACCAGAAAAATCCTTGCTACAAAACAATTGCCAAACACCAGAAACTTTACATAGTGCACAAACATATACACAGACAGATAAAAGTGATTCTGAATTTTACATTAAAATCTCTAAATTTAATTTCCAGAGCAAATTAGCTATTCACAATACCTCCATTAATCTTGCAAAATACAAAAACTCACCATCTCTTCATTTCTGCAATCTCACAGATGTGGGAAAATCCAACGATGGAATGGAAAACATTAAAAAAAACTTGATGTGTAAAGGAACTTTCATTCGAAGTACAATTTGTGCAACGAAAGAAAGCTATTGATTTTGAAAATTACGGATAAAACTAAATTATTTAATTAGAAGTGAGAGACTGGTATGAAATGATGGCACAGGATGAGATCTTCTTTAGCGAAAAAGATAATAATAAAAATAAAGAAAATTAAATTAAAGAAATAAAGAATAGAAAGGTATCAAAAACCCCAGTACATCTTACAAAAGAACATAAGAAAACAAGAAAACTATAAAACCATAAGAAAGGTAAGAAAGAAAAAACATAAATCAATAAATAGTTATAGGAATCAATCACAAAATAACCTTAGTAAATTATGAACTTCAGAAACAATAAAGAAAACCTCGAAATGAACTGAAAAGATACAATAAAGTAACGAACCATGACGGAACCAGGAACAAAAAACAATTAGAGAAAGGTTTTTCTTTTGTAAAAAGGGATAATGAAAAACTAAAAAAACATGCTTGGAAACAATGCTTGATTGAAAATAATGTGAATTAAAGATGAAAATCATCCTTAAACCAAAAATCTCTCAATTTAACAAACAAATAAAACTATGCATCCACCAAAAGTAAAAAAAAAACCAGAAAAACAAAAACATCATAGAACAATTGAAAGCAAAAGCAACTAATTCTAATGTAATCAGAGTTAAAAAAAGCAAAAACATGATAAAAGAGTATCTTATAAAGCTTATAAAATGAATAATTACAATTCAGCCCAAACGTCATGCTCCAATTCATAGTTGAAGTTATATTCTTGGTATATGAATATAATTGTATCAAAGCCAAGTTATATTGTTTATCTGAGGAGCTGAATAAAGCAACGTGAACGTATACCATTGTCATAGACAAAATTTACGTATTTAATCGATATATTGTCTCTACTCTTATGATAGAGAACTGTTGGGATGAAGATTTTCCATAACAATATGTACAATTTGTGGTATATATTTCTCACACACACACACATACACGCGCACATAAACGCGTATATATATATATATATATATATATATATATATATATATATATATATATATATATATATATATATATCATAAACTATTTCTTCATTATATGTATATATGTAAATATGTGTGTGTATGAGTGTGTGTGTCTATGTATGTGAGTGTGTGTCGTCCCAATTATCTACTTGCACTTTGCTAATATCAGTTGTACTTTTTTATGAAGTTAATTTAACACTTGGACCAGTTTTCCTCATATTAAATACTTTTTATCACTATGTTTTTGGTCGGGTAACTTCTGGCCGTTAAAGGAAGTTGTGTTAACTGGGATGAACGAATAGCTTCCGATGAGAACGGAAATTGCATTCCATATTTCCCAGCTTCTCCCGTACACTCATTGCGTTAATGAATTCGACCATAAAAGTGTGATGGCGACACGGGGCTAATAACTCTCTGAAAAAAAGCCACAATTGGATGATGAAAATTAGACAAAAGTTAATAATGAAAATGCTTTATCATTTCCAAGATTGAAACGGAGGAAAGTTGCCCATGACTCCAGAGTAACTCTTTTGGCCTCGTCTGTCTGGATTCAGTAGTAAGATTTAGTTAGGAGGAACGGAGAAAGACGGGTGTATTAGATGAGAAGGGCTATCAATGTGTCACGCGGTTCACTCAACCACGACGGTCGCAGTCACGTTTTTTAGCAAGCAGGTGCTGTCTTCGCTTTGTATCAAGTAGGATTATGTCCAGTGATGAAATACAATCCACGGCGAGGGGAGGGGGGTCGTTTCCTCTCTACGAATGGAAAAGGCAAGAGAGGGCAAAAAACCTGAGTCGAATACACCATCACACAGTTCATCACCATGATCAGTCTTTTATCGTTCGTAGTTGGAGACCTTCTTCGGGATTCGTCACAATTCTCTATTGTGGGAATCGCTGAGCAAATATTTTCTGAATTTGTCGAGTCTGTCTCGCCGTCTCATATTCTGTCGGCCCTGGTTCTGCATTTGATTACTGGGGATCAACCTTGTGAGTCTTGATGTCCTTCGATTGTATGTTCTTCTTGCAATATGATAAGCTCATTGCCATTTGAGCTTCTTAAATATTTCTCTGATGTCTCGTACTCCGGATTTTCCCTAATATACTGAGCTGTTCTGCAGTCTCTCCATGTGATGTTGAGCATGATTTTCTCATGTATGTTGATTAGGCTTCATGTTTCGGCTCCATAGATGACAATCGTGATGGAATTAATGAGAACGGAAGCAAAGACACAAAAGTGGTTCTTCATCCCCCTTTTATAAAGGAAGAGTAGAGACTCACTGTCCAACAAGTCTTTTAAAAATGCATTAAAGTTTTTTGTCTTCCTTTAAGAAAGATACATTTTCGCAAGTTATGAATGTATTAGCTGAAATAATCACCCTGTTGCATGGTAGTAATTGACTGTGAAAAAAAAGCATAAAGTTGCAATTCATGTACGGGTAACCTAAATAAATTTTCAAATATATCATTACCGAAAAGTTTGATTTATTTACTTTATGCTTTTGATTCCAGAAAATAAGATAAACAAGTTTCCCGATGGTAAAGTTTCGTACCCTTACCCAAACGATATTGAAAACAGCACAAATTTAAATTCATTAAAAAACAATTACATTACAATCTAAACTTCTGTTTCTATTTCCTTTATTTCTCTTTTTTTTCCTTAAGACTCTCTTTTTAACATCAACTGAGCAGCGATATGAAATTTATTACAACTTCAGACGTAAATTTTATATTTATTTATTCACATCCACGTGTATAATAAAGGATTTGAATGATATTTGTATTAACAGATTTGAAGAATCTGTGTAATGCAATATTTGAAGAATCTATGTATTCAATTGATAAAAATTAAACAATTAAAAAAAATATTTATATTATTGGAAAGATACCGTTCCACTAGGGCTTCAGAGAATAAACAAATGGCTGAAACAAAATTATTAAACCCCACCGAAAAATCTTAATAGGGAGGAGGTGATTTTCAGGAACCTATGTGCTGGAAATCTTCCATTTGTTCACATTTGTATACCTAAGAACTTTTATGGTATTATATTTTGTGATCTTTGTAAAACATGAAATGTTTTAATTACCATATCGAAAATGGAGCAGCAGTGGACGGCAAATAAAAGATTGTTGCAGTTTTTATTTCTCTCAGTTAACGTCTGAGAGATGCTACAAACTTGCTTTATAAGAAAAACAAAGAAACTACTTCGTCTTTGAATGTGAATGATATACAATAAGCTGCAGACAAGGCATTCGAATGACAAAAATGTTTCAGAATCATTTTAAATTTTTATTGTACATCGATCTTCTCTCACTAAAACACACGCACACTCACAAACACATGCACACACACACATTCACACATATATATGTGTGTGTGTATATATATATCTATCTATATATATATATATATATATATAAATAGATAGATAGATAGCCTTTATATATATATATATGTATATATATATGTATATATATATATATATATGTATATATATATATGTATATATATATATGGATGTATATATATATATATATATATATACATATATTTATATATATATATATATATATACATATATTTATATATATATATATATATATATATATATATATATATATATATATATATATATATATATATATATATGTATAACCCATAAAATCTAAATTGCTAAAAACGTACCTAAGGCTCCTAGGTCTTAAGTAGACTGTCTCGTATGGATGGGTGGTCTGACTGACTTTTAGTGAATCATAAGATATATAAGTTGGTATGTATCTCATAAATCTTTGTATATGCACGATGGAGCAAAATAAGTTTCCGACTTTAATTCTTTTGAACTGTTCTCATGTGTATAGATGTGTGTATGTGTTACACTTATCTAGGTGTTTTTAATTTCCTCCCTGTGATCAGAGTTTTAATAGCAAAAGTAGTGAATACTCCCCATACCGTACCGGATCGATTATTGCTAGTTATGTTGTTAATGTTCAAGGCAATGACATTTTTTTCGATTTTTTGGTGAGGTTTTTATAACAAAGACACAAAAAAATAAAACAGTATTAAAACAAATGTTCAAGTTATTTTGCACCTCAAAGTATAAATTCATGTTTGTTATGAGTCGAGTAACTTTGTTTATCCTTGGAAATTTCAACGTCCGTAGTATTTTATTTTTCGATCAACACACCCTGCACGCACAAACACCAGATCATTTGTCAGCATTAACCCTTGTCTCATCTTGTCACTGTCTAGCCTTGGGGCTCGTTGGCTTTCTATATCTGGGTAATCATGGGACAGGGTACCCGTGTCATGCCATTCAGAATTTGTCTGGTTATTCTGATGGGATTCGTAGTCAGAGTAATCATTATTATTCGTCTGTCCTTTTCTTCCAATTCCACATGACTGATGAAGTCAAGCAGTCACGTGAGAAAGCTTTCAAAAGTTCAGATGTCATCCTCTCTCAGCAGAGCAAGTATGAATTAGCGGTGACTTGATGGGCTGTTCCTTTGATGCCTGATCATGCAGTCTAAGTCTTGACCGAAAACTGGCAGGAACTTCTGGTCGAGAATTTTCATTCAAAATCCGACTGACAGTGAATAAGTCAGACTTAACACATTGAACGAAGAATCAAAAGAGGCGAGCTTGAAGTTGATTAGTTTCGATAATGCTTCCTGCCTCCTGCTAAAAGATGTTGAAAGCGTCTCTTGAAATTCCTTGAAGTTGGCTTCCCTGGAGTAATACATTCATATTTCAGAGGAAATGGTTGGAGCAAGTCTATTGATAAAAGAAGGAATTCTCCCTAATATATCTCTCCGAACGAATAAAAGGTATGTGTCTGTTTCTGTTAACTTACTCACATATTAACACACAAGCACACAAGCTCGCATATATATAAATATATGAATAAAGTGAGAGAGGGTTACATTGATAAGATTACGTAATTTATAAATAAAAACACGATGCATATACACGCACAAACACACACACACACACACACACACATATATATATATATATATATATATATATATATATATATATATATATGTATATATATATATATATTTATTCAATAATGATGATATATAATCGTGTTTACATAAAAAAGTGACCAATATTCCCAAAGGAAGATAGCAAGTATTATAAGATTCTTAAGGAATCCTCACTACGAATTTGCAATTATCAGGTGAGTTTTTATCGAAACTCATTTGATATTCACAGAGACGCTTGTCACTAATTTGTATTGATGTTTGGCCCCATAAGTAAACATATATACATATATATATATATAAATATATATTCCGAGGGAATAAATGCAATAAATCTTGAGTAAATACATAATAATAAGTATATAATCATCTATCCTTTTTGTTTATCTACATATATACATATATATATATATATATATATATATATATATATATATATATATATATGGCTATGTGTGTGTGTGTGTGTGTGTTTTATGTAGGAGGTACACGTTGCACAGTTTCTTAGAAAAAGTTGTTTATCCACATACCTTTCCATACCCTCTGCATTGCCAAAGTATTCACTGAATGAACATGATATTAAATTACTGGACCTTTTGTTATGCTACAATCATCTCCTCCGAAATAGTCACCTATTTCGCTGTTTGCACACTATTCCACTGAAATGCTACTTACAAAAGGTAGCGGTAATCGTCTGTACATTGCAAAAAATGATGAAATGCTCAGTTCTAAAGTTTAATAGTGGCCAACGAATTCAAAACGACTTGAACAAAGTATGAATCGGACTACAATTATAATATTCAAAAATTCAATCTGTTTGAATAACTTGATGATTGAATGGAAACCCTTTGTGTTCAGTATAAAATCACAGAGCAAAACATTTGTGGAGGAACCATTATCTCTAGCACTAGTCATTTGCTCGTAGACCCCTGCACAACGAAAGATGCCTAGTATTCAATACTACATATATATATATATATATATATATATATATATATATATGTATATATAAGGGTTATTATTATGGTAACTATACAACGAAGGGTATAAACTTATCAAGTTTCTAATACGCACTCTCGGAAGATAAATATCTAGTATATTTGCCTTTGATAATATTATACGCTGTGAGATCTAGGAAGAATCGATCCCTGGTTGCTGTATTTCTGAGAATATATCCCTGCGTGGGAGACGCTATTTGGGTCATGGGTTCAAATAATCCCACTTTCAACAATACTTTTGATCCGTCTCAAGGATGTGAAAATAATATCTGTGGTCAGTGTCAGAGCCGACTTAAAAGGTCAGGAATTTGAATGCTGAATTTCAAGAAAATCAACCTTTCTTCCCTCTGAAGATTGTTGTAATGTAATGTTCCTTGACACATCTCACCCGATTTGACCTTTTCTCACAACCAAGCTCGGTTTGGACAGTGTTAAAAAAAAAGACTAAATGGAACAACCCAAGTAAACTTCTATCGGTATAACACTAAACTCTGATGATTTTAAAAATACTATATCAAAATTGTCCAATTCAGTCAAAAAATAAGTTGATCCTGCTTATAAAGCTCAAGTTCTATCGATTAGTGTACGATGAATACTGATTATGAGCCAATCTAGTTTGCAATTCGATTTCCCGTATCGTAAATCTGAATTATGTTGATAAATGTTGATTTAGTCATATCACTCTTTTGAAACCGTCTTTTGAGTCTTAAATATTTTCCCAATTCAATTTTTTAAAAGATTATCACATATGACTAGTTTGTTCTTCAACGTTATCAGCCGATCAATACTTCTGTCACTTGAGTTAGCAACGTAGGACGACAATAGAGACAACCCTCTTTCCCTCCGGAGCTTGTCTAGCATAAATGACCTCGGATAATATACTTTTTCAGTTTAAAACAAATGATGTAGTCCCTTACTTAGACAGTTTCTCTTGGTATGCATCATTGGTGCTTTTCCCGTACCAGGATCAAAAGGCTGTTCAAATATTGAGCCCAAGGATAACTAAGATAGAGTTCTTATTTACATTGATCCAAGGATAACTAAGATAGAGTTCTTATTTACCTTGATCCCCAAGAGGAAAAGGTGTGACACAGGGTCGGTTTAATGCAGAGATATCACATCTGGGAATGTATGGGTAGGAACTGTGTGAAAATTCTCCCTTGTCCTCGCAACTATGTTGCAAAACGGGTAAGGAAGGTACTAAATATTTAGAATAAAATAGAGCTAGTATAATGAGATGCTTATCAATCATCACTACAAATTTGTTTCACGGTTGTTTGTGATTACCAGGAGATCTTTTCATGGAAACTCGCTTTATATTTGCAGAGGCGCCTGAAGCAAATTTGTGAAGGGGTTTAGTTCAATATCTCTCTGTCTCTCTCTGTCTCTCTCTTTCTCTCTCTCTCTCTCTCTCTATATATATATATATATATATGTATATATATTTCTTTTTGTAAGCTATCTAAATGAAATACATGATCCACAAATATACTTGCATATCTATTTGTGTAAATACATACTTCTACTAATACTATCAGTATCTCTTTTCCTTATATATATCTCTCTCTTCCCCCCTCTCTCTCTCTCTCTCTCTATATATATATATATATATATATATATATAAATATATATATCACACTAATCACGAATCCTGAGCTCTTTGGACATAACCTGAATTAGCAGTACCACGCCTGACAATTGTCTATGGCTCAACATCTGCATCGGTATGGTCTTAAACGGTCTGAACTCTGGTCTTGAAACCAGAGTTCTGCGCAACTAACAAAGAGCTGGTAATCGGAAAAGCCAGGTTGAGGCCAGAGAACTTGATGAATGATCCTTGAGTTTCGATGTATGTTTAGAATTTTCGTCTGAGATCGTTTTGTCAGTGCGGCACAACATTTAACAATCAAAACCTTTCAAAGTCTTCCGTTTGGATGGAAGTCTGGTGACCTGCAATAACATAGGAGGTCAGAACCACAAATCACATGATCTTTCTCGGTCCAACCTGAGCCAACACATTTATTTACTTACAAAATTCGAATTTAACTCAATATGCAGTATCATTTTTTAGGTCCAAAGCATTTTTATACTTCTTAAAAAAAAACAAACAAAAAAAAACGATATGAAAACTTTCCTATACATTGCTACAATCGGCTAGAAATTACCTCTGATGTCCTTGGATTAACAGAGCGTATGTCATAAATGGACGTCTCGTGAACCTCCCTGTCAAACATCAGGTCAATTGATCTTGTAGATTCAGCAAGGTAGTATAAGAAAAAACAGAAGCAGCAGGATCTCTATATGTTTATACCTATGTGTGCCAGTCTATCTTTTTATCTCATATACACCGAGAGAGATCGGATCTGTATCTCAATGACTCCACATCATTGGTAATAAGCCGCTGATTGTACTGGGAATTGCTCCATTTCCAGGTTGGAGTACGATGCGCCGTTGTTGCTGTGTTATGGTAACAAATATTTTTCGGTCAAAGTTAAGCCAAATAATTGTTTTATTTCCCATATCTTCATGACCGCAATATGACAAGAAAAAGAACATAGCACTCGTGAATTGGCCTCCAATGATTTCCAACGACTTTTAAGGTCAGAGCCACCTATCCCATCGAATATTACCATATCGTATCACTATTTGAGTGGCTTTAGATACTTTTGCACTTCGTAGCAAATTCACAATTATGCTACTTATGATCTCAGGTGACATAGAAAGACCTCCGATGTCGAAAGTCACATACTCCATGACCTTCATGCTGAAAAGGTGTCCAGTTGTAACGAATTCCAACGTCTAATTCTGATGCAAATCTGCAGCTAAGAATTGATCCATTCAGCTCGAAATTACCAGTATTGAGTTTTGGTGAACTCAAATGATTTTCATTGAAAATTATCTTTGTTTTCAGAATATGTATCCATATGCTAAATTTGATCTTCTTAGATATAAAATTGTAGCGCACCATTTGAAACATACATACACCTAGACTTGTACATTCACTTTTATACTGAAAAACTATATGATCCCCCATGATAGTAACACTGCATTCGATTTACTTTAAAAGCTGGAAACGACTTGTACACGAGACATACTATGAACAATTATTTCTAATAAAATATAATCGAATTATATATATGAAAGGATTTTATGGCCATTTTGTAGTTTTTGATAACTCTTATTTGGCTTCAGTGAATCTGACAGCGGCGATAAATTCTAAATATCGACGTTAATGTTAGTTAATATTTGGTTATTCACTTATTTTATATCTTGAAATGTAACACTGAGAGAAACTTGCATTGGTCATTCATAAAGCAATAATGACAATCTAAAAACAGAATTCAATTAGATTACAAGGTGTTCAAAAGGTCTTTTAAGGGTCTGTTACCCGCCACTTATGGGGACTGGTAGTGATAACAGTTATATCGTAGGTAGATTGGTCTGTGTATCAAATACTTTTGGAGAATGTGATTCAGTTAATTACTTCAACGAAAAGATGTCATTTAGCCTAATAGGAAAAGAATACATCATGCAACATTACGTTATGGACAAAGGCCACTGTGATGGTACGTTGACGGCTGAAAGTATAAACAGATTCTGTTTCAGCCTGTAAAGAATACGATCACACCAAACCTGAATGGTATGATTTGGCATTCGGTTCGACTGATGAAAACGTAAGAGAGGAAAGTCATCTCTCGTGAGGGAATTCGGATTAAGATACCCTAGATGCGAAAGAGAAACATTCAAGGATACCATGCAAGACCAGCACATTTCAGGATATCACATAAGATCATCAGTTCTTTTAATATCTGGCATTTTGAACCTGGCATGGAATTATATAAAACAAATTAAAAATGATATTTAGCGAGCACAAGGAGTTCTCACTATAATGTACTTCGATGGGAAAATTTGGGCTATAACGAACTCGTTGATTCACCCGATTTAACTTCGAATTTATCAAACACGTTGATCATAACATAATTTAATCTTATTTAGAAAACAAAGTTCGTTAAATGCGACCAACGAGTGTACCACATAAATGCGTACAATTCGTTTTTATCTCATACCAACGGAAAATATGTAATCTTATGTGTATACTAAAAACCAAAATTGAACCCTTATCACAATAAATGCAATGAATTCAAATAGAAATGATGATGTCAAATTATCTAGATTTAGTTCTGTAAACAAACGACAAAAAGGATACCTAAAAACTAGTATGGAAAGTAGAATGAATTTTGAGTGGGGCCAGGTCAATGTGTAGATGTTTCCCAGGCCCCATGCCAGTATTCCCACCCACTGTCAACAGATAAGGAGCATCAAAGTTTTAGTTGGTCAGGCCAAGCCACCAAGCCTGGAAAAAACAAGATACAAACACAACAGTAATAATCGTAAATTCTAAGCCAGTACGTCATTCGCTGGACAAACTATTGCAATTAAGCATTGTTAGTGACAACAAAATCTCTTGTTTCTTAAAATATAAATTTCCCAGGAGTGCTCGGTTGCGAGAAAGATAATAAACTATTGTCATTTTTCAGGAAAACGGAACTTGTTTAGTTCTCATCGTTTCTCAATGAAACGTTTGTTCTCACGACTCCTCCCTTCACCCTGATCCCTGTGACATCCGTGTCACGTAAAACTTTTCACTTTGGTGTCGTATATTGTCAACAAAACCCAACAACCCACTTAACGAATCCTCTTCAACCCTTGGTATGATACATACAGTGAGGGGAAACAAGTTCTTGGACACTTGAAAATATTCATTTAATATATTTCCTGTACTCATGTATTGTTTAAATTTACACAGATCAGGTGATAAGTTTTAATATAATATTAACAATACTCATAAAGAGGAATTCATAAGTTCAATGCAGGATAAATCATGAACAAGAATGGCGGAGAAAAAAGTATTGGGACATTCAAATTTTTACCACATAATCTTTTTGAATGTTCCAGCAATATTTATCTAAGTCGTAATTCACTACTCTTTAATCCTGTGAAACGAAGAATCCATGGTTAAAGTAAAAAAGCTCTCAACTCCAAAAATATCTTGATTAAGCAGTACAATAGAGGTGTGGTCGACAAGACAATTGCCAAAATTTTGAATCTCACAGTCAGTAGTATTGGATCAAATTACTCCTAGGTGGGACATATTTGGCACCAAACAAGAGCTCCCTCAACTGGCACCTCACGGTAAGTTTCTCCACAAGCAACTTGAAAAATGCCAAGAGCAAAGTGAATCTTATGATAACAGGAAAGGAGAACAAAGAATATTCGAGAGCAGCTGGTATATCTGCTACTAAAAGAACTATTAGTAATAAGCTAAACGAGACTGGCTCGAAATTCAGTACGTCATGGAAATCACTTCTGTTGAAAAAAGCACTGTTATTCTCGGTTGAAGTTCGCTTGTGACCATTTAAAAAAACATTATTATTTTTGAAAGAACATTCTCTGGTCAGTTGAGTCAAGATTTGAATTCTTTGGTAAAAGCCCAGATCGTCTTGCATTGAGAAATGATGGATGCTCCTACGAATCCCCAAACATCATCACTACAGTGAAGCTTTTTATTGGTACACTTCACATAATCGGAAGGACCACGGATGAAGTTATGTATCAGAGTACTTGAAAAACTTATATCTTCTCTTTGCAAGAGCTTCAAAATGTTGAATCTTTTGTGTAGACAGATACCCAGAGCATACAACTAAAACAAATAGCAGATGGTTTATTTCTATTGATATTCAGACCATCCTCATCTTGGTTGTTTTTCATGCAACGTTTCGGCCGTTGTACTCTACAGCTTTCATCAGGTATCATCCGGTAGGTGTTGGGAAGTAACGAACCGAACCCTTTATTCAACCGACGGGGGTATATTGACCGCACATCCCTCTTAGCATTAGTAGAATCATTATCGTCTCACACTGGGATTGAACCTAGAACCATCGGATTAATTTCAGTAATTTTGTCTGATTTTCTAACAACTACGCTATGTGTCTATGATGAAGGCCGTAGAGTACAACGGCTGAAACGTTGTATGAAAAACAACTGAGATGATGATGGTCCAAATATCAATAGAAATAATAATATCTCATCGAAAAAATTCAGAGATATACTAGCGAATGGTTTGTTCCAAAGAATATAGAGGTGCTCCAGCGACCTTGTCAATCTCCTGAATTGATCCAGATTGAAAATGTACGGCGATGTTTGAAAAACAGAATTCATCAGAGGGACCCCAAAGTGTAATGATTTGAAAGTCTTTTGCATAGTCGAATGGACCAAGATTAAAAAAAATCTTTCAAAGGTCTTTTGAAGAGTTACACAAAACGTCTCCGAGCAGTCATTGTAAACCAGGGCCGTGCAATTAAGTATTATAATATGAAATCAATATCCGAATTCTTTTTCCATTTGTGTTCGTATTTTATTCTGCATTGTATGTTGGAAAATGTTTATTTAAACTCAGTGATTATTGATTTTTTTCACCGAAATACATTATCAGTGTAAATTTAAATATTTCTTTCTTCTCACCGTGACCATCTTATAATTTTTGCACAGTTTCGACAAAGAAAAAGAAACATGGTGTTGCTGTCTCTGCTCCTTCCACTGGAATGGTGACAGTCACGATATTGGAAACTGTCAACCAAAACTGCCAACGTTGGTTTCATCAGTCTGACTGGCTGATCAGCTCTGGATATACCATACCTACAGGTCACATCAACGGTGCTAGATAGCTGCAATTTTAGACATTCACTAATAATGACTTGAAAAAGACTCCATTTTTAAAAAAAACATTATCTTTCTGAAGTGGTTTATAGTAGTGTGTTCAATTTGCGAAAACTGAATTGGTCTTTTAGTTTGTATCCTTCAGCTTTCATTCTGGTTTCTTGAAATTTCGGACTTTTTCCAGTGATTACTGCCGAACAAAATGCGGTTGAAGTAACTTATTCAATGATCACTCCTTTATCCATTTTTTTATTGATAACAATAAACATGACATGCAGCCAAAATTAATTTCTTTCTATTAAGAAACTAA
Organism: Thysanoteuthis rhombus; assembly: GCA_963457665.1. Taxonomy (NCBI): domain Eukaryota; kingdom Metazoa; phylum Mollusca; class Cephalopoda; order Oegopsida; family Thysanoteuthidae; genus Thysanoteuthis; species Thysanoteuthis major. The sequence continues at coordinate 26,983,993 of OY735228.1, read as the reverse complement.
GCAAACTAGTTAGATATAAATCAATAATCAACACAATCATTTGCAGTTTCTTACTGTTTCGCCCGACCTCGCCATCTTGGGCGACACGGAACCAGTACTTTTATAGTTCGTAATTTCCTTTCGACCACACCTTTGCAGATAATTTCTGGGAGTCAACGTTTGGAGCCGTGGTGTTTAGCGCTTGTCTAATAATATCTTGTGGATTATATGATTTTCTGAATCCTGTTTTTCTTAAATGTACTTTTCTGACTTGTGATCTCTCAATGTGATATTTCGCATGGTCTTTTTCTGTACACGTTGCATGCTTCCAGTTGAAGGGTTATTCTTTTGGTCGAATTACAAGTTTCAGCTACATAGGTGACAGTCAACAGGATGCATTTCTCGCATACCCTCCATTTTAGGACCTTTGAGATTTCCATTTTTTAAAGCTTGAGCTTGCTCAAACAGAATCTTGCCAACTTGGACTGTTTTTGTCTTAATTCCTTCTCCTTTTGAGGATATCAGGGATATTGGTCGTCTTTGCTATACGATCTGATCCCAACAGGAAACTTTCTTGCTTTTTTACATTAAAATCGCAAAGCATTACTCGGAGATTTTGGCCCCGAAACACGACCAAATTAGCAAGAATTGCTATACAATATGATCTCAACTAAACCTTCCTTGTGTTTTTTCATTGAAGTTTAGCATTCATTAAAGATTTTAGCCTCAAAACACTAATCAATAACCATTAGTTGCTATGCAATCTGGCCCAAACAAAAGTTCCAAATCTCCCTCCTACATGCAAGCCATTGAATCTATTCTGCTATGAATAGGTGGAGTGATAGTTTGGATGAATTCTTTAGGTATCGGATATTAAAAAGTATTTTTAAAAAATAATAATCTTCGTTTACTTCAGATAAAATCCCCAGAACAACTTGTAATTTCCTAAATCCTGTTTAGCTGATCAAGAAAACAAACATTGGGTGCAATTAAAATCTTTCTGCGAAATATACGCACCCGATCGGAAGTTCTTACCTGTCACCTTTTCACAGTATATTAGCATAATATTTTGTTTCCTGAATAACTGATGCTTGGAACTGATACATTTAAGCTGGGCTATAATCAGGGGGAAACGGAACGACGAGTGTCATCTTTGCATTTGAGAAGAAGGCTGATAATCGATTATAAGAGTAACAGTTTAAGCCGAGTAAATCTATTAATTCGGGAACATTTGGAGTGTTTTGTGTTATTGATTTCCCCCATTCAACTATAAAAGAGAGAGAGAGAGAGAGAGAGAGAGAGAGAGAGAGAGTAATTAGGGCTTACAGTGAGAGGGATAGACAAGGAGAGAGAAGGATCAGAGAGAAATAGAGAGAAAGGTACCTTGCCCACACCACATCTTACGCTACCCCTTTTCTAATACAAATAGTTACAATAGTTCTTTCTATCTCTGTTTGGTGTTTCTCTTTTTGCAAGCATACGACTTATTGAGTGCATAATGACTATTCCAAGTTCATTATCAAAAACCTTGGAAGTATTTGGAAAATGTAACCATTCGTAGGCGTAAGCTCCCTAATCCACAAGATAATAATATGCTCCACACCAGTCATAACATCTGCTGCACTACCCACCAGTAATTTGATGGAGTAGTAACCTTACGGTGACGATGCAACACAGACTTCAAGGCTGACTTAGTGAAGGGAGTCGCTTAGGCTGGGAAAATCCGATTTATACAGACCTGGGCTCCGGGTACTAACTAGCTGAACAACACCTGGAAGTTGGCTCAAGAATGTGCTCATAAAGATGGGCAAAGCAGTCCTACCCAACTATCAAATGCAACAAGGAAATAGAAGAAGTGGCTGTCCATGATGTGAAAATCTGCTTGCTCTGGGAGCACGTCATGGAGGTAGAACCTAGCATGGAGCCTAGTATAACCTCCCTGCCTTTAGACACCGGTTAAATTTATGATAACATGGTACCCTTATGCTCTCCAACAAAAGTGATAATCTTCCAGATGCTGCTAGTCGTAGCAAGAATGGTGGTGTGGCAGACACAGCTGATGAAAAATCTATAAAGGTAAGTCTTTTTCCCACGAATAGCTGATCTTGTACTGTAAGCATCATCTTAAAGTGAACATCAGGTGCGAAGGGAAAAGATTGGACCTCTTCAGCATCTGCCAAAGATTGGTGAAAGCCGTAAGTCTGGTATACATCAAAAGATCCAGATTGACTGGCATTTCTAGTGGCTTTTTGAGGTGAAAGTTCTGCTAGGGAGCTCAACCCTCTCTGCCAATTAGCTGGAGAAAAGCAGGCAAGCCCAATTAGTTGAATAAATGTAACTCCCAGACGGCAATCAACTTCCCGACCCCGAAAACTGGCAAAACCCCTCCCCAAAAGACCTGACCCCCCCACCATCTTATTGACTGGACACCACTGATTTCTGGCATAAGAGGGTGAGGCTGTCATGTCTCCGAGAATTCAATGGTTGCCTCACTCCCGTTTTCTCCCAACCCCATCATTCATCTTCATCCACATCATTCTTACCTGTAAATACCTCACCATTATTCATCGAGTGGAGAAAACCTAGGCCCACCAGAGTGAATGGAGTACAGAAATTGACAGTTGATCGAACTTATATGAAATATAACAGTCAAGCTAATGGTTAATGATTGAGACTAGGAATAACCAAAACCTCCCCATCACCTGGCCTTGTGTCACATCCAGATCGTGCATTTTTCCTGCGTTTTGCATTTTTTAAAATATTTCCTTCGAACATACTTGTATTTACTCTTTCCTTTGTATTCTATATTTTCCTACTCATGAATTGATTTTTGTAATTTTCTCACTTATAGTATCTATTTTTGAATAAATGAATACAGCATTTCGGCTGTGATCAAAGTGAAGTATGTATTCTTTGATGCCCTTAGTCTGAGAAGTTGATCATTGTCCGGGATGTTCGCCATTCTGCAATCACTGACCAGCAAAATCAGGCTCGTCCTCAGAGCATCAACAGGATCTGTCCAGTAAGGCAAGTCAAGCCTGCCCTCATGACTTATCAAAATCATGCACGGAGGTTTGGGAAGTAAGTCAAGCCTACCCCAGTGACTTTGCAAAATCACGCGTGAAGATCTGAGAACATTTGCACTACAGGATTCGTCCTGTGATCCAAATCAGGTTTGTTCAAATATTCTTGCAACATCATGTGTAAGAACTCGGGATATCTTACACCCTATGCCCGTACGTTTGGGAACGTGTGGGACCCAACCTCAATCCCGACTTCGTGTCATATTTGTAGTCGTGGGGATGCAGATAGATACACTCAGCCCCTATCCCAGTTATCTAGCAATTTTCTGCACTAACAAGCATAGTATTGGGGAGGCATGAGAAAATTTCAGATGTTTGGACGTGTCGTTTCGCAGTATTATATTTGAAATTTGTTGAAAATAAAGAAGAAGGTTATTTCCAACGACCAGGAGATAATTTACTCATTACTGACAGAATATGGCCATTATATGCAATAAACAAACATATTTTGAATGATCTTACTATCTTTACGATCATAACAAAGCTTAGCAAAGAAATTTTATTATCAGAATTCATCGTAACCGATTTTACTACAGCGATGCATAAAAAAATAGGAATAGATATTAATAGCCAGGAATTATCGTAAACGTCATTGACAGAATATAGCCATTATATTGAATTTGAATATACTTTTAAAATCATTCTACCATGGGAAACTAACTTTATAACTTAAATGAATTAAAAATGATTTTACTATATACATGCATCAACAATGAGGAGAGATTTGCAATCATCGGGGATCAGTGCAAATATTACAATATATTGCAGCCTTTTATATTAATGATTTATTGTAAATTCTTTGAGATGTCAGTTCATTTTTTGAAGGGATGTGCTATTCTTCTAGCAGGAGTCGACTCTTAAACAATTTTTGATTCAAACACTTTTACCTGAAAAAAGGTTGAAAATACTGTAAATATCAATAAAATAGCACTCCTTTACTCATCAGTCCCCTGCGTCTTCTTCAAAACAGTCTGTATTGAAGCAACACCTACTCTTATTGATAACTGATACAACTATAAGTTCTTCTTTTGTTTATTTTTCTGACTACATCTTAATCCCAAACGATTTATAAGAAAAAAGACTCTTTAATCTCCTCACTATCGAAAGCCAATCCTATGCGTATTAAACTGTAACATATGTTTACTAATTAACAGAACCACCGTATCCTCTTATTTCGTTCACCAAATTTAGTACACCGTAGTTGTTAGCCATAATATATATGCACCCGATGTCTAAATGTTCGTGCATAGTATTCATGTATGCATGCAAAACGTCCACTTCTTCTAATAAAGCATGCACTAACAAAGTTCGATGCATGTTACGTTATATATGTAAGAGAGACACACGAAAATGCAATGATTAAAGAATATAACGACATCACAATAAAGAAAAAAATACTATGTTTCTAGCTTCATTTTGTAGTGGATATTCAACAAATCTTTAATTAATAAAAATGGCCAGATCTGGTCCTCAGAGAATCAGTGGCTTGGAAGTTAATTGATGAACATGTCAAAATCTCGAAGTACGATTAATTAGATCTGGCTTTTAAAAGATTCTTTTGATTCAAGTATCCCCCACCCATTTCTATTGAGGATATCTAAAGAAAAACAGTAGATACTGTCAAATCACGTCGGATACATCGGTCCTCGTACGATCAGCTTAGCAGAGTTAAACAAAGTTTAATCTGGTCAGTACCTATAATGGGTGACCATCTGGTTATACTGAACGCCTTAAACAGCTCAGAATCATGCATGGAAACCTCCATTGGTGATTTTGCTAAGTCTCCAAAGGTGAATATCGACCCCACTACACTCAAAAATGCAATCGTGGACCTTTTGACCGGCGTAGTTGCGAATGACATGAACATGATGAATAGGTCAAAGACAGTAACCCTACGGTGACTCCTTCATCTTTTTCCGACCTCCAGATTCTGTTTGTTGAAATCAATCAGCCTAAAACAAATTGTAATGATGTTTGTCCATCAGTATGCAAAGTCAGAAAGTTGACCCACATTAGATTCAATGGATTTCTCGGTCAGTTTATTTTCTATACACATTGTTTCCTTACAAAACAGTGGTGCGCTAAACTGAATTCTGTTTCAGTTCATCGTGTGGAATACAGTTCCATAGCTTCCAAATTTCGCTCATGGCTGGAAAGCGACGTTTTACAGTTGACGGATTGCACAAGGAGGAGAAAAGAAAAAAGAATTGTGTACAAGACAGACTGCTGCAGGGCCAAATCCACTCGAATTTCTATTCCGACTGAAGATGATTTCTGCAACTTTCAAATTATTTATACAATAAATACAAAGATTATGAAAATACATATCCAAATCATCAGATTGAAAGCCAGCCTGTATCTGTCTGATAAATGTTCGTTATTTTCTTAAGACTTGTCGATTCAATACAGTCAGAAAACAGACTCCTGACAATCTATGGATCACGTGTTCAATTCCTAATAGGGGATTGCAGATTTTATAGATCAGTTTACAGCCCAAACTTCGGTTGAGATTGTTTGTTCTTGTCTTGTTCTTGTTATGAAACAAAAATAAATTAAATTCCAGTTTTTAAAGACGTTTCTACACTAGAAATAAACTGTTGAATGAACTGTTTGGTGGTGACGATGGTTTTAGAATCATGCAGGTAGCTTTGCATTGACAATATATCTCTGTATCTGTTAAAGATGAGACCAGTTGGTAGTTGAGGGTGAGGCAACAAAATTCTTGTCGCCAGTTGTTAAGTTGAGAAGAGAGAATCTGTCTGCGGCAACATCTAGTCAGTTCATACATTGGATGAGACGATAGAAATTAGCAACTAAAATGTTGATGATGTCGGTGTTCGAGGAGAAGAACCAAACTGTACAAGAAAAACGATGCAAAATGTTGTCTGTAGCAGGTGAACAAAAGAAAATGGAAATGTACAGAATCTCAAACACGTTCATTTCAGAGTAATGTTTCTCAGTATCTGACAGTAACTTTTTAAAGTTTGTATCCTGACATTTGGCTCTTAGGTGAATGGTGATTTTGAATTTGCTTTGTGCAATGCTCAATGTAAGCAATTAATAAGAGAGAAGCATTTGTTTAAGTATGGAAATTACGTTGAGATTGAATAATTGTTATTCATGAAAAATTGCACAAACGTACACACACATACACAAACAAACAAACACACACACACACACACACACACACACACACATATATATATATATATATATATATATATATATATGTATATATATATGGACTGATCATAGATACTAATTCTCCAGGAAATCACACTTAATGTTTATATGGAAAACATCTCGTTAGCAGCAATGATTATTATATTTCCTTCTTCAGCAAAGGATATCTTTTTCTGAGAAGAACTTTCTCTCTTTCAATTCGGACACCAACAATTGACTACGTAATGATGCTTGAGCAAAAGGATTTTATAAAGAACAAGGGGAATGAAGAAGTGAGCGAACTTGGTTTTTTCCAAAAATATGACATTAATTTTTGGAGCTATCAACTTTTATACATATATATATATATATATATATATATATATATATATATATATATATATATATATATATATATATATACACACACATATGCATGCCTGTGTGTGTATAAATTTTGGAACTTACTTTTGTACTTATTACATACGGGAGTAAGTGAAACAACAACGATAATCGGAAAATGAGAAGGAAGCTTCATGTTGAATTCAAACTAACATCCTTTTCCACGAAAGAGCCTATGAGGCCAGTGAGTTCCACCTGTTTGAGCATCCGAGACTCTCACTGTAATCAAAGGTCAAAATAACACCTTAACTTACCAGTAGAGTCTCAGTAGCTCAAGTGGTCAGAGCAGACCGAGGCTACATAAGCGCTCCCGTTGAAATGGGTGTTGTTTTGTATCTCACCTTTGGGCTATTTCCTTATTTTTCAAACATCACTTTTGTCAATTCTCAAACTGTCATTGATTATATATATATATATATATATATATATATATATATATATATATATATATATATATATATATATATGTATATATATATATATGTGTGTGTGTGTGTGTGTGTGTTGAAGAACTTACTGAATATTTTTTTATGTCATTTCTTTTTCCCAGTATCCGTCAAATCAATTTATGTATTTATCTTCGAAGTTTTTCTCTGTTTTATAAATACTTCGTTATTATGGTACAATGTATGAATTGTCTCGTTGGGATCATCGGTTTCGGGGATTTTAAAACCAAAACAGTTATAATAACATGGTACTCTCGCAGTGTTCATTAAATGCCACCCCCTATCTTACTTCATAGTTTATGTCATACATATAATCAGTCATTTTAGATAACCTTTCATGTGTATAGTATATCGATATCATTTTATACTATATATCATTCATTTGTTGAAACTGGGCTTTATGCATATATATATATATATATATATATATATATATATATATGTGTGTGTGTGTGTGTGTGTGTGTGTATATATATATTTATATATATAGAGATAGATAGATACATAGACAAATAGATAGATAGATAGATAGATAGATAGATAGATATATATGTAATTAATAAAGAACAACTGTTATTGATAATTTTCCCTCAATATATACATATTTACATTGATTATATTTGTGCGTACGTGTGTGTGTGTGTGTGTGTGTGTGTGTATTAGTATATGCTACTTGCTATAGCATGTAAACCAATTTGTGCTCAAAGCATGTTCAGATATATATATGGGACACTTGGTTGTATTTACCTGATGCAGTAACAGAAATCAAGCCTCATCTTTAAAAGAGAATCTATTGGACCTTTGAATTCGAAAAATAATCTTTCTAATCTAAAGTTTGGAACAAAAGGTGAAATGCGTTATTTCCCCTTATTCTGCTTAGAACCAGCATCATCAATTAGATGATTTGGTAGTTGTGCTGTTCACTCCGTCTATAAGTGTCGCTGATTTGTCTGCACTGTTTATATGTTGATCTGTAGTTAGTTAATACAGGCTTAATCCAAGAGATGATGGTGACATCAGCCATTACAGTGTGACCTAAAGAACTCATTCTCTCGGTACGTGATGTCTAATGAAAGTATTCACTCTGGACACTGTGGATTTTTTTTCTTCTTTCCATTCGAATTATGTGACAAACTATGAGGTGTAAGGCTACAAGAATGTATCTCAATCAATAACGTATTGAACCGAATGGAGATAGGATCTGCGCTAGAAATCTTACGTTGCAGTTAAGAAAGTGAGTGTATAAATATGTGCGTACGTATGTATGTGGATGTGTGGAAGTGAGGGTAGGAAACGGGGTTAAGAGTAGTTTATCTTGAGATGTTACTCGGTGAGGCTTTGTGAGGGCTTCGTTTCTTCCTCTTCCTACAGCGCATCGCTAATTCAATGTAGACAAGAGCAACAGACAGACTGTCGGGCCTAACCCAAATCAACTCAGTTGTGAGAACGTGAAATTAAAGTTCTGAAGGCATCGATATCTCATTTATTTTTCATGTGAAAGAAACCGCATATATATCATAGGTTGGTCTGTTGATTTTGTCTGTGCTGGTCATGCGTTTGAGTAACCAAAGGTAAGTTGTATATTTCTTTTCATACGTCAAAATATCTCATTTAGTGGGGCGTTAGGTAACATCTAAAGACCCCCATTTTCAAAGTCGACATCAAATAGAATTTGGTGTAAAAGACATAGTACCAAACAGTCGAAATGAGAATCTTTTTTTTTTTCTAAAACGACACATCTCGGTGCAGCCCAAAACTGACCTTGGTGCCAATTGAATTTAGCTCAGACAGACAATCAAACGGAACGTGTATTAGGATTATGTTGGACAAGGTAAGATTACCACAAACATGGCATTTGCATTTAACATCAGCACGTTGTAATGGAACCTCATCTTCTTAAAAAACATTCTCAACGCAACCAGCTGGAAATACAAAAGACTTTCATTAGGGATTTTCTCAACAGCAAGTGACTACTTGATCCACTCCAAGTAGACTAAGTCTAGCTTGAAAACTACCATTTTGAGGTTGGCATAAATCAATTGAAGTTTGTTTAATAAGAATGACAGCATTTTATTATCTGGGTAAATAAAATCGCCATGGAAAAGTGGTTTGTCTAAATGCTCACTCGACCACTTTCTTTCTGGTCAACCATTGTGGCATGCAGGGGACAAGATTAAAAAATATATATATATGGCAATACAGCAGGACATATATGGAAGTGGGTCCGCGTCTTCTCTAAAAGCAATAATGCTTCGTGAACAAGCACAGTTAGCAGTTTTTCAGTCGAAATCTGGTAAATACCCGAGTTTTTTTCCTGAAATATGATAGAATAAACATTACCAAAAATGGTGGCTAGGATGGCTAGATTTTTATTTTATTATTTCTAGCTAACTTTATACTTGAAATGCTATGACCTGTGAGGGCAAGGGGTAAAGGTTAAGGATTAGGGTAAGTGTTAGGATTTCGAGATAGATACCTCAGATTTGAAAAACAATATGTCATAGCGAGAACAACAAGCCCTTTGGAGCGTAGATAATATTAGTTGGTATAGACTTAGATATGGTATGTATAAAAGATCTCGTAATTTTTAGCCAACAAGGGGTATAACCTTCGGCAATCTTTATGCCATCGTATATAGGGGGCAAATAATCAATGATTAACAATACTGTTACGACAGTCCAAAAGTGTCAAGCATGTGGATATAATTTACTTAATGTCACTCACTTTTGCACTGTCATGGTTTTAGTGCATCCCTGACGATTGAACTCTCAATAACTGAAGCACAATGGAGACACTAGCTGGCTAACTATCGCTCTACTGAAGGTCTCAAAGTCATTTCACTCGCTGGAATCAAAATCGCTTCTGCACTGGTGAAAACGTGACCAATAAACAAAGGTAGTTCATTGGGATGGTAGTAAAAGTAAAGTAAGGCGCAAAGTCTCTTAAGGGGACAGTTCCTATGGAGTATGGCGACCAGTGACGAAGTCCTGGTTTTTACTGCGTACGTCAACTTAGCAATCCATGCAAGTCTCAAGTCTAGTTGAAACCAGGACATTTTACCAACAAGTTTTTATGACAATCCCTTTGGTAGGATGCTAGTCCTTCGAAGGGATACCCCAATCCGTAATCACACAGCTTACAGTGGACTCAATTAGTTAGTGTCCTAATGAAGAGTTTTCCGCTCTCTTAGCTCATATCAGGAATCGAACCCCAAGACCCTTTGCGTTCGAGGCAGGTGTGTTAACCATCACACTATCCGAATGGAATGGTTGATTCCGTAATTGTGGTCTGGAAACTTTTATCCTAGAAGGACATCGATGTGTTGGGAAATTGGGTCCTGGTTGTAACTTGCTGTTACCTTTTGCAGTAAAATGCAGGATGATTTAATAGCAATTCCTCTTTAGAATATAACCATGAGTTTATCAGTGCTTGTGTATGCACGTGCGTGTGGGGTGTTATTGTATATGTAGGTGTGCGTATGTGCTTATGCATACTCTACCCTCATTTGATAAAGTTTGTCAAAAGGATTATTTTATGTGTGTGTGTGTGTGTGTGTGTGTGTGTGTGTGTGTGTGTGTGTGAGTATTCTTGGCGGTATAGAAAGTGTTTGTGGAATGAATATCATTAATTATCTATGACTTGCGGGGATTTCATATAATTCTCTTTCTGGGTTCTCCACTGATCTTATCTATGCTTATCTCCATCTCAGAGATTGTCTACCAGTGGGGACATCCTGAACCTGGGGTTGAGATTACTGTAAATAGTTGTTCCGGAAAGGCCTAAAGTCATGCAGCTAACGGCTAATGAGTGTGGACTATTAACGATATACATCTTCTACTCATATGAAAGTAAATATATATATATATATATATATATATATATATATATATATATATATATATAGTTATTTTAACTGAAGATGATATCATAAGTTGGATTGTATGCAGTCCAAACCGTTACAACGGATTTGATGTTTACACGGGTGAACATTCAATAAAAATGACACGAAAACGAGCCACGACTGTAGTTATACTGATTGACACCTAGTCATCAAACATGCTTTCTGGGGTGACCCACATGAGTAAGCCCTATCTTTCAAGATAATGTTTAGCATAAAATATCACCCATATACAATACATGATGATGATATCCGACATAAATAACAAAGTACAAGTAGTATGACGTAAACTATATCGTGAAATCATAGCTGAAGGGGAAGTGGTGTTTAATCAAGTCTGCTTGGGAGCCATGCTAATATAACCGTTTTGTTTTAAAAATCTCCAAGACGGTTACATGATTTAACAACTGATTTGATATTCACGTGTGTAAACACTCAAATGACACGAAGCAATTCAAATTCCAACAGAATACCCTGATATCGAATACAATTACATAAATCACATCAACAATGTCCACAGACAGCTGTTTCGTTGTATTACAACTCTTCAGTGTATCTATAGACTTTCCATCATCCCATCCAGTACCGCAAAGCAGAATTGAAACCTTCACTTCGGACCTGCTGGCCGATATCCTACCTCAGGACAGTCAGTAAGGATGGATTTAAGCGATATATTAGATGACACAGAAATCCCTCATCCACCAGTGCTCTATTCCTATGGAATAGCATTGCGTAAGCTCACAGTGGATGAGTTACCATACTTTAAGAGTGCTAAACCCCGAATTAAGGAGCATTTATTATTGTGTCATACACAGACAGCTGTTTCGATGTATTACATCTCTTCAATGTGGCTATAGACTTTCCATTATCCCATCCAGTACCGTGAGGCATATATATATATATATATATATATATATATAATTGTAAAATATACAAAGACTGTCATTAGATTGGATAATGACGTCCAACGGAATATGATGATGGTAGGGACAATTTATCTTGTTAAGCAATGAAATTGACCAAGTAGCATTTTGAAAACGCAACCATGTAAATGAATAAAGAAAATGGACACCAAGGTTGAATCGAACCTGCATTCCTCAAGAAGCAGTCTTGACGCATCTCTGCTTTACCGACTTACCTTATCGCACTCTCGATTGGCGGGATTTCAAAATAGTGCACTTGAACTACTGGTTTGTTCAAGTGCGCGATATATATATATATATATATATATATATATATATATATATATATATATGAATAAATATTGTACTATAAAACCTTTGGAAGTTTTATATCAATTACATGGATGGATGTTGGAAATAATTGTATGAAATGACATAATTTCTCAGGATTTCTTTTGCATCTTTAGTGTTTAAAGCTGTAAAACTCCGCGTCCATATTTATATATATTTTTTCAATTCAATAACCATAGATATAGGCTGATATGCAATTTAATTTCATACACTGCCATTAGAATTGATTAGCCTGAGAAGCCATTATAGTGAAGTTGATTACATATAATTACTTTTCTATAACTCTTCATTCAATAGCATTAATTAATTTATATCATCAACCTATCTTTATTTGTAAGACTGGTGAATTTTCAATTACAACCGATTCTAAAAACAAAAACGAATAAAGAAAACTCAACCCGAATTAGTTCAAATATTTTTCTTCCAGCTGAAACATCGAGATCATTGCTCGTCAATCTTCGTGGCTATGTCTTTAGTTTCTTCACTTTAAACATTTGGATTTTACTGCATGGAAAATCCCATTGTTTGTAACTAAGCAGAAAACTACTTCAATTTAGAGGAGATTTAGTCAACTTTGAACCTTCAATTATGATATTTTATGGAATAGAACAATCTTTGTGCAAACCAGAGAAATAACAATAGATGAAGAGAGAAAAATATAATGAAGTACGGGAGAGATAAGAAGAAAGACAGGCTTAAGGAGAGTCAAAATCTTCTCGACTGAAGATAATTACTTCAGTTTTTGTAGTGTATCCACTTCCAGCAACGAACAGTTAAACAGATTTTTTCTCTGTTAACCGCTGCATATATTTTCTTCTAAAAAAGATGGTTAGCTCCCGTCGAAATGCATCAAAAAGTGCAAAAGGAATAATAAAAAATTGAGATGTAACACCTATCTCTTTAGTTTTTCTCTTCACCTTACAATGTCATTTTCATCAACATTCTGTTGGATCACTTCATATCCTGATTACAAATATTGTATATATGATAAATATGAAAATAAAAATATCTATTTTTAGTGCTAATGTATTCATTTATTAAAATTGAATAAGCTCATGCAGTAATATAGAATCTTGTGGATATGTTTGACTTGTTCCTTTTCCTCAGTTGGTAATGAAGACCGCTACCTTTCACTTGGTCTTGATTTCGAATCGGAGTAGGGAATTGCTAATATTGTACATTTACTCATTTATTAGAATGAAATGAGCTCTTGAGTATTTCTAATATAAATTCTCGTGGATTAGAAAGACTTTTTAATTAACTCAGTCGGTGAGAGAAGCAACTACCTATAAGTTGGTCAAATTCCAAATCACGGTAACGGAATGCTCATTTTTACTCCCATAAATTCGGAGAGGATTATTCCAGTCGTTCTTCTCACAGTGGAAACAAATTGGGTTTTGATTAGAGCTTGACAAAATGAAAATTAGACAGGGAAGGGACAGGAAGTTGGCAGGAAAGCAAAAGAGGTAGGAGATTGGAGAACGGATGGATCATCAAATTAAATCCCTAAACTGGCTATGGATCTCAATTTAACTATGGCATCTGAATTGGTTATACTAAAATAAATAACGGAAATAATTCAGTGCTGCAGTTTTGTACGACGGAAGGACAATTCTTTTCGCATATCATGAGAGGCTTCTCAATGCACTGTAAAGCCAAGACCCTTTAAAACATGCACTTTTGGGATAGGCGCTGTCACAGCTTCAGTGAATAATGAAAATAGAAGTATTAGACAAAAATACAGGTGGAAAATAAGAGACACATCGCAGAAGAAAAAAGAAGGAAGACTAGAAATAAGATTGAAAGGGAAAAAAAAGAAAGGATATAAATAAACCGAGGAGAAAGGAAGAAAAAGAAAATGAAAGGAACGGGAATGAAAATAAAGGGAATTAAAGATAGAAGGGAAATAAATAAATATAATGAACTATAAAGGAAGACGGAAGGAAAATCGGTATCGAAAAAGAAGAAAAGAGATTAACTCAGGTCTGGTTAGTTGCTCAAGAGAAACAGTCACGTGACCAACAGCTTTTGGCGGAATTCCGTGTTTTAAATGATCGATCGAAACATTGGAAACATGGGTGACCAATGAATAACCTACTTACCTCGCCTTTTGTTGGACAGTGATAACAACAAGTCTGAGTTATCAAAAATCTACCGCGAATACTACCGGAAAGAAACTAAGGGATCAGTTTAGAACAAACTTACGTTGCAAAATAAACCCTCTACTAAAAAATCTTTAATTTTCTAAACTTAATGAGGAGCAAATGTTGTAATTTTCAATATCCTTGTGACCTGATCGTGTGATTACATAAGCAGATAACCAACCAGCACGAACAACTTAGAAACTTTAGAAACCTATGTTTTTGATGGGGGGTTTCAAAAAAATTCCAAGATTGAGGAAAGAATAATGGCGTATCGTTGAGTAAAGAAAAGAGAATTACCAAAACAAATGAGAATTCGGGAGAAGGAACCAAAGAGGAGAAAAGAAAAAAAGCAGCAAAGACAATTTAGAAGAATGTGAAGAGAATCAGAATAAAATCTGAACGAAACCATAAAACAATGAGTAGAATGGAGCTAAATCAAAAAAAAAATGGAAATAAAAAGAGTGGGGAATAAGGAAAGAGGTTATCAAAGGAGCAAAAATGGCGGCTGGGACCGAATTGAAAATAAGAAACAAGAAAGGTTAAGAATACTGTGATTAAGAAAGAGAAGAAAAACGCATGGATTGTTTAACGAATGCTGGAAAGATTGAAGAAATTGAATTTTCTACTAATGAAGGGAGTGATAGAACATAGAAAAATGAGAAAGAATGTAACAAGAACCGAAAGTTCAATGAAGCGTCCCCTGCAAAGTTCGAACGCCATTATTGCAAGATCACAGGACCCTGAACAGGTAAGGAGCATATTATCAAAGGACACCTTTATGTCGAGTTCTAAGCAAATCACACCTAAGACAACCGAAGAAATCGATTTTAAATCATGAATTTGGACACCATTATTAAGAGGTCACCTGACCTTGAGTGGAAAACATTTTAAGGTAAGAAGCAATCCATTAAAAAAACACCTGTCAAGTTTTGATAAATCCGACCAAAAACAGCCAAAAAATCGATTTTAATCCGTTTTAGTCGATTTTAAAATAGGAAGTTTGAACATCATTATAGTAATATCACATGATGTTTGTGAATTGTTCTTCAAGTAAATCTGACTTGAAATAGCTGAGAAACAATATGGAACAGATCAACGAACAGACAGACAGAGCCTCAGATAGAAAGGCAAGGATACCATTGAAAAAAAAAATTAATCTTAAAGCTGTGAAAAGTGTGAAGGGAAGCAGAACTAAGATTCCAAGAGAAGAAAAATGAGAAAAAACCGAAACAGAATGTAAATAAAGAATGAAAACAAGTCGAGAAGGCGTCGAATGAGAAGCTCAAAAGAGAAAAAAACAGAAAAGACAAGAATGGAGAGCGACAAGATTTAAATAATTAGACGACCACTGGAAAAAGTAAAATAAATAAGTAAAATATCAATCATGTGTTAGAGACCCTAACGTGACCAAGGCTTTTGGCAACATGCCATGTTAGGGGTGATTAGTTAAAAAATTGGAAAACAATTGCTCAATGAATTACTTAAATCTCCTGGCTATTGCTAAGCAGTGCTTACTGGAAATTTAGAAAAAAAAAAAAAAAGATGTTGGACACAAATTGAGGGACCAATTTAAGATAAACTTATACTGCAAAGAGACATATTAGGATGAGTGTTGGAAAAAACAAAAACAAATGTTTACTCGACATGATAATCAATAAATGTTGAAATTGTCAGCACTCTAGCTCCATTGGTGCAGTAGGTACACATGATACATACACACATACACAGCCAGCCAGCCAGCCAAACCAACTTAAAAACTTCGAAACATATGTTGACAGTTTGGGTGACAGTTTTAGCTGACAGTATCCGAGAACAGAAGGAAAAAAAAAAGAAAAAAGATGATTCGCTTTTGAAGAAACATCAATTAATATCAAGGCCTCCGCCTTCTCTATTTTCAATTAGAAATTTATCGATTCTACCATGTTGTTAGGTGTTGGCTCTTTGCAATGGTTTTGCTAACCTCAGCTCAAAAAGACGGCATAAAATATTGTCCGCTTCCTCTTTTTTCAAACCAAATCATTAAGGGTAATTAAAGGTGACTTCGAATCCCTGAAATGGTCGAGATCTGAGCATAAAAGGAAATTTGTTTTAGAAAGAAAAAAGGTCTGAAATAAAACAAGATGGATGCAATAGAATTCTTCAAAGTTGCCTTCTCATTTAGGGATAGTGACAGCCGAAAGACTTTAGTTACCTTACTGCTTTGAAGATTTCCAATTGAAAAATTGAAAATTTCCCCTGACTGAATGCCTTTGATGAAGGTTACGAGATCGAAGCAGGGAATGATAATAGTTATTATCCTATACATTTGCATATTCATGACAGTCGCCCAGTTGGAATTCAGCTGCAATCGAGTGATTGCAAGTCGCATTGAATTTCCAGCACATTCTTTAGCATTTGAATCCCTCCAATATTGCTCGTAATGTTTCAAGACAGTTCCAAGAGTGTCAAATATTATGGTCCAGGACGTAGTTTTCTTTACGTTGTGCGCGCAAATAGAGGTTTAAAAGGAAATTAATGTGGGCAAAAAATTTTTAAAATTCTCTTTATAGCCTTTTTGATGGAAAAAATATTGATTCACTCTGTCAAATTCAAAAGTGCTCACATATTTGACATAGTGAATTTAAATTACATAATATAAAATTTTCTGCACACTGACTATAAAAATGAGAGGAAACATTGGATTAGACCTCACGTTGTACGTTTTACTTAGTTTCTTGCCGAGGTCGTTGTATTTACCTACTTATTTGGTTACTTGATGCTGGAGTTGGATGGTCTGAAACGGATCGTTGACATTATGCTATGAACATTTAAATTCTTGTTGAGAACGAACGTTTAAACTGGTCCAGTATCTAGTCTTCCCCCAGGTGTATGTAGCATGGGCGAATAGTTGGATATATTTTTCATGCAAAGACGTTGGCAAAAATGTTCTGTTGAAACAAGAATAAAAATATCAGTCCTCATAATTGATTTCAAATCATTTCTTTTTTTATTTGAGTAAGTGAACTTAACAAGGATTTTTCTTATATCATCGATTTTTATTCCTCACAAAAAGCTGTTTCATACATTTTCAGGAAGTGATATGGTTGATTTTGTCTGTTCGTCCGAAATACATCGGTCTCCCCGTAACATTATGTCTTCTTTTTGAATGACGCTTTGTTTGAAGATATATATATATATATATATATATATATATATATATATATATATATATATATATATATATACATATATATATATATATATATATATATAAATATATATATATATAAATATATATATATATGTATATATATATATGTATATATATATATATATATACATACATACATATATATATATATATATTATTATTATTATTGATTGTGTCAACTGTTTCATTGTATAACAACTCTTCAGTGTGGCTTTAGACTACCCAGTATCCCTACCAGTATCGTTAGGTAGGGTCGAAACGTTTGCTTCTGATCAATAGGCAGACATTCTACCCTTGCCCCTTACACAGAACTGGACGGTCAGTAGGACTGAATTAAGCAATATATTTACTCATGCATAGTTCCCTATTTACCAAAGTGCTCCATTCCAGAGTATGAAGAACATGCATAGTAGCTTATAGTAGACGTGTGCTGCACCAAAGAGTGCGTTGATAGATACACACACACACACACACATATATATATATGTATGCGTGTGTGTGTTAATTTGTATATATATGTATATGTATATATATATTATCGCATATATGTATATATATATATATATATATATATATATATACATGCACACACACACACACACACACACGCATGCACGTATATATATCTATATAATCTGGATCCCGTGATCCTGAATATTTTCAGAACGTTTGTGATCGATCGGTAACAAACATAATCCTAGTTTTTGAATGCTAAGCACTGATACCTCCACTAGTATGAGCGAAATACTCAACCCGGTATGCAAATGCTACAAAGCATTAATTGTAAAAACAGGCTGCTCATCCATAGGGCTGTTAGCATAAAATCAAACATTATACAGCTAAATAATTTATTCTTGAGTTTGGGAATGTATTAGCTCAGGATTTAAAACGGGGAATAAAGAAAAGTTGAATACTTGCACATAAATTTCGTTTGAGTTTCAAAGTACATTTGCAATTCATTCTGAAATCTCATCAACATTGAGTGCAGCAGGCTAGCCAATAAAGAATATGAAACAAGGATTGACAGAGGATTGACTGAAATTCATCAGGAACTGTGCAAATGACTTGGGACCAAAATATAAACCAATACTTTGTAAAAAAAACAAAACAAAACAGAAAGTCCCCACCAAGAGAATAAAAAGAGTAAAATACTCCCTAAATTAACTGCCCATTTCATACAACCGAGAAGACAAAATCTGGTTGTTGGGAACTCAGGTTCAAACAATTATGAGAACAGATATTTTTATCATCATTAGCCTTTAAACGTTCGTCATTGGAGATAGACCTTCTCCAAAATCCACCAGACACATCGTTACTTACCAGAACCTCTCGAATTATTCTAAACCATCACGCCTTTTTTTTTTTTTTTAAATTTCCCGGACATATTTTCCTATACTATCCCTGGGGAACCACGTGGTGGGTCATGATGTCCCACGGTTGATATTCTATGGTCTTTCTATCTCCATCCAAGTTGTTTGATTGTTTTATGATATATCTGACACTGGCATCTTTACTAATAGACCATTAAGTCTTCTGCTTGATCTGAGTGAGGTTAAGCACGGTCTGTTATAGTTTCAGAGCCAGCCTTTCAGTCGGGTTCCATTTTTTTGGAGAGCATCTAAAACTATTCACCGAATACCATTTAAAACCATGCAAGATTGGAGAATGTACACATCTAAGAAAGAGTGGGGTATGGGTGAGCCTAGACGTTGTTTTAAAACATTTTTTCCATATTTTAGTGAGAAAAATATTTTTCCAATTAAGTCTTTAGACTTAATCGACATAAGTTTTGTTATTTGACGCTAAATCGACGAGTGTATAGACAGACTTTTTAATCAGAGATGAAAAAATTACAAAAATAAAAAATAAAAATACTGCTTGAGCCGATGATTAAAAGAATAGAAAAAATGCAGCAGAACGTAACTATTTTGGGCAATTCAAGAGAATATATTAATTCGCTAAACATTGACCCAGAGTTGATTGTTTGCCCCTGTGTCAGTGCTTAAACTCTTCGTATGATGTCGTTTTCTAGGCCTCGTTCTTCTGAAAATAAAGGTTTGAACGATGAATACATTTTTATCCTCGCTTACAGAATGGTTTACTTCCAATGTTTGTATGTCAACAGAATAATTGATTACACTTACAGAGACACAAAGGCTATGACATTAAAGCAACGATTTATAAATTCTTTGTAAGTGTTTGAATAGATTCATCATTTTTAAGAAAAGATTGTTTTGGGATTTAAAACTCAGACTCATGGCGCCAATGAATTCAGTTTAGTCAGACTTTTCTAGCTTTTTATCTTTAAAGCGATTAAATCCGTCGACGAAAAAGGAAAATGAATCGTCCAATAATACAATTATCTGCAAGCTATGATATTGATAAGAAACAAAAAATGCAGGAGAATACTTCATCTCCATTTAATTCTGAAAAGGAAAGTACTTTTTTAGAAATTTACTATTCAAATACAACACAATGCTAATTCATTTTGCCCCGCTGCATCGATTATAAACTTTTTTAACGACTGATGAATATTTTAAATTCGTCCTAGTTTAAATATCTATAAATCTATCATTTGGCGTATGAATTTTAGATTCTACCATCGCGTTGAAGCAAGATGTGTTTCTTTTTTTGACATTGTTGCTTTGATTAAGTCACCACATTAAGTTTACGCAAGAAGTGCCCGTTCCTGAGGTTCATGTTTGAAAGGAGTCAGACCTTATGGTGTGTGAAGCAGCCTGCTATTATTGCCATAAAAAAACATTTTCCGTCTGCTGTACGGGATTAGAGCTTCTTAGTATTTCACTTCCTTCTCTCGAGTGTTGCTGATTTAGATA
>OY735228.1:26908599-26961099 GCA_963457665.1 Thysanoteuthis rhombus | reverse complement strand
ACTTCCAATATTGAAGATAAACTACCAACGGAGATCAACAACTAAACAAAAAAAAAAAAAAAAAGGAAGAAAAAAGAAATAGAAATGAAAATAGATTAAGAAGAATTTTTCTCAACTCCGAAAAAACGGACTCCTCCCAATAAAATTCTAAATTGGGGGTCGAATAAATCGAATCTTTCGCCCGAAGAAATCATAAAACAACAAAAACATAAAAGTTTTAGAGTAGCGTATCTATTATTTCACCATGCTAACAAATATATGAACTATTTAAACAAGAATCGGATATAACATATAAGTTTTTACGTATCATGCATTGAATATAGTTCATCTGATAACTTCTTTTTAGGCTATTCAAAAATGTTCCATTGTAAGTGTAAGAAAATCCTCTTTTGTGGAATGTTTCATAGATTTGTCCTAATATCTTGATCAAAAATGAATCACATGCTTTCAAGAAGATTCATGCTTAGAGAGTGACTTGTAGCTGAGAGTAGATGAATAGCATTTCCATGGCTCTCTTTGGGTCTTTTTCCTTTTAATTGCTCTCCACGTTTCAAACAAAAATTATGTCTAGACACATACAGTTTTACTGTCCAAAAACTGAGCAAATGAAGACTGTTTTGAATAAATGGTGAGCTCAGGCTCCAAGATTTTACCACTATCTCAGCTGCACACCAATTTTAATGCAGAATATTGTTTTCCTCTTGTTCTGTCATATTAACCTGTTTTGTTTATCTGGACGCATGCTGCCATATCTGTTATATCTGCAATCTTTCCAAAAGGATTTTTGCATTTCTCGTCTGTGCACGCAAGGACACATCTCTCATGAGCAAGGTCGGCCAAGAGGAGAGCGAGTTATTTCTTTTCCTCCATTAGTGACATTTACGAGTATGCGGTTCACAACTGAATGCAGAATTTCCGATTCGGATATTATGTCGAGCTAGTCGATTCAATATGCAGGCTGACACACGAGACGATATTTTTCGAAGTATCAAAATTAGCGCTAATGGAATCCAAGACATTGATAAAAAAGATCGTTATCCTCCTATTCTGATTGTAGACTGGATAAGTGTTCATGGGTATATCTTTATTCAAGGTAGAATTTACGTAAAAATATCAATTCAATTATGTCTTCGCACACACACAGACATACAGACACACTATATATATATATATATATATATATATATATATATATATATATATATATATATGAAGATGATAATGGTTGAAAGTGAGAAAGATTACACCGGTTATAGTTGTTGCTTTTTGCTTGGATAATATTGTTATTTATCGTTATTTTTATTCTTACTATCACCGATTTAATTCTTTGTATTTTGTACGCTCTTTCGTCATTCCATCCAATTTCCTCTTGAAAGCAAATCATATCACTCAGCAAATCCCATTTCGCTTCTCCAAGTTACAGTCAGTCCCATCCTCTCCTTCCTCCCTACTTTATTGAATAAATACAAACATCAATACGCACACATTTCTCTTCTCACACATTCAACAATGTTTATTTTGCTATGCATGTATGTATAAACGTATACATATGTGAGTACTCATACACACACACACATACACACACATGCACACTTACGTACACATGTATAAATATTTGTTTAGATATATGTATGTATAAACATGCACAGAAATATATACATATATATATCTATGTATATATATATATATATATATATATATATATATATATATATATACATACTACATGCATGCAATGTGTATATATACAGATATACACACACGCACACACACACACACATATATATATATATATATATATATATATATATATATATATATATATATGCATAGACAGGCGTTAATTTATATTTACATAAATATATAGTCATATGTATTCATGTCTATAAGCACTTATATATACACGTATATATATATTATTTAGATCTTGTACATATATACAAGCTTTGAATATATAGATACACACACACACACGCACACATATATAAATATATATATATTTGTACTTATACCTACATATTTGTAATTATATATGTTTAAACTCACAATGTATCAATATATATATATATATATATATATATATATATATATATATATATATATATATATATATATATATATATATATTCACACACGTATACAAATGTATATATAGAGAGATATATGTTGGAATAATTACCCTGCTGATGTGTCCTAGTCAACCCTATCTCTTCCCTACATAGTTACTTGCACATTATACAATCAATGTAACGATGGACATTGAACGAATAGATTCATGATAACTTCAAGATCAAAAAGACGTATATCACTGATTTGCCTCCGGCACAAACAACAGTTCAATGGTTGGGATCAATTTTCTCGCTAGGATATCGAGCTGTCATGGCGATTCTTGGACTACAACAGAAGATGTTCTGATAAAAGAGTTGCATGATTTCCATTTAAAAGGGGGAAGCTGCAATGAAACTTTCATTTTAATGCAGACTTTTCTTTGACTTTATAAATCTCAGAATCGCTTATTGACGCAGCCATTAAAAAAAAATAATTTTCTTTCCGATGAGACTACAAACAAAAGCTTGACGGCATTTTTATTACAATTTGTAGGCATCAATATTAGTACACGCCTGGTTGTCCAACTTTTCGTGATCTGACTTTTACGTCGACACAAATTTCATTTAATGATATTTTTGGCATATATTATTTCTATTCATTCCTAACATGATTTTACTGTCACAATTCCTGTAATCCAGCATTCTTTTAATCCGACTAACATTTGATTGGAACTCTCTCTTCACATTTACTACTTATGCTAATATATATTTGTTTACTTTCAGTCTCACTCATTAAAGCCTTTCAAACACTTTTCATATCATAGGATTAGCAAGAAAGGTGTCCAGTGTGCTACAGTATTGAGAATGGTAAAAAAAAAAGTCTGAATTGGCTTATGGATGCTAAATTTGTAAAGTTAGAATATCTTAGAATGGTATGTTTAAAATGAAGATTAAAAAGACTAACATTTAGTAAAGCAGTTGCTCACTCTGGATTTTGAAATGCTTTGATCGTACTCAGCGTGAAAACATTCAGAAGCGACTTTATCTCACAGAGCAGATGTTTTGGTAAGATGTTATCTTGGCAGAAATTGGGGCAAGTCATAGATATATCTACATCCAGAATGTATGGACGTGTCTTAATTGCAGACCTAAAATGTACTGACAGAAGTGACAAAGAAATGAAGTTCTTTGGAACATTTTCCATGGATGTAACAGTAGAAAATACTGAACTTATCGAAGAATTTTCCCTACTTTTCGACCCTTAAAAGGGGGAGAACAATTTTTCACGCAATTCTAACCCCTTTAAAGTAGGAGGGAATTCCTGTTTCATTTACAATTGATAAAATGTAAACAACTTCGATTTTAAACTTTCGAAGATGAAAAAATTCACTCATCACACCGCCCTCATTTTGACCCCTAAAAATGCAAAAAAGCTAACAAATCCATTATGACTCCTAAAGAGGGGAGGGGGGGAGATACCCCAACCATTTTAACCCTTAACTGATAAACTCAATTTTAACCCCTGGAAGAGAAACAATCCCTCTCTATTTTGACACCTGAACTGAATCAAAATTCCCCAATTATTTCAACTCTTTGAAGTGAGGAAAGTGATTTTCCTGCGATTATCACCCAATAACGTGGAAAAAAAGAATTTCGCTCATATTTCAATTAATAAAGGTAAAAATACCTTCCTATTTTGACCCCTAATAGAAGGAGATAATATTCCCTCCATATTAACTAAATATTTTTTGGGGGGATCCTCTGTCTGTTTAGCCACTAATTGTCAAAAAGACATTGTGCCACTAAAAGTGAAAAAAAAGATCATCCCTCATTTTTATATCTGAAAGTTCAGAAAGAATTCCGACTCCAATTTGACCTTCAAAAATAAAAGAAACGTTCAATTTTGACCCCTGAAAATGGAAAAGATTCCCCCATTTTAAACCCTCAAAGTACACATCCCATTTTATATCTTCCCTCCTGGAGTGGTAAAAACTCCCCCCACTGGTAGTTCAAAAGATTGAGAGAAAAACCCCCTCAAAAAGTGGAAAAAAACCCTCCTATTTCGACCTGTTGAAGAATCGTTACTCATGATATAAACGTAGAAAAATCCCCCCTCCATATTATGGTGAGAAAAAGAATTGCCCCTCGATGTTGACCCTCAAAAGAGACAGAAAAGTTTCCCCGTACTTTCGACCACAAAAGTGAAACGAATATCTTCTATTCATTTTGACCACTATAAGTTGAATGCTGCATCTTGACCACTTAAATTGGACAAATTACAATCGAGTTGTGGTAATGAAAAAAAAATTGCTTCAAACGTATAAAAATACAATTCAACATTGATTTAGACCCCTGAAGGAAAAAAATTCTCTCGTTCACATTGGCCCTTGGAAGTGGGATGAATATGCCCCCTGATTTTAACCCTAAGTGGGAGATAGTTTCACCGTCGATTTTCACCGTTTTGATAAATAGACATCGTAAAGAATCCGCGACTTTGACTCTCAAAAGTGAAAAAAATCTCTTCCTAAATGTAATACATCTAAACTTTCAACCCTAAAAGTGAAAATGAATAGCCAACAATTTAGACCCTTAAAATGGAAGATCCCCTTCAAAAAAGCTCTCCTGTCGATTTCGACTCCTAAAGGTAAGAAAAAATAAAAATAAAAAAGACAATTCGTTTTCGATCGCTGGGAAAGAAGGGGAAATCTTCCATTCGATATTTTTCCCCTGAAAATCAAGAAAAAAAGAAAAATCTCACCTTTGATTTTGACCAAGTAATTGAAAGAATAATTTTCTTTGAATTCTCGCCCTCGAATGGAACAAAAATCCCTCCCTTCAACTTTGACGCTTAAAACTGAAAAAGAAAATCTATTCGATTTTGACTCTCAAAAGTGGGGAGAAAAAAGCTTTGACTCGGAAAAGTTGACACCACCCCCACCCAATTTGAACCTCTAAAATGAAAAAAAGTATTTCCTAGGATCTTGACCTTTAATGTGTTCCGTTCGATTTTGACCTCTGTAAATAAAAAATCTCCCTTCAGTTCTTACCAATAAAATTGAAAAAAAAGAAAAAAATTACCTTTCAATATGAATCTCAGAAGTTGGAAACCCCCATTAGAAATTTTTGCACGGTAAAAGTGGAAAATAGCCCACTTCCCTTCCGAAACCTAAAAGATTCAAAAGATTTCTTCCGGATTTAAACACCAAAAGTAACATAAATTTGAAATGTAAAAGTGAATTCCTCTCCTTATTTGACCTGAGAAAAAAACCCCATGATATAAGCAAATAACTTCCTTTCGATTTCAATACCTGAAAATTAGAGAAAAATCTACTCCAATTATTGGTAATTAAATGGGGAAAGATTTTTTTTTAGGGGTCGTGTAAGTAGAAAAAATCCCTTCAGGTGTCAACCTCTAAAAGTGTAAAAAATCGCACCTTGATTTTCACCCCAAAGTGTGAAAAAAAAAGAAAAAAAAAAAAAAAAAGATTCCGTTGTATTCCAAAACGTAAAAGTTGGAAAATATCCCTCAATTTGGACCCATAAAAATCGGGGAAAAAGGAACCTCCTTCCATTTTCACTCCTAAAAGTGAAAAGAAGAAATCCTCCTTTTGATCCAAAAGTGAAAAAAATTCTCCCTTGAATTTCATTGGTACGATTGGGTGATATTGATTGTAAAAATAATTTAATTATACTTTTCATTATTGAAATAATCTCTCATTTCATTGGTCGACTGGTCTCTCCATTGAAAAAATGTACCTTTACCGTACTACATCAAAACATGCACGAATCAAAGTATCCATGTACAACCAACAAACATCGCGATATGAGATATGTTAAAAAATGTTTTGCATCTTTCTCAATAAAGATTCCATTTTTATCTCAAAGGATTAAATCAAGAAAAGAGAATAGAAAATATTATCTTATTACATCATGATTATTATTCTTGTTTTTTACTATTGGTAGATAATCCTATAGATGGACCATAGCCCCTGATTTTGAAACCCCTTAGTAAAATATTTCCCATGATAGTTTTCAAAAACTAATCTGCTGAAAACTCTCCTTGGGGATCAAATTCATATCCACAAAAAAATCTTACGGATTTATATCAAGTAGTTTTTGTGGTAGATGAGTACATACAGACACACAGACAGACGACCTTTTGACGAATTATAATAGAATTTAGCATTTTCTATTAAATACGTTCGGTATTAGATAATCCAATGAAGACTTTCTTAATTTCAGGTCGTGATATAATTATTCTAAAGTTCTAAAAGCTAGAAACCGGTGTGTTTGATAATACTCCTCTTCAAAAATGTTATTTCATATCTGAAAAATATTTTGTCATTTTAGAAACTGTCTGTGAGAACTTTCATCAAAAGAGTCAACACAGTTTCTACATGTTTAGGTGGTTCTGGCTATCTAGCTTGCCATATACATTTGTATGTATGTATTTATGTATGTATGCATGTATCACGCATACGAGCTACACCAATGTAGGTACAGAGCTGGAAATTTCAACATTCACTCTGCATAATGTCTAGAAAGAAACACTATTTTTTGCTTTTTTGGAGAATTTTTACTTCAAGTAAAGTTTCAGTTGAATGGTCAATTTGCTACATAAGTTTATACTCAGTTTGTGTCCACTAACATTCACGCTTTACAAAAACAAATCCCTGAATAAAAGCTGAGAGATGTTACTTATCTATCGATAACGATAATTTTCTAATTTTGAAATTGATCACCTCAACACAGTATGCTGCCAAAAGAAGTCGATGGTGTGACAGTATAGACCTATTGTTTTAATTTTTCAAAAGCTCGTATATCCAGTTAGCTGTTCTAGTTTATAATATACACATGTAAGAGTTGTCTGACAATGATATATACATAAGTTATCGGAATAATGGGGTGAATGAAAGTGGGACAAATCGTGTGAGCATACGCAACTCCCACCACAGTAAATATGATTAATTTCAACATAATCCCTGTTACATGTAAGTATATGATTAAGATAACAGAAATAAATTGTGATGCAGATTTATTTTCATTGCATGCGATATTCTATTTGTGTCTAAATGCATACATTTTCCAAAAGAATTAATTTCCTCGAAGGCAAATTTCAGGTCAATTGAATCCGTGGTGTATTACGATCGTATTGTCGTATGAAACATAATCGAAACAAACAGAGAAAGAGGAAAACAATATTTAATTAGTCGGAATTGATCTTTATTTCACTTTAAAAATTTCATGTAGAAATATTTTGGAACGATCTCTATACTTACATAAATGAAAATATTCCGTGCTCGCCCGGGGTTTATATGAGAGTTCATTTCAAAAGCATGGCTGTTACGAAAGTACCAAAATATTTACAAACACGTCTGGTTAGTCACTCAATTGAGAACGTTACATGACCGACATCTTTGGGTTGCATGACGTGTTTGGGGTGATCATTTGAAGATTCAAAAAAGGATCTTCAATGGATAAATTACTTCTTTTGCATTTTGTTTGCTAGTGATCACTAAAAAACTTTTGAATAAAAAAGCATGAACGCTGCTGGACGCAAACTATAGTCAATTTAACATAAATTTACATTTTGAATTTAACCCACACCTTGGAATTTACTTTCAAAACAGGAAATATGTCTAAGACAATAAGAATCAAATGTTGAAATTCTAAGCCCTGTAGCACCATGGGTTCGGCGTGGACACGTTACACACACACGCACACGCACACGCACACACACACATGCATACATATATAGTGACAGTTTCAGTTGACGATTTCTAATTGTTTGTAATGATCTTCATAAAATGTAAAATGTAATTTACTTCTATAAAAAAATGTTAACATTGAATAACTTTGAGACTTTGTACACAGATTTTGTTTAATGATTTTGGAGGTTTTTCCCAATTCAATTCAATACTGTAAAAGCAGTGAACATCTGGGTATATGTTTCTACACTCTGTTGGTTGTTCACTTCAAATGCTGATTCAATATTTTCTGTCTCTTTATACCATCAGCAAGAATGAAGAAGTTAGCGAATGAATACGAATTCAGATAAAATATTTTTGCTCCTAGCTTAGCTTAGTCTGGCACAAGAAAACAATACTGCTACACCTAGCAAAGATCGTCTTCAATCATCATCATCATCATCATCATCATAATCATCATTATCATCATCATCATCAGTCTTTTAACGCTCATCTTTGGACATAGATTTTCCCCCAAATTTGCAACGTTTCTCTATCTTGGGCGTTGCAGAACCGGTATTTTCTAAATTTGTCTTGTTCATCTCTCCATCTTGTATTCTGTCAGCCTCGGTTTCTTATGTGATCTTGGGGTATCCATGCTGTGAGTCGTGTCTGTCATTTTTGCAACAGGGCCTGCCCATTGCCATTTAAGTTCTCTTATAGATTCTGGGATGTTTCTGACTCCTGTTTTCTTCCTTATATACTGTGCTGTCTTGTGATCTCTCCTTGAGAGGTTGAGTATGATTCTCTCATATATGCATTGTATGCATCTTAGTTTCCAAGTTTGTCTCTTGTGTTCGATTTTTCAGCTCAATAAGTGACTATCTGAAGGATGGATTGGTTGTGTACTCCTCTTTTTAGAATTATTGGGAGGTTTTTGAAAGTTGAGCTTGCTCTACCAAAGGCTTGCTATCCCAGGGTGATTCTTTGCTTGATCTCTTTCTCTTTCATGGGTTTCTTAGAGACTCGTTGTCCTAGGTAGATATAGCGGTCTACTTTCCCCAGGTTTGCACGTTCAATTTCGACAAATACGTCCTTATTTTTTATGTGATAGTTGCACACAATGTTCTTGTTGTAAAGTTCATGTGTAGGCCAACTTTTTTGTTTCCTTCATCTGCAAATCTCAGGTTGCTTGGATATGTGCCGTCTATTTAAATTCCTCTCTTCCCTCGTTCCAGGTTTTTCAAAATCATCTCGAGGTAGGCTCTGAAGATTTTGGGTGAGCTAGTATCACATTTTCTCATTTTTTTTTGGAGTTAGAAGGGTTCAGAGTCCTTATTTAGTCTGAGAAAGGAGTTGATGTGATTGTGTATATGTTGTAGTATTTTGACGAATGCAGGATCTACACCTCGTAGAGTGATGATCTTCATAACCATGGGAATTTCTTCAGAGTCAATGCTTTCTTGAAGTCTATAAATGATACAGCAAGTGGCATTTTATATTCTGCTGCTATCTCTTACAGTTGATTTATTGAATGGAGATGGTCCACGGTCGAGTATTTTCTTCTGCAGTAGAAATATTTTGCAAGATTACATTGTCAATCCTTGCTCTACAGCGAGATTCTTAAATATTAACTCATCTTATCTAAGTACAACGCAAAGCAACAGTATCTTATTAGGATAGAACTGAAGTTTGTAGTACTAGTCTGCAATATTCGTTTGCTGTCCTCAGGCCATCTTTTGAAACCATTTAGCCAGGGGAATACTTAATTCGCTGGATGATGATATCATGGATGTATATGAATTAGAATTATTTCATCAAAACTTTTAACGAACAAAATATATCACTGCTCGACAGTATAAGAGAATATTGCTTATCATGAAATTAATTTCTAAATTACAACAACTGTTTTTCTAAATTTTAAGATTAAAATTGTCCTTCGTTCAAAATATATTTGGTCCTTTAGCTTAATGGCGGTGCATTTTTACACAACATTGCAGCTGATATAGTCTTTAGCCTTCGTCAGATGTGTTTTGCAAAGTATAAATATTGTTTGTAATTTTTTGCTCCATAAGGGTACAAATGAAATTCTTCTTTCTAGAAAGAAATTTAGGACTTTTCTATGTTTTGAAGCGGCACTGAACGCATTGCTGGATCAAAATACCTTATTTAAATGCGTTGTGGTTCATGTTTTAAATTTCTGTTTGATATTTTCTTTTGGTTTTGCGTTGCCAGAAAAAAACTGATGAAAGACAATTATTTCCCACACAGATATTACATATTACACCCAAGGAAGGCCGTCCAATGATCCGACCGAAACGTCGTGTTGACATCAAAGGTGGGAATAAGAGATTGAATTGTTCAGAAAAAAAAAACGGTTTGAATTGCATTGTACTTATTTCTATCATCGTATTTCCTCCATTCCTATTTCTTAAAATACAATGGACTCTCCAAAGACCGGCTAATTCAACAAACAGCATCTTAAGCCTCGAAGAATGCAGCAGATTATGAATTGTATTAAAAACAAGGAAATAATACTTCGAAAGTTCTGGGCAATATTTAATTTAACCAAAACTTTTTAAACTTTCCCCAAATGATAAATTGACGGTTACTCAAAATATAATTCATACTAAATCCAATTATGTTTTCTTTCGAGTTAGATTTCCATTGTTGGGCAAAACTCACTGGGAATAAGGTGTAAATGGAGCTGGTAGATATGCAAAATCTTCATATATTATAACGTTCAGAATTTGGACATTTTACAATTAATGTAACAAGCTTAAGCTATGTTGGGCTGCCATAAGTATTGTACGGCTTATCTAGAAATTCACTCATAGCCTGTGGCCCCCCAGAACATAATTCTACGAGAATTATTAGATTTGAATCCTTGTTGGCCAACAGATCAAATCAATATTATTTCTTTTCAATAACTTTAGTAATTCTCAATGTATTAGCCTTCGTGTTCAGCAATTTTCCACTTCTCTTTGTTCTTCTAGGCACGAAAAGCAATTACATTAAACTTGCATGCATTTTGGTATACATATACCCATACATATGATGATGATCATCATCATAATCAGTCAACTACTAGACCAAGGCCTTTCCTGGCTCCTTCCATGCCAATCATGACTGTGCCAACCCAATACCATGCCTTACCGACAAACCATCCCATCACACCACCCTTATCTTATGTCTGGTTTTCTCCAACT
Organism: Thysanoteuthis rhombus; assembly: GCA_963457665.1. NCBI lineage: Eukaryota > Metazoa > Mollusca > Cephalopoda > Oegopsida > Thysanoteuthidae > Thysanoteuthis > Thysanoteuthis major. Next base: position 26,950,155 of record OY735228.1, on the reverse strand, counting down.
GCGTTTGCTATTCCTTAAGCCACAGTTTACTGAATATCTGTCCCATCTGTTTTGTTTATATCCTGCTATGGTTCTTGTCCATCATCATTTTCAGCAATTATTTACTTATATGATCTATTTTATTTCGATCTGCCCTCAGATCCATGTTGATCTTCTATTTATCAATGATATCACTCAAATATCAATAGAGAATGCCTGGTTAGAATATATATATATATATATATATATATATATATATATATATATATATATATATATAAGAGCTGACATAAAGGTGATTTTTCCATTATCATTCGCTAAAAACTGAGGAAACCCCCAACCAGTAGATAAGGAAGGGAGCAAGAAAACATAATACCATTCTTATTGAGAATTGTAGAAAACTTAGAAACTTAGTAAACAATTACCACAAATCGTTAAAATCAAATACGACCCAGGAGGCAAAATAATTACCGTAAGTAAATTTTCTATTCATAATATACTTTCATTCTACTGAACAATGGCCTAAATTCATATCCCACCCCATTCACTTCGGAAATAACATCCTAAACAAGGACCTTGATGACTTCTTTAGAATAAACCAGAACTGAAATAATTACAACCCTTATGCAACACATTTTGATATTCAATAGCTTCAAACTCCAATAATACACACTTCTTCCATATGAAAGGTTGTACCATTGGCACAGTAGCAGCCTTTTTTTTTTTGCTATTATCTTCATGGGAAAATTTGAAGAGACTTTCATATACCCGGAGATAGACAAAGGCTGCATTTGCTACGTCGGATATATCGATCGTATTCTTTTTATATACACGTGTGACGGAGCCGAACTAGAGAAATTCTGTGCACCCTCAAACTCTACACACGATTTGATTGAATTCGATTATGTGACATCTACTTATTCCATAGCTTCCTTAGACACTTGCATATCCATAGTTATTATCAAAAACCCCATAAAACACTTAAATCAACTGACACCCACAACTACCTTCACTCTGAAATGGATCAACCCAAACATCTGAAAAAAAATTATCATCTGCAAAAGTACTGCACTACAGACACAGAAGTCAACAGACACAACTGTAATCTACAGTAACATTTTACTAAACGTGGTTATTCACTTAGATATATAAATAATCAAATAGAAAAGACTGCAACAATACCAAGAGAAGAAACCCATACACTCTCTAAAAAAAATAAACCTGACTGCTTACAACTTATAACCACATTCAACAACACATTTCCTTCTTTGGATTCATAATCAACAAGAGATTGAATATACTCACACTCAAAATATAACTCAAAAAATAATCGTAAAACTGTGTGTCATCAATTACAGCAGAGCCAAAGCATTAAAAAATTCATTAGCAGCAACAATATAATAGAAAATAAAGTCTCTCATAACAGCACTAAAACCACTAAATTCTTCCAACCGTGCGACAAAAATAGTCCATGCAACTACCTCAAGTACATCAAAACCTCCACTTGCACTACCATTAACAAAACTTTCTACATATATCATAAGTCTAACTATTGAGGCAAAAATATCATATACCTCTTCGAGTGCAATAGATAAAAATTACAATAAATAAGGAAGTCCAAGTGGCAATTCAACATTATACTTGATAACTATAGACAGGAATCCAAATCAACCAACCATCCTAGTCCCCATCCACATTCAATTATACTTCCGAACCCCCGGACCTAATTTTGCCATAGATACCAGATTCACAATTATTGAACAAATAGAAAAAATACATCCACAGACGACAAAAAAAATCTAGAAAGGCATGAATGCATATGGATTAACAAACTACAAACTCTATCCCCTAATGTAATTGACACTAAACTTGACAATCCTAACCACACAGATCTGTAACATAATAATCCTCCCTCAAATAACGACGTCACATCCACACACGAATCGCCTTCATGCATTTCAAATACTGATAACTTCACATAGTCACGCAGAATATAAAAACCTTTGCATGGTATTTCATTTGTACAACTCAGAGCCATCAGATCTTCCATGACCAATAGGGATACCACATACGGAGTTCTTGGATCTCATGATCCCACCATCTATTCTATCCCCAACCGAACTACACAATCTAATTCTTAACCACTACCCAACAAACCCTGACATATTATGGACCTACCACTGCTGCTACTACTGTATCCTGCCATAGACCAACAAAGACATCACCACAGACAGTCCCTCACATCATGATGAGCCTAAAGGAATTCTCCTCCTTGATTCCCATTTTTGCTCCCAAAACAAAATAACTGATGTCAAATTTTTTTTTCGGAAAACCTCTAACCATTAAAAGGTACACACATACACACACACACACACACACACAAACACACACACACACACGTCACGCTCTGCTGAAGATGGGAACATCTCCCAAAACATGTACAACTCACCAATTAACTCATTTATGGATTAATTAATTATTAAACAAAGTCTCTATTCATTCTTACTCATGAGTCTGTCTTATTTCTTATTGTTTGCACACACAGACAAACAGACACACACACATAATGCGTATAATTGCATCACTATTCATTTGTATGTATTAGTTCACGAAGGACTGGAGCAATGGACACGTAACCTACTACACTTATCAACCGAATTTTGATGTTATATTTTCAATTTATGATGCTTGATATATATTATTAATATTCACAACTGTATCAAGTGCATGGAGGATACTACAGATTGTGTAACGTACATACGTGTCTACGTTAAATAAAATCAAACTCAAATTCAAATAGAAATTAATATCTATTGTTGAATAAACTGAATAAAAAAAAACTAAAACAAGGCATTATAAGGGGGTATGTGTTGGTAGTTTGGGATAATATGCTCTTTTGATAGTTACTTGTTTAAATACATTCTCGGAGTATATTAATTAAATTTGAGTTTTCTACCTGCTGATATTGTTGTTACTGACTGCATCAAATTAACATCTTACTTATATACAGAAATCGATGTTTTCAATGTGTAAGGGTTTAATACAAATTATCAAATCAAAAAAATCTATTGAATTCATATTTTCTCACTATAATCTGATACCACGACTAACTGATGAGGAGGCTTGCGTCTTACCAAATTAGCTAAAATGACTAGTTTTATATATAACACCAGCGTTTCTCATTGATACACAATGGCTTATTTCATTCCAATGTATAAATATATTTTTGGCTAATTATAGATTTTTTTTATAGTTGTTCTATTGAAAATGAATACAATACAAATGTTACAGTAATCACATTCAGTCGGAATAAGGTTAGACCAATATCTTTCAGCAGCATACTGTGGGGGGGATCAATTAAGAAATTTAAGAGGGATGATCAATGAATAAGTTCCGTCCTTGGCCTTTTGTTGGGCAGTGATAATTGGAAAAGTTTGAATTAAAAAAAAGGGAACAGGTTCAGATTCTGCAAGACACAATCTAAGGGATCAACCTTGGAGAAACCTGCAGCAGTCATGCTTGTTTCTTTGTGCATCTTTCTTTTAGTGTGCAAAAAATTTTTACTACGTGTTTTACAAATTCGTACAAATCCCTATTCGACTGTTTGAGTGATATCCTAACTGTGGGCCGCTGTAAAAGTTTTGAAGTCCCTAACTTCATCTGAAATTCTTTTAATAACTGCTGTTGTGTATCTTCTTTAATCTCATCGTTTCTTTTGGATTGTTTTGTTCAAGTCGGTTACCCAAATTTCTTTCATTTGTTGTTGTAGGTGACTTGAGACTTCTACATTTTTTCTTGAAATTTTTTTTTCTGGGAGTTTACCGATGTTTTATTTGCTCTTTGGGTCAAACATGTTGGTAGCTTCTATCAGAAAGGTTGTTGTACTTCGTTGATGAGCACATCGATGTTCTCTTCTTTTTTGCTGAGGAGTTTATACCTTTTTTTCAGTTTTTGATTGAAGGGCCATGTGAGCTCTTTTTGTATAGTAAGCGGTTGCAGTTTTATGCAGGACATTTCATTGTACGTTTTCGTACTATTATTTGGAACTTTACATTTTCTTAGTTTCGCTAATACCAATAAATCCCATTTGATATTTTCCACTTCATTTAAATGATGTATTTAATGCATATCTGTTGAGAGTGTACTGACATCGTAGTTACCTATATATACATAATGTTGTTTCCCTTGTTGGGTTCTGTTTTCGTTTTGATAGTTGCATTTTGAGCACAAAAGCCCACCTGCAGCATGTGTTGCGGCTGGACTTGGTGAAACAGCCGTTGAATTTTTGATCGAGCGGAGAATAAGAGTATTATGCCATGTTCTGCTGTGCTACTACATGGCGTGTTGATGGGGGTCTGGTGGATTTAGTTCAATCAAAGTAGCTTCAGAGCTCCACCAGCCCTCAGCGCTCATTGTACCCCCTGTTGTTTAGGGGAGACATGGTTGTGCCCAGAGATGTAACAGGATGATTGAGTAGTCAACATTTCTACGCTGTGCTATGCATGATAGATCTTAAGTAGCCCAGTGAGCAGTACTTATCTATTCATACCTTTCCCTTAAACCTCTCAAGTTTCAACTTAGAAAGAGTCTACGATTGTTTCAGGACTAAAATTTAGTAGTGTTATGAATTACAGAATCCAAAAGTTACATCAAAAGAGTTATACATTAGGAAAATATACTTCGAAGACTCACCATATTCGGAGCTGGAAAGAAAGTGTAAGCTGGCCTTTCCTCTGGAAATCATTCACATTGTATATTGTCTTAGAGACTTCAATTTTTAGACGATAAATATAGTGTTCATCAATTTTTTTATTTATCACGAACTGGTACATTATGACTTGTTGGGATGGGTGAAACGTAGGAAACTAAACCAATTAACTCTAAATATCACTCTTTTTTGTGAGAAGTTATTAAAACATTATGAACCGTCTTGATTTTGCTCTCAGTCTAATTTGAACGAGGAGCAAACATTCATTTGTAATTTATTGCCTATCAATTCTTGAGTATGACACGGTGGCTACATTAGTAGCCTGTCTTACTACATCTGCTCTACAAAGATACCCAAACAAAAAGCCAAATTTCAAATACTGAAATTCACAAAAGTTACGTAATCGTTTATGAATCTGACGCTGCATGGCCTTTCTTTCAACATCTATTTGATTGGACCTTGTAAAAAGACGAATACTTGAAAAAAATACTTTGATATGAGACGATGTCTCTCACCAAGTGTTGGATTTTACAGAGAGTCAATTTGAAATAATCAAAGACATGACATCCGGAAATCAAACGCTACAATCCTCTTCCGATAAAACATAGTTTTGCAGTCCTTGAACAGATATTAAGAGCACTATATGTACTAGTAAGATAGTAGAGACTTGTTTGCAAACCCTTTCTTGACAGCGTAACACTTTTGATTCGCACCTTATATGAGAGATCATAGTTCTCAAAAAAATAGAAAATAAAAAGAGAGTTTTGTGCTATTTTGTCTGATTTTGTCGTATATATACTCTGTATAATTATTCTCCGGTTAGTATTGCGTTATATGATTTTGAACTTTTCCTAGAAAGGATTAAGAGTCATTTGATAGATTGATGCTGTAATATCTTACCGTATAATGAACTAATACGTACATTTTCTGTCTCGTTGTTGGTTATTGACTCATCTCATTTGTTAATTTACCTTCCTTTTATAACATAACAATCAGACTTTATATGCGTTCAGTTGTCTTAAGAATTTGTTTAGAACTTTTCCCCTTGTCATTCCTCTTCTCACCAAGAACACAAAAGTGCGACAAAGTCACGCGCTGAGAAGCCAATGACTCGTGATAACGGATTTCCTTCGACACCACCGCCCTACAATGAGATAAAATTATTGAAAAGTAATCACGATGGAACATTCGGAAGGCAAAAGAAGCTGTACATATGAATATTCAAAAATATCAATATATAAACTAGTCAGATGTTGATCTATCGCCATTTGGAAACTAATGCTCAGGAAGAGTAATTTTTGCAGTTAATACACCTTAAATTGAGTATCAATATAAACCTGTTTAAAAAAAACTCTGGCATACGATAATACCTCTCACAATAGGAGTCAACAAAAGCCTAGTGCGCTGGTTAAATGAGACGTTTTTCTCCCATTTTCAACTTCCCCTATTTACTTTCTTATTCTTGCATGAACGTACGTATTAATTAAGCATATCTGAGACTGGGTGACAAGTGTGGAACACCCAATGGGAATCGAAATCGTTATGCAGTAATATTGGTCTGCTAGATAGCTTACTAACCATTGCATGACGCCTCTGGTCTTCTTTGAACATAATACATCGACATAGTTCTCTATTCTTTTCTTTTGCATTGAACGTTCAGGATGTTTGAACTCTTCTATTGATTGACCAACCCGCGACTACTACCAATACCCAAAACTTTCTGTCCTGACAACGATTACAAGTTGGTTCTATGTAAATCTAGCCCAAATAGAAAGTAAACATAATACAATCTTCTGGCCATCCAGTCATCCTTATGTGCCCCCGTGTAGGGCCAGGCTTGACTCTTTTAATAGCTTTATAACTTGCTGTCTTTTTTAGATTAAACGTAGCGAAATCTTTGGCTGGTGTCCAAATTTTTGAGAGATGAATTTATCGATGGAGACTTTCGGAATTAGACACAAAAGGAATAACATATTCGAAATAAAGAGAATTTGAATCTCGAGGCCGAAGCAATGCTTAACGAGGTGGATTATTGGTAGCGGCACGATATATCTTATCTCAAATACTGAGTTCGTAGAACACGTTATCAAATCTGTCATCGAGGAAAAGCTCCTTTGAACTATTCAAGAACGAAGTTTTGTTTCAACGTCCATATCAATTAAGCTTATAAAAAGATATTCGCTTAAATCGATGGCAAGACACATTTTACGCCCCCCAGTCAAAAAAATTATACAAACTGAATGGTTTAATTAGGAAAACAATCTGAGCTTAGTTTGACGAAGGATCAGTCGTGCAGGACCACATGTGAGGATCCTCAGCAAGTCCAGGTTTTAAAGAATCTTAATACTCAAGCGTCCCCCGAAATTGAAAGGTAGCGAAAAAAAAAAAAAAAAGGAAAAAACATATTTGTTTGTAAGCAATAATTGATAAATAAAACATGAATCGACTAGCTTTTTTAGGAAAATATATATTTCGATAACTATTCACATCATGGTGTGATTTCATACACATTTTGTTGCCTATTTAAAGGAGTATACACAGCCACAGTCACATACAATCAGGCATACATGTACAACCAGTCTGCTGAGTATGATAGGAATGGATAGTTCATAGTCAGAAAATTTACTGTCACTATTTTCATCACGTCGCAGTAAATACTGGAACGATCACAGACTAAATAATAACCGTTTCATAGAGAATGCAATAATACTTTCACTAACATTCTGGAGCTTTCCTCATACATATTGCAAGGGGATACACAAAATAAATCGAAATAACGTCCCAGAAGATATAATTCAAAGCTATGGCAGCTTTTTGTAACAGTAAAGTGGTGTGATGGTAAAGTGTGAGATATGTGTTGAATCTAACTGGAAAAGCTGACGATTGCATTGAATTCACCAGTTGTACGACAGTGCTAGATAACACATTGTATGGAAGACACGAATACAGATGTTAAAGTTTGTTGATAGTTACGTTGTAGACCACATGGTGTTAAACGGGCTGATTTGTCTGTCCGTTGCGTCATGAGAATTATATTTTTTTTTGAAGAAAGGTATTGCCATCGGTTCAATATTTATCGGTGTGAAGACAGATTTGACAAACCAAGTTCAAATTCATCACAGGAATGTCACAGTGGCTGACTGACATTTGATTTGTCAAGTGGGATATTTTCTTGTTATTGTCCTGGGTTCAAGTGAGTATTGCTTAGCAACACCTTTGTTTAGAGATGTCAGAAAGGACCTAGCTACAATATATTTTGCCACGGGTCAAACCAACCAGTCAGGTGAACCAAAATATTGTTCAACTTTCTGCTATAATCAATCTACTCAACAAGGGAAACATCAATTATTTCAGGAATAATAAAGATGTGATGTTTTATTGGAAAACTGTCTCATTTTCTTGGCAGAGATTCCGACTCACTCTTTTCATGCCATTGTATACTCGAATCAAAATAAAGTTTTAATGACCCGAAGATTCAGTTAAACTGATTGCGGGTAGACGTAAACATTTTCACTGGCCAACATTTGTACACAATGGGGAAAGGAAGGGAAAACATTCACTTCAAACTTCATAACAAACGATGGACACCATATAAGTGCAAAATATTAAAAAAAAACTGAACTTTACCTCCAGCAGCTTACATATATTAATATTGCGTTCAACCTTCTTTCAGTAAATGTGGTTGTTAACACAGGCTAGCTAACAATATATAGGGAACCTAAATCTGATTTACATACAAGTTCCATACTCTGTTTGATCTTTGAAGATAACAGCGTGAAATTGGGATTGAAAAAAGCAGCTTTCTACGATACTGAATTGAAGAGTATATCTATCAGGGGTTCTGTGATGAAAATATCAATAATCAGATGCAAGAAGCCGAGGCATAAGATAAGACTAATAATGAAAGTGTTTCATCTATTAGTAAAAGAGAAATAAAAACTCATCCTCGCCACTGCAGTCAATAATTGAAAAAACCGTAGCATCAAAATATTGGATACTATAAAAATCATCAATCGAAGCTAATATGATCAGAATGAATTATATTTTTAATATTGCTGGCGTTTTCCACTGGAAATCATATACAATTGAGTAAATAAAACACCTCCAAACATCTAGATTCTGGAGATTCTACATGCTGTAATTAAAAGCAACAAAATGATACATTCAGAGGGTCAAAAAAGTTCTTTCCCTCAGAAATGAAATAAAGGATTTGTAGTAAGGACTTAGAGGAGTACTGATGCCAATATTCAAGTCTGTAAACAAAATCTTATTGCCAGGAGCATTCGGACACAAAAACACAAATACATACAAAAAGGGATAAAAGTTTTCTCCATCTCTGGTAGCTCTAATTGTCCAATAGTAACATATAATGTAGCATAAATATTCAGAGATGAGTAACAAATCAACAACAGGTTTGAGTTAATCTTAAGAATCAATGTTTCCGTGGCCAAAGCGGTCAAGTCGATGTCCATGGAAGACGGGCTCCTGAAGTGTGAAATGCATCCAAAGCTACTTATTTTTTTCGATACCCAGAAGAACACTTTAACTGCCTAAATGTATATAGACATATGGATTAATATAAAAAAGTACCCATAATGAAAAAAAACATGTAATACGATGATATAATAATCGTAATATTTATTCAATAGATCAAGGTTTCCCAACTTGGGCAAAGTCACCCACTGGTTGGTAATTTGAATCTCAATGTCGTACGAAGTGGATATTTTGAAATTTTGTTGGCACTATAGGATTTTAAGTGTCTGTAATTGACTAAAATAAATGAGTCAACATTTTCTATCAATAAATCACCAAGCAGCAGTTTGACTTTTTACATTAAGTAGGCGTATACAGAAAATGCGTAAATATTTGTGTGGGTGTACGTATGTCTATAATACACTCCCCTTACGTGTAACGCTCTTGAGAGATTACAAGATACCAGATCCAGACATGATGATTGCATTGATAATATCTGAAAATAATGCGTGTGCCAGAAATGTTACTGATTTGCATTACTACATTAAAGAATCTTGCAATGCAGAAACTGTTTGTTTCCATTGTTTTTGAAGTGTTTCATGAGAGGAAAAATGTTGTGTCCTTTTGAGAATTTACTGTAAAAAAGGGTGATGAGAATCCCTGAAATAGATGGAAAATAGATTTATGAAAATAATGAAATCTTTTTTTTTTCTTCCTTGAGCATTCTCTTGGAATTGTGAGGAGTTGCTATGTTTAGCATCATGACGTTCATCGAGAGAGACGTGAGTCTAGGGTTCTGCAAACACACCTGAACTTCCAGGTCATATTGATCATTCATAGAATCTGTTCCTTGAACTTTCCTTCTCTACGTTGTTGTTAAAATTCGTTTTTGTAACAGACTGTCATTTTGGGGTTCAGGCTACCGATTTCCACTCGACCAACCACAGCGCTAAATTTACTTTCTATTTGATTGAAGCTATTCTGTCAAGCATAGATATCATTCTAGAGGAAAAAAAAAACGAAATGGCTTCAATAAACCAATAACATCCAATACAAACAAAAGTTGATTGAATCATGTTTCCCATTCTTCCGACGGGATAAGTTTTATAACCAAGAGGAAAGAAATTATAAGTATTTGAAAGTAAATCGGTATTTTGTACAGATAATCTCGTTTTTCCTCTTGTCACTGTATACATGGTATATATAAAAAGTATCCAGACATTGAATATTGCAGCAAAAAGGCCAATAGAGGGAAATGATGCCTTAGTCTCTTTCAAAGTACTTCCCTTTGGTCCTTGTAAAATTATCATACTCTCTCTCACTTTTCAAAACCACTTCCTGAGTCTGCTTTCGGGTTTGCTTTGGACTGCTTCGTCGATTTCTCCTAAATCTTGTCCGCCGTCTGAAATCAAGAAATTACATGGAGCAAAATCAGGACTGTAGTGGGGAGATGACATCCAGGCAGGAGGCGTCTGGTTATCGTGAATGTAACTCTCACACAATATACAAGCTTACCAAATAGCGTCGCACCGTCAACTGTATAACCTCATGGGAGAGTGTCCATTCTCACGTTCGCAGTAAGGTCTGTTCTGACTGGCTGCTTAGTAACATGGAAACCACACAACCGGTCCCCAAGATATTTGAAATGATTAACTATATTCCTGTTTGTGGCCTTATGCTTCTCTCTTGCTGAGTTTACATATGTTTGTATGCTGACCCCTCAAAATGTTGACCGTGTTTAACAACTGTTTCCTATACAATAAGTACTTTCCTGGCATTATTCAGGGGAGTGTTATTTTCCAAAATGCTGTAAACCCACTACACCCCTGCTCCGTCAAATATCGTGATATGCTAGAGATATGAAAATAGAATAGACCGCTAAGAAGTGGATTCATGCTTTTCTCAAGGCCATTAGTGTTTAATGAAAATAATTTTCCCCAGTTGTCGGCTAATAACGCTTCCTGTATCGATAAGCGTTAAAATAACCCGCCCTCTTGACACCCTTTTTTTCGATTGTTGTGTCATTTAATCTTTTCTTTAATGATTTAATAGAATATTTTTTTGAAAATTTTATGATGAATGTATAACTTCATCTTAATTCATCAGTTTTTTTCTTATTGCTTTTGCAATACCCCACAGTAGTGACCAAACAACGCCAATCGGAAAACAAAAAGAGATGGCCTACTTGGGATTTTAACCCACAACTCTAATGGATGGAACATGGTTTAACAACCAAACTGCAATTAATAAATAAAAGCCTTTTTTGACATTTACGAAACACAGGATCAAATTAAGGGAAGGGTGTATAACGATGGTGATTTGCCAATCTCCTAACTGCATGGCGCCTACTCATCTCGATATATAACTAAAGAAATCATGGCTTGTATCTGGGCTTTAACACCTAGCTTTGCCATTGGTCAGTAATTTATAACTTCCTCAAGCACTGGTCAACTCACACAAGCCACCAATACCTTTTGCCAAATTTTACGAAATTTTGAAACCGGAATATCTGGATTCGATCACTAATATCAGTTCAACACTTATTTGTTTTGTTGATATAAAGCTTAACTCATCCTGAATCACGCCCACTGACTTATCAGAGCCCATTGAGATTACCAATTTCAATTCGTCTACAAAACTAAACTACTGTGGTCTACAGTTGATTGAACTTTGATTCACTCAGGGACAATGCAATAAGGAAGCTAGTGAAAATCCATCACGCTATATTTGAAATGCAAAGTATCGTTTTATTGTAGTTATTTATTGGGATATTACAAACCGTCGACTGAAACTGTCTACACAAGTTTTCCCCATTCGTTGGCTGACAGGCTATGTATATATTCATCACAAGTACAGGTCAAAAATATAGAGCTAGAGGGCTGAAAATTCAAACATTCACTCAACAATATGTCTGAAATTTTTTTTTTTACAGAATCGACCCCAAAAATTCTGAGTGTTGGATTTAAATTATATTGTAAGTTTATGCTAAATTGGTCACGAGTTTGTGCATACTTTTTATTTGGAAATCAAAAGTTCAAACAAATGGTAGAGAAGTAATTTTTTCATTGATCTTATCCAGTTCAACACTCATTTATTCTGTTTAAACAAAGCTGAGCTTATCCTGGACCAAAGTCACAATGGTTTTCTATATTTTCATTGATCACCCGTTCGGCATGCTGCTAAAAGATATGGTCACATAACAGTTGAGTGACTAAAAAATCTGTTTGAGATTAGTTTAATGTGGCACTGGGTATCCGTACACACACACTGAGGAAAATCCAACATCATACATCAATTCAATCCACAAGACCCTTTGGCTAATAATCGGCACTCACCCGGTCGATTTCTTTAGTAATAGACAGTATCGTTCAATGGAGTATTCAAACTCTTGACATGCAGGCCTGTCTTCTACAGTTTGTACGAAACCTCCTCGTGTTTTACGCATTTCTTGTTTATTAAGATGTCACAATAAACAAATTATTTTTTCTCTTCCAACTGCTTCAGATTAGCGTCGATTCTGGCCGGATACAAAATATACAAAAACAGATGAAACAAACGCAGCTTTCAATTCTAATTTGAAATGACAACTACGAATTATATGCTGAAGATTTCATAAATTGCTTCTTTTGTTAATCTTTTACTATTGTTGCTACGATAAACTTGTATTTTCCACATTGCATTCTCCACATTGAAGCCTGTTCGTGTCTTTTTTATATTTTTGTTACCGAAGTTTAGTTATCCAACGTGCATGAGAGTCAGCGGCTGTAGACTCGATTGATAATGATCAGATCTCACGCTGCATTGCGTGCACAAAGTCTAAGAGGATTAACTCAATCCACTGAAAAATTTCTGACAATCAACAAATGTAGTGTAAGATGCAAAGCTGTTCGAAGTTTTGTTCAAAATATAAGTACTTTAATTAAAGTTTGAATAATTTCATCTTAATTCTTGTCTACCTTTAATTCAGAGAGTTTGAAGCCAAAAGCCTGAACTGTATTTGATTTTAAAATTCTGATTAAAACTTTGAAACTCTTAATAAAATATTCTAGCATAAACATAGAATTTCTACACACTTGAACTACATTTTTCATTTCTACTTTCTCCTATCTAGGGCATAGATTGAACCCCAACAGAGTTTTATATCGTGAAAATTGATAGGATTCTAATTTTGTGGATGGATATGTTTAAAATCATGTCAAATCTTTTTTACAAAATTGCATTTTATTTTCAAAATGTATTTTAAAAGTATTTCAATTAAACCTATGGTCTGATAGTTTTTTTTACAAAACCATATTTAAGTGAATTAACCTTTTTGTTGATGCATCAAGTGTAGACATATTTAATAGGATTTTATTGATGAATTGAATTTCTGTATATTTTTAAGATCTAGGTTTATCAGATGTTCGAATTCTATTTCTATTGATTTTTCATAGTTCAATCTATTTACAACAGAAAAAAAACATAACGAGACATCGTCGTTTCTGTGTATTGAACGAAAAAAATATAGTTTGTTATATGATATCATAATATTATTGTTATGGACATTACATCAACATTTATATGCATTTTTATGTCACTCTCACAAACTCTGCGATGATAGTTACTGCATGTCTATACTAAAGGGAATAAATGTTGGAAATCTAGACAAAACTTGATCAATGTTTTCAATTGGATGAAATTAGGATATAGTTGTCGTGAAAATTTATTTTTGTATCTTATGCATGATTACTATGTTTGATCTAAGCTATCCAAATTTCATCGTGCCGAGTTGAAAGAACTTGAAGACGTAAATGGAATTAATTTCCCACGCGTTGCTGCTTGGTAAACATTAATGGATAATCCAATTGAACCAAATTGCAAATCCTTCCTTGCTCTAAACAGAAAAATAGCATCCATGGATATTTTCGTGAGGTTTATGTAGTAGATCGTTGATATTTTATATCATTTTTTCTAGCTACGCGACTTAATTCATTTTGTTTTGTAATAAGGTATATTATATAAACGTTGAACAATTAATTATAACGAGTGTAATCATCTTTTGTTTATATTTTTGCAATGGGGCTTTTGAAAATACACCAACAGATGGATCTCACTGGAGATCAAATTTTCTGTTGTAGTCTTTTTTAATATGGCTGTTGTTTAGATGTTTTCCATTATTCAAATTTCGATTTTTTGAAACTTTGGGACTCTTCCAAGAGCAGCATTAAGGGCATGGCTGTCCTTTGCAAGGTCCTCTTCCTTTTATTCTTTTGCGAGGTATTTGCCATGCTTTACATAAGATACAAAAAGAGCCAAACATTTTGAATATATATCTCGAGAAATATTTTTGCGGCCTTGATATAACTTGGCCATGAATCATTGAAGTGCTTACTGCATATATGTAGACAATCAAGTTCACATTAGGTTAATCGACTTCCAGTCCACTTAAGGGTTAGGGAAAATCCACACCACCAAGGATAGTCGACCTTTACAGATCAGGCTTGGCTCTTGTCAACTTTCAGCTTTTTCCAAAGCTGAAATCGTTGATGAAAAAAAGATTTCAGACCATGGACGAGATTAATAAAAAAAACATGACGAAACAGCTGATGGAGGGTCGAAAAAACAATTTGCAGACTCTTTTGAAAAGTTAAATCTTTGGGCATACATTGAAGGGGACTAAGGCACCTTTGTCGCCATTGCATAACATTTTTTGTATTGATATCAATTGGCCAGATATCCGCAGACGGACTTCGTATTATAAATGAAAAGTCATATTCAGTTTTTATAGAAATGAAGAGAAATAGTTTGACAAGGTTATCTTACCATTCCAATGATCATTCAGTCTACTGATCATATTCTTCACGTTTTTTCTAATTTTGACGACGTTTTTGCCGGTCCATTTCTTTGGTTTCCCTAAGGTTTACGGTATTTTTTTGGAAGAAGGAGTACACAATGGACGGAAAGAATGAGATCAGCAGTAGAACTCCCTTGGTACGAGAAAGACTGATCTCGAAATCACGGACTATACTTTTGATCATCTATTTTTTGTATTGAAAAAGTAGTAAAAGAAAAATACTGACCGAGCGCAGCTGGAGAAACAGTTCGGTGCACTGTATTATTTCCATTGATGACTGCATTTCTTCAAATAATCATGCCCACAGATCATAGTGCAATCGATTCAATCGCTTTGTCAGACACCCGAGGAAAAGTTATGACCTTTGCAGGTGTTTTGAAGATGGTTGTCGTTTTGTAATGTGAGTAGCTGTCAAAAAGTTATTCACTTCCTTGAAAGATTAGTTGATTTCAAAACTGACTTCTTGATGTCGAGTTACGTAATTCTTCTTGTATTTGATCGTTTTGACAAATAGAAGTTGATTTCTATCCATTATAAAATTATCTTGATAAAAACAAATATATCGAATTGGATTTATTGGAGATAACAAGAATCTAAGAATGAGAAGGAAGGTGAAATATGACTCATGACAATTCGTTGGGGGCCGAGGATTTAGTTCAGACTTTTGCGTATTAACAGCCAAATTTGTCAAACTTTCGAGAGCGTATTTTTGTTCCGGCTAATCTAAACTTACTTATGATTGATTAGTTTTACTTACATTTCATTGTTACGTTTTATCACAGTCTGTTCAACGTGGATAGAAGTAAGCAGTATGAAACAGAAATGAGAAAGTTGCCTTAAACAGAGACTTGAACTTGTATTCCGTATTTTGAGAGCCCATTTGACGTCCTTGGAATAGAAACAGATTGAATTTTCAGAATATTTGGAAATAATGCATGAGTTCTGAAGGGAGAATAAAAATTAAATTTGTCAAACTTTAAATGTTATCTCAAAATTATAATCATCATTATTTACAGGGGATATGAAACTAGTTCATTTATTGTGGACCGAATTTTAGGTTTGGGACGAACAAACCTATATCAACAATTAAATCAAATCCCGTTCCTTAACTGTTTCGGTGATCAGTTAATGGAACATTGCATATTTCGTCGATGGCTAGTTCTTAGAATGAGGGAAAAAAATCCAACCATATCAACATTACTTGTTGCCATCATCTTCCGACATGTCCATTTTAAAAACTTTTTATCGCAAGATGACAGTGAACAGTACTGAAAAATTAATAATAATGATTCACAAAACTTGATGTTATGAAATGAATAAAAGATAAATCACAAAATATTTCTATTTTCACCTACGAGAGAAATGAACGAAGAGAAAAATTACACCAGAAATTGCAAGCTTTTGTCCGTGAATAATGACGTTGCAGATCTGCGCCCAGTTAAATAATCTGTGTCGACCATCTAAAAGTATTGTATGAAGAGAAGCGTAGCACGAGCGCGTCACTGCATTCAGCGATCTGTAGTCTTATCTTAGTGTACTAATACTCCAATAGAAAATCAACCAAGAATGACTGGTTTACAAGTTTTGATAAACCAAACTCTTAGGAATCATACAGAGAATTACATTCGCGGAATATAAAACCAAAATAGTCTTTTTCAAAAGCAAAGTCGCAACTTGTTTTCACGATAACTTCTCTTATGTAAGAACACTTATTCAATTAGACCACAGAAAACCACAATCAGGGATGCTTAGTAGTTCTTATGGCTTTATATTTTCCATCACTTTTTTTTCCTGAATTTAATCTATCTCTCTTTATCAGAAGACGAAATAGCAGTCTTCTCTTCTGAATTGAACAAAAATGTCACTCACTCTAATATCCTTCGACTCTGAGAAGGCGTTTGACTCAATGGAAGTTGCCCAGGTCATCGATGCTATTGTACACCAAGGCGTAGACCCTGTATATATCAGTGTCCTTCAACTCATATACCAAAACTTCGGTTCATTTATTAGGTTACATAAACACTCAACATTGTGCAATCTATCACCCCATCTAAGAGTACCAAATATCTCAACAATCAACCAACAGTGACTGACATACAAGTTTTGATAAACCAATCTCACTCAGCTCGAAAAGGGAGTACGACAAGGTGATACCAGCTCACCCAAACTCTTCACGGGCTGCCTCGAGAGATGATCTTTCGAATCCAAGATTGGGAAAATTAAGGAATCAGTATGAACGACAAATATTTACGTAACCCCAGATTTGCTGATGACATCGTCAAAACCTTCATGATCCCAAAGTAATACTAGACGAACTGAAAGAAGATGGTAACAAATTTGGTCTTCACTTGAACTCTAGTAATACAAATGTCATATACAACTAACATGTTGAGAACAAAAATCCAAAAATCCAAATCGAAAATGCAGACCTCAAAAAACTAGACCACTACATTTACTTTGGACAATGAATCTCCGTGAAGTCCCCAAAAGAAGAAAAAGATCAAAAGACGAATCACTCTAGGATGGCAAACTGTCGATAGAGCAAGTTCAACCTTTAAGAACGAGAAAAATTTCATTGTTCTTGAAAGAAGAGTCTACAGCTAATGCATCCTCCCGAAGGTCAACTATAGAGCTGAGATACGGAACCGAATCACACGATAAAAGCTCTAACTAGGAACCACTTACTGTGCACATGATTGAATCATACTAAAATCACATAGAGACAGCACAGGATATGAAAAAAATGATTCAGGAGTATCATAGAATTCACCCGAAAAAACACAAAGAGCAATGGGTTAGTGATGTTGCAAGAATTTCATACAATCGAAGGATATCCCGACTCAAAACACGGATCCCCAGGGATCATTTACAAAACTTTGCCCGGCAAAATATGAGAAGTGACGAGCAAGACAAGTTCAGAAAATATCAACTCGACGACCTCCATAATAGAAAGTTGTGGCGATTCTTAGAGGGAGGTCAATGTCCAACGGCGGACAGTAAGGGGATGATGATGATGATGAAGGCAGTTACCATTCTAATTGTGCAAATTTGAAAGAGACCGGAACTTATCGCATAAGGGGCAGCCTACCATGATTGTTGCGTCAAATATTTTTCTGTCCGTCGTACGAAATAAGAGCTTCGAAATATTTTGGTTACATTCCATCAATCTAACTAATTTAGATGATTTATATCTAAATTCAGATATTTCTTAAGAGCAAAAGCCAAAGGAAATACTTTACAAAAACTGCAAAGGAAAATCTGTAATCTTCAATAATAAAAATCGATCTCTTTAGAACTTGTAATCCAAACGATTTTGAACTTGACACACACTATCTTGCATGTTGACAAATATAGCTGACCAAGGTCAACTTCGTCAAATGGTCAATAGCAGTTCAAACAGACATACAGACAGACACACAGACACACACACACGCAGATATTTCTTCAGTCGTAGAATGACACCTAAAATCCTTGTAAGAAAGCTTTTCGGACGGTATTTTTGAATGTCAGAAAAGTGACTTTGAGTAACGAAAAATTGATAATACAAGTATCTGGTTATATTTATTGATACATCAAACAGGGGAGTATTTTCATTTTCTCCAAACTTATTCTTTTATGAGACTTAACGCTTTCTTGAGTTTCGTTTACATGCGAAGTAATCACAAGATGTCAGATAAAAATTTCCAGATATATTGTTCTGAAAATTCAGGCTTCGGTAACCATTGTCTTTCGATGAATTAACAAGAGGCGAGAATCGAAGCGTAAGGGAAGATAACTCCATCTCAATTCAACACGCCCGTTCAGTCGTAGGACAATCGATAAATCTTATATAATACTTGTCCTAACATCAGCACATCAGCAGTGAAGCAGAGCAAGAGTCATTGTTATTTTGAAAGTATTAAGTTTTTGGCAGGCAACGGATGATTTGATGACCATTTTGGCTTTAATGCAACGGACAGACGGACATCAATTTATAATATATAATGTTCAATATATTGTGATTAATGGGTATGTGCTGAGTATAGTACATCGATAAAGGGTGAAATTTTGTTGAAAGTATACATGTGTTAATATATTTTTCCATTATAGAGTCATATATATATATATATATATATATATATATATATATATATATATAGAGAGAGAGAGAGAGAGGGACAGAGAGAAAGACAACCTGGAAACCGAGTTAGATATGAATCTAAGCTATTCACTTATATTCTCAGTGGACGGCTTCTAAAAACTGAGATTGACAGAATGATGGCCGAGAATCCAGAAATAAGACAAGGAATGGAGATCCTGATCTCTGTGGTGGTGTTGGAAGGGCGAGGTGTGTAAAGGGTAAAGAGGGGGGACATAGTTTGGGCTGTTCATGTGTGAGAGTCTAAATTGTCTGTGTGTATGAGTGTGTATGCGGGTGTGACTCTGTTTGAAGTTAGCGTATTCGCTGTTATTGTGTGTCAGAGTAATTCTATGTGTGTGACTGTGTGGTATGGGATGCATCGGTGGTGTGTGTCATGACAGTCCTAAGAGTGTGTGAATATAAGTATTTGAGAGTGTCTCTTAGTTGGTCTGAATACATAGTGGGTAGGTGGGATTTTTTAACTATCATATATGAAAGGCGTGTATGCATGTGCATGTTGTCACTTGGGATGTATGTGTATGGGAGATTCAAATGGTAACCTGCTTCAAATCGGTGAGGGTGGGGTTCTGTTGATTCTTTGAGAATAATGTTTTGCTGTTCAGCTGTTACTCTGGCTAGGCATTCCGAAATATGTTAAAATCTTGGTCGTTGCATTGTTATAGTTCCATGGATTTGGTGACTCATCTTGAGGTTGATGTATATTGTATTACTTTTGGCTTTTTTCAAAATTAAGCCTTTTTAATGAATGATGAGTGCGTTTCAAAGTCGTCTGTTTTTAGGGCCCGTTGGTGCTCGTATAATTTTTTCAATGATCTGGATGTTTCCTCTGGGTTTGAGGGGATTTTTGAATTTACCTGCCCCCAAAGTTGCGCTATCATTTAATTTTCTGAGGATTTGTTTGAGGATTTAGGATACTTTAATAATTTGTAAGCATGATATTTTGATAATTGCTTTGGCTAAGTTGATTAGAAGTCTAAAGCGTCTTTCCAAGATGCTGTTCGTTGGCTAGTCTTCTTCTGAGTTGCTGTTATGCTTTTCAATAATCATTACTACAGAATGACTGAGTAGATGAGATCTCCAATACCAAAATATTATCTCAAAGATGAATAAATAAATTATATTCATATTTAACTCGATTCATACATTTTCGTGTGTCGTCATAATGACGGATATACAACAACCTTTCATACACAATTTATATATATATATATATATATATATATATATATATATATATATATATATATATATATATGTGTGTGTGTGTGTGTGTGTGTGTGTGTGTGTAATGCTCTTCCATATAAATGGGGCACTCTTGTGGATGGGGGATTTAAGCAAAAATAGAATATAACGCTTAAATTAAGCCTTTCTGCCTGTCCGGTTCCGTAGTTCAGCGGTAGGATACCGGCCTCCGGGTCTGAAGCGTAGGTTTCTATCCTGCCTCTTGCTACTGGATGGGATAATTGATTGTCTATAGCCACACTGAAGAGTTGTAATAAAACAGAACAGCTGACTGTGGATGACACAATAATATATATGACTTGGATCAATAAGTCTGCCCCCTGGCACGTAGTTATTAGCTCATTTTGATTTCGTTTTGAGTGTTAAAGACAAGAAAAACCCTTGAAAAGAAAAATACTCCTTCACAAAACATTAAAAAAGTATAGGAAGTTTTCATCGAATGTATGAAGGCTTGAACTTGAAATCTAAAAAATCAGAGTAGAAATATATAATCCCCACCTAAAAACCATGCAACATGTATTTTTGTATAATATCTTTCATCTTTGTATTTCAAAATTGCAGTATCATATTTTTTCTAAAAGGTTCTTATATCTATACATAATAAAACATTTCATTAACTATGCTCATACGAAAAACACTAAAAATTACATATACAGAATATATTGAAAATATCTCCACTACAAATAAATTTCTTTATAGAAAAACTGAGTGAGATGACTTATGTGCTTCCTTATAGAAAATCAATATTCAATTAAAAAATCTGAATTGTGGCTAGATTTGTCGATCAAATATTGATTACGTACCAAATCTTTTAGGGATTAATTTCGTCGTTCAATTCTTAAAATTGTATTGTTTACAAAATATTTGTTTAGGCGTGTACTGAGAGCAAATGTATCCAACTTATTCATCGCTAGTGTGCTCAATCTTCTCAGGGGACAGCCTCATGGTAGATTCAAATCACACTAAGCTGAGTTTCATTAGATATCTACAGATGTGCATCACGCACACATGCACACACACACACGCACACACACACACACACACATATGTATTTATATATATATATATATATATATATATATATATATATGATGATCGTGCATCAATGTGGCCACAGGGCTGATAATTTAAACATTTATTTTTTTTAAGGATGACTAATCTTAACTTTATATATATATATATATATATATATATATATGTATATATATATATATATGTATATATATATAACCTGAACTTTATATATATATATATATATATATATATATATATATATATACATATATATATATATATATATATATATATATATATATATATATATATATATAAAGTTAAGGTTAACTTTATATATATATATATATATATATACATATATACATATATATATATATATATATATATATATATATATATATATATATCTAAAGTTAAGGTTAGTCACTCATTAAAAAAATAGATAAATAATTAAATTTTCAGCCTTGTTGTCACATTGATGCACGATCATCATCATCATCATCATCATCATCATTATCATCATCAGTCTTTTAACGTCCATTGTTGGACATAGACCTTTCCCAGGATTCGCCACAATCCTCTATCATAGGCGTCGTTGAGCCAGTAATCTGTCCAGTTCATCTCTCCATCTTGTGTTCTGTCGGCCTCGGTTTATTATGTGATCTCTGGGGATCCACGTTATGAGACGTGATGTCCATCTGTTGTCTTTCATTACATCGTAGGGAACTTGTGTAATCGGTTCTAATGACTGTGTTTGTTGACGGTTTCTAGCATTGTTGCATATCTCTTCTGAACACAAGCCAGACATATTGTCGAATGATGCAAAGGCAAGAAATATCGACGATAGACAAATGTAGAAATGTAGAAATGTAGGTATTTGTGTTTTGACCAGAGAGAAACAACAATGTTAAATTTATTAAAAAGAACAGAAATGAAATAACCACAAAACAAAACTGGGTACTTTCATCTGGTCATGAATTTACGTAAATCTATTTACAACGTTAATTGTGACAAAGAGTCCTTTTCAAAGAATTGTTAAGACAAAAATTCTTCTTTTATATTTTGAGTGGAAAGATAGAAATATTTACTTTCGTCTTTTCTCTCTTACCAATATCCGCTCAACTACAGGTGAAAATAAGCCACCCAGAATTCCGCCTTTCCTTCCAAAGCTGCCTTTTTGCAGCTTTATCTTATCTCCAAGCAGGAACTATTTCTGCGTGTTTAATTCTAAAAAAGGAAAAAAAAAATTCTCAGCTTTATTACCCTGCGAGGAAGAAATAATGAAACATCTTCTCATCTTCAAATACCAAAGGCAACTATCACATGGCCTGTTAGGGGAAACGAACTAAAAACTGAGACTAAAAGCACACCTGTTAGCTTCTAGTCAACGGAATGTACACATATCAATTACTGTGCTCATACTTCGTGTCAACTGATCTTTCAGTGCTTATTTTTGGTGTGTTGCTCTCAGATTCGTCTAAGCCTGAGGTGCAGGGTGTCCAATCTAAACGCATCACACTCCCTTAGGTCAATAATGAGTTCATTCCAAAGTATTTTTACCTTTCTGTCTCTCTCTTTACTCCCCTCTCCCCATCTGACATACACCAAGTCGACATCTTCATATATATATATATATATATATATATATATATATATATATATATGTAACATAACCATGAACTGGTGAAGATTTTTTTAGACATTTCATAATTTGAATACGAGCAGTCCTACGAATAACCCTTCGATGCCTCGTGATGCGAGTCAGTTGTTTCCCGATCTTTTCCAATGTATCACATTCACGCAGAATATTACATTTTATTATTGCTGTTTGAATTCGAATTCTAATGTTGTATGTTAAATATTATAGCAGGGGTCATTAGTGGCTTAATCATGGACCTGCTTCGGGTACTAGAACAGTACAGGTATTCTATCATGGTATCCACTTGCTGTGTTATGGTATACAATTCCCCACCTGTATCCAACTTTGATATATAATTTAAATACCTGTATTTTCTTTTGTTTTACTTTCACTAATTATTTACGGTATTATACTTATATTTTTTTTTCATTTAGTTAATGAATTAGATTTCTGGATTAATTTGTACGAGTCAGTGGATTAATGTAGAGCATCAACATCTTTTTTAAAAAGAAAATAGAGATATGCAGAAAATATAAGCGAACTAAATATAATCATCCAAAAGAAACGTGACGTTTCACTCATGGTTTGTGAATTCTTTGGCTTAAACATACAAACGACTTCAATTTAGGAGGTTGTCATAGAAGTAATTCTTGAAAAAGCTATTGGTTTAAAAGTAATTAACAAATCACTTGATGCGGGATAAAAACAAATAAACAGTGAGTTTGAAGATAACGGAAGCCTAATGACGGACAGGGAACAGATTGTCAAACGTTTCCCTGGATTCTACAAAGGCATCTATCCCTCCAAACAAGGGACACAAAAAAATGAACAAAAGATACAAATTACGAGCAACCAGTTCGAAAATTCCCCTGGAGTTACTCCGTGGTCAGTGAAGCAAGCCATCAGACGAACAAAGTAAGGAAACGCCCTTGGAGTACGTAACATATCTAACGACCTACCAAAAAAAAAAAAAAAGTTATCACTAGAAAGCGAGTCACCCTATCCAACTCAAACAAAGTAAAGCCCTGGAAGATAGGAACACTGCAATCATAATGCTTTCATAAAAAAAGAAACCCAAGGGATTACAACGACTACCAGCCAATAAGCCTAAACTACATCAACACACGCTTAACCAAAGTGATCACCAACCGAATCATCAAAGTACTGATGAAAACCAACTTAAGGAACAAGCTGGCTTCAGAACCTTCTCAACTATCGACCACCTACAGTTGGTCCCAAACAGAGAGCAGCAGGATGTAAAATGCCGCTCGCTATAGTATGAGTTGACTTCAAGAATGCTTTCTGTTCAGTGGAAATCCTTAACGTGATTGTTGCTATTATTTAACAAGGCGTAGAACCAGTATATGTCAGAGTATTGCAACATATGAGATTTGGACTTCTCCAAGCTCCAAAAAAAGGTGAGACGAGGAGATACTATCCCATCCAATCTCTTCCAAGCTTGCCTCAAGATGATCTCCTGAATCCAAAACTGGGAAAAGAAATAGACGTCAACAACCTAAGAAACCTCATATCTGCAGAGGACCTTGTTGTTTTTGCTGGGAGCCTCCATGACCCCCAGTTGATGCAGGACAGACTGAACTGGGAAAACAGATCCGCATATAAGCTTCAGATATTGTGTACAACGGATATATTGAAGACAAAGACTCAACGATCAAAATCGAAGACGCAAAACTCGGGAAAGTAGACCAGTACATCTACCAAGGACAGCAAATCATAATGAAGTCCACAAAAGAATAAATCAAGCGAAAAATCACTTTAGGTTGGCAAGCTTTCAGCAGGGCAAACTTAACATTCAAGGAAAATCCCACTAGTGCTAAGAAGAAAGTTATACAACCAATGAATCATCCCGATAGTAACCTATATGCCTGCAACATGGAACGTAACCAAAATAGTGACTCTTAAACTGAAAAAATAGCATGCATTGTGCACAAGAGAGAATCATGCTCAACATAACATGGACTGATCACAAGACAGCATAATATAGGAGAAACAGGAGTCTGAAAGCTGGTCATGTTGCGATAATGGCAGACAAACGCTGGAGATCATGACTCACAGCGGTTATCGAAAGTTCTGGCTCTGTTACACCCACAATAATGAAGTATGGTGTATCTTGGGGGAGGTTTATATTGGATACTAAAAGTCTGCTCCTGCTGCTGGTGATGATAAAAACAATAATCCAACGGTAATCCCTATTTATCTATATTCGACGTGTCTTCTTTATTTTGCAGAGCAAGTGTTATAGATTTTGTTGATTATATTGTACGAATCTATTCCATTATATATATATATATATATAT
The DNA here is from genome assembly GCA_963457665.1 of Thysanoteuthis rhombus. NCBI lineage: Eukaryota > Metazoa > Mollusca > Cephalopoda > Oegopsida > Thysanoteuthidae > Thysanoteuthis > Thysanoteuthis major. The sequence goes on along the minus strand of OY735228.1, from coordinate 26,924,805 downwards.
ATATATATATATATATATATATATATATATATATATATATATATATATATATATATATATATATATATATATATATATATATATATATATAATGTTGTCTGAACGATTTCATTCAAATTGGCTCATTTATTGAAATATTGGTAATGGAAGGAAATAAAGGACACTTCTGACTGCTTCTGTTTTTTTTTTAAATTCAAATGAGATAAAATGAGACTGAATGTACCGTGATGACCCATACGAGGGGTAAATGAATGAATGAGTAGATGGATGGATAAATGAACAGACGGGTGGATTTAAAGATGAAGTGATAGAAATAAGAATAATTTTTAATTTATTACGTAAGTTCATAATGATTGAATGAAAATGTATAGCATGGATATAAGAGTGAATTATACTGAGTTTATAATTGAACTGTAAAACAAGAAACAATAATCGTTTTGAATTTTGAAAAGTGAGAGTCAACAAATATAAACATTTAAATTCCCCCCCCCTCTGATATCAGCCATCATGTAAGATACTATAGACAGTTGGTGTACGTATTGTCCTTTTTTTATATGCGTCTTTAATTATCACCTGGCAAATTATGTATATATATATATATATATATATATATATATATATATATATATATATATATATGAGAGAGACAGAGAGAGAGACAGAGAGAGAAACTAGACTAGTTGATCTGAGGAATATATCATGAGTATATTATAATTTTGACGAAACAACTGAACTTGTTTCAGTGAAATAGTTCATCATTTTGAATGGAAAATAGGAGATATCTTATTGAAAAAATTGTTACCTTAAATTGGAGGAGCTATTCTTTACCGACAGAGAAACACAATGTTCATTACATGAATAGATCTGAGCGTATGGGAGTGCGTTTGTGCATTTTTGCAGGTTAGAAAGTAGATTTGTTACAAGGATGGGTTGATACTACAATTTCTAGCGTTTTTTTGTGTGTCATATCTTTTGTGGAATCTAGACGGATGCAATATTATGCATACAAGTAATTGAGTCAAGTACCCGAGTGGAATTCCCAATTACACCTTACTGAAATACGCTTTTTGTATTTTTCAACGCACGCTGATATAGAGCGTCACGCTCAAGGACACCTGGGTATAATTATGCTGATAGCGTGCAATAGGAAAGGCGAAAATTATATTCAAAATGATGTAATTTGGAATTCAATTCCGATGTATCACACCCAAGAATACTTGGGTATAATTACGTATAAGTGTGTATGTATATGTGCTCATATGTCGGTTGGTATAACGTTAAATGATAAATACTGTCCCAACGAAAATCATTGTAGATTAAATTACATTTATGAGTATGTGATTGTCACTCTTATAGTATCAGTAGCAGCCATCAATTGGGCCGTTAGTCGATACACAACGCAGGCCAACATCATTTGCAGCATCTAAAACACCCATTCAGTGTTGAAAGTTGGAGCCTTATCATATATGTTGGGTTAAGAAGCTTTTATTACAATAAAATATATTTAGAAAAATGGGTAATTTCCCAATGATGACCTTTCCTATTCTTTTGAATAGGTCAACAGTGGGGTTGTCTAGTCGAGGGGCCTTTTTCTTTCTTTGTTAGTTCGATGGCTTGCTTCAATTCCTGCAGAGTAACTTCCGGTATATCTTTGAATTGATAACTTTTGGCTGGTCTTTTCTATTTGTTTTTTCTTTCTACATTTTATCAGTGGAATTGAGATTTTTGTAAAGTTCCTGGGTACGATCGACCATACAGTTCCTATCTACAGTCAGGTCTCCATTTGCATTGAGCACAATGATTATTTTTCTCTTCTTTCTGTACCACACCATTTCCCAATTGTTTTGGAACCCTTACCTTTTTCTTCTGCCGAAAATGCTTTCAATAACTGATGGCAAGCATCTTTTTAAAAAAATCTTTTCTTTGTTTCTTTTTCGATGGTCCTGTTCAGTTCCGTTGTTTCGATCTTTTCTATTGTTTTTGTTGGTAGTTTGAGGTTCCTAAGGTTCGTCATGAAATTTTCAGTTTTTATTTTGACATTTCACTTACGGTTTGTGTGTTCTTTGGCTTAAACATACTAACGACTTCATTTCAAGACGTTGTTATATAGTTGCTGTGAATGTTCTCTGTAGTTGCCTTTGCAGCACATCATGTAACCTAAAGCAATTGATGTTGCTGGACCTTTTGGAACCGATGTCCAAGCGGGAATAGTCGGTATATTTTGACCTTGCGAACCATTGGTAGTGTTTGGCCATGCCCTGCCACGCTGGCCCTTGTTTCTTCTAGTCTTGGTAGTCAGTACTACTTGGCAGAAACCATCATCATTCCAAGAATCATGTGGTAGGTTATACTGGGTGACATGATTCAAGTATTGGGTTGTGATACTCAACCTAACCTTTTTAAGCTTGATTCTAGTATTTTTGAAAGTCAGAGCTAAAAATTTTCTTTTAATGTATCCATGGGATTCATATATTGACGATATATGTTGATGAAATTTTTTCAGACGATGCAAGCATTCTAAATTCAGATTCTTCTTCGTTTGTCCTGGTTTTTATCCACTATTACCAGAGTTATAACTATGAAAATCTGAGTATGATTCCAAAATGACAAGATTAAAGAGCCATGTGCTGTTTGGGAAGGGGTTTTCCTTCAGTGCTGTGGCATATGAGATAGATAGTCTTTTCCCCATATTATTGATTCTATCTTTAGGTTATATTTAGACTTCCCCCATTCCACTGCGTTATGTTCCATGTCTTTTGATATTCATTTACATGAGAGTGGTTGGTCTGTTTGCAGGTACTTATAAAGGGATTGACCAGTATCCTTTGATGTCCGATTTGCGAGTACTTTGGTGGGTGATATTAGAATGTTCATGCCCCCCCCCCCCATTTCCTTCAAATTTTGACTTAGAAAGGGTTAGGGATTCTAGTTAATATATGAGGCTAGTTGATTTGTACTAGGAAAATCCGATGGGGAGTAAATTCAGCTTTGGTAAATTGTAGGGATAGACCTTTTACGCAAATATAGTTGGCTTGAAAACAAATTTATTTTTTCAGATATAGAGACTGGTATTTTCAACTAATCGGAATCTAAACATCCCTTGTTTTACGAGGTCACACATTCACACGCGTGTTTATGTTATCTACCCTTACTTTTAACTTGTCCACTTTAGTTATTGTGAAGCAGGGTACTACGGACAGTCTTGTGTTCGGAATCTATATTTTTCTATAGTTTAATTCAATAAGCATGGAATTCGTCAACCACTATACTGTTATTCAGAACTAAATACTATAAGAGTTACCACGAAATTTTAGTTTAGAAAGGAAGCGTACATGCAAAATGGATGAAAGATCTGGTACTTCACTTAAGTATTATTGTGAAATATATATTGCTCCCGTCAGATACTTGTAAAAATCGATCTTTCAACAATCATTGTTTGCAGAAAAACGAACTTTTTGGTTGGATATAGAGGCTGGTTAATTCTGGACAACATGAATCCAAGTCCCCCTTGTATTATGAAGCTGCGCATGAGGGTGTATGTTATCTCATTCCCTCTTACTTTTTTCCCAACTGTGGGGGAGATAAAGGGTGTTTCATTGGCTGTATTGGGTTGGAAAAAGACATTTTTAGAGCCGTTCGAAACTGTTGCAGAATATCAACCCTTGAAATGGTGGGGATCAGTTTCTAATATGGAACTGCTGAATTCGTAGTATGCGTAAGAGTGATCTTCATAATTCCATGTGTATGAAAAAAGTTGCTCTCTGGTCCAGGTGTTTCCTGTATCGAATTTCTACTCAATCCAACAATCTATAAGGCGATTCCGTTGGAAAAAAATGCAAATGGTGCAGAAACCGATGCCAAATTGGTTCTCTGAGTAGATCTTAGCTTTTCTCCGATAATAACCTCGACTATAACGTCTATAGAAAAATGATTGGTGAATATGCACCAAAGTTGATAGCATTGTACATACATAATGAGACGATGAAAATTTGGAAGTCATATGGTGCCATTAAAGTACTATCAGGTTACGGTTGAAATCATCATAAATTACCTCTTGAATGATATATAAGTGTCAGTGAAAGTTTTTTTTACCAAATATTACATAACTTTTTATTTGTGTCGGATATGATACTTGTCTGCAAAACAACGGATCGTGGACTATTTTGATCAATAAACCAAAGAGTAGAATTATTTTTTTCATGATTCAATATCTATGTATTTGCTCCTTCTCACTAAATGAGCGAATTTCTTCAAATCCTAAATACCTTTCTCAATATTTGTTCGGAGCAGTTCAGCTTTCAGGTCCACCATTTTTAATCTGCTTTTGCCAGTTTCCTCTGAAGCGATCTCATCTTTTTGCCTCTCATTGAATATGGACTGTTCTTTTGACAGCGTGTTTATGCAAATAAATTCAATAGCCCTTAAGGATATATATATATATATATATATATATATATATATATATATATATATATATATATATTGTAAATTGCTTTATATCATATGGGAACAGTTTTTTTTTATCGCATTGAAAGAAACGAGTAGACCAATATCAAAGGAGATGAAAATTTGGAAAGTAACTAGTTTAGCTGTTTAGCTCAATGGAAATAGTCTTCACCAGGGGATACATTCACTGCATGATAACAGAGGATCATTCCAAATAAGTGTTTCTATATAATGATATATATTCAAACATAAAAAAAAATCAAAAATTAGATACAAAACCCGACGGAATGATTATGATAGAATATTTCATCATCAGTCCTTCAACATCTATCGTTTGGCATGGACTTTCCCCAGGATTCCCCACACTTCTCTATTATGGGCGTCGCAGACACCGTGTTTTCTGAATTTGTCTAGCTCACCTTTCCATATAATACTCTACCAGCTTCGGTTGCAAATGTGATCTCAGGGAATCCATGTCGTGAGTCGAGATATCCATCGATTGTCTACCACCCTTGCCACATGACCAGCCCATTGCCTTTTGAATTTTTAATCGATTCCATGGTGTCCCTGATTCTTGTCTTCGACCAGATATATTGTGTGTGCATATTTTTTTTATGCACATGTTACAAGGTTCTCAATTTGCGGATCTGTCTCTTGGTTAGATTCAAAACTCCATCTCCATAAGTGACTATCGGGCGGATGCATCAGTTGTATACCTTTCTTTTTAGGATCAGTGGGAGGTTCTTGCTTTTGAAGGTTGAGCTTGTCTTGCCAAAGGTTTGCCATCTTAGGGTGAGTCTTTGTTCGATTTCACCTTTTTTTGAGGGTGTCTTATATATATATATATATATATATATATATATATATATATATATATATATATATATATATAATGATTGTGTCATCCACGGACAGTCGTTTCGTTGTATTACAACTCTTCAATGTGGCTATAGACTATCCAATATCCCAACAAGTTCCACGAAGTAGCATGCATATATATATATATATATATATATATATATATATATATATATATATATATATATGAGCACTGAATCATGACATGCCATCATTGGTATATAAAAGCAGGTATATATAATCCTTTTTCCTTCCTTCTTGTTCTGACTGATACGTCATCTTCAGGGGAGAAAATAATTCTCAAATAATTGATGTTTTTTTTATCAAATAAAAGTAGTCCATCAAACGGTTGATTTGTTTTCCAAAACAACGTTTTTGAGGGGAAACAAGTCGATGTAGACCAAGTTAAAATAACAAAGTAATATGGTATTTGTAACAACTCAATTTGTTAAAATGCTCTGAAAGTTAGAATGGAACGGGTGTCAAGTGTAGTTTTTACTATTTTGTGTCATGTCAGTTCTTGACGCTTCGATAATTTGAAAAAAAAGATTGTTAGGAACTTTTAGGATTAATGTATCGGATTATGTATCTTTCAAAATATAAATGTGCGTTATAGTGTATTCGAATGTTGTTTTTTTTGACGGACTGAAGTGCGATATTCTTCGAATGATCAAATTTTGCTCGTTTAACATTGAGACCGTTAAAGGTGAAGGCTCCCGTGGACGTAGTATCCATTCATTTTCATGGAATTGTACAATTGTATTATGAGATTTTTTCCCCAATTTTTTTGCTATGATGGCAAATTTTTCATCGAACTAAATAATGGTATGCTAAAATCTCTGTATCTTAATGATTTATTCCTATTATTATAGTTGTTTGATGTATATATATATATATATATATATATATATATATATATATATATATATATATATATAGTCTGGAAAGCTTTATAGCTTTAAACTATAAGTGTATAGGAAAAATTGAAAAGGATCTCTTTATAAACACTCTCACACACACATACACATACACACACGCACACATACACATACACACACATATATATATAAGTACAAACACACACACACATACACACACACACACACACACACATATATATATATATATATATATATATATATATATATATATATATATATATATACATATATATATATATATATATATATATATATATATATATATATATATAACCATGTATAATTGGTAATCATCCCTGGAACCTTTGAGTTTAAAATCAAGGTACGTATTATCCACAGAAATAATTAGTTTGATTTGGCGATGTAACTTATTTATAGTACTTGCTGAAGTATGTGAACATACACATACACATACACTCACACACACACACACACACACACATACACACACACACATATGTATGTATATATATATATATATATATATATATATATATATATATATATATATATATACGGTCATCGTGCTGACTGTAGAAATACTGCCTTCGAGCAATCTCGCCATGTTCTCTAATCTGAATATGAAACTGTTCATAACTTCAAATCCGTTGTATTTTGAATAAATGTTTACATCTAATCATCTCCATTCGAAAGTTTATTTTGAAAAGTTGCTGAATTCGTTCAGGTGGAAGTGTCCATTATTTTAAATGATTGATAAAAGATACATTTTATCAGCAAAATCTAAAATTTATCCGACTTTCTTATGTGTCACAGCCAGTTGAACAATGGACCGCCCCTTCCCCTCCCCCAGAACGAGTCACATTTTTTCAAATCATCCATCACAGATGAATATCTACGGTATCAACCACACTCTTTGAGTTGCTTGCATACATTTTTGGGGAGTTATCTTATCTTTGGCGTCTCTGATACGGAAGAATTTCGATAAGGCATTTGTAAGTATTATCTCGATTATAAATTCTTTATCAGTTTTTCATTCAAGTTAGAAACCATCAATCACAACTGTCACAAAAAACACTCAGCATATGTTTCTTCAATCTTTAAGCTATTATGGCAGACTGGCTCGGTATGTATGTATTTACGTAGATATCGCACGTACAGGCCACATAAATGGGGCTATTTACTTCTCATGTCTACAAAATTTGTTTTAAATGGGGATCAATTCACAATACAAATTTATGCTAAATTGGTTTCTTATCATGCATGGAGCAGTATTTAAGCTTGCTTTTTTAAAATTTGGACTTTTTTTCGCCCTACAGAATGCGAGAGGAGTAACTTATTATACTTGATCACCCCTTCACAATTTTTTAAATTAATCATTACACCTATAGGTTATGCTTTCAAAATACATTGGTCCCATGACAGTTTCTACCGAATGACCAACCAGATCTGAATTTGTTAAATTATATCCAAGATTAATAATCTATGATTTGCCTACGGTGTAAGGGAATCGTTGATACCAACAATGAGCACGTTTACACCTCCTTGAAAGGGAACTTTGTTGATAAAAAAAGGTGCGATAAGCACAGTGAAAGTGAAGAATAATCATTTGAAGAAGAAAGAAACCCACTTTTATCAGGCCTTATAAAGATAACAGCCGTAGGAAGATTCGAGAATGAACTAACCATTTTAGAAGATTAATGCTCTCAGACTGTCTAAACCCACACGCAACTTGAAGAACTACTTAATTGGTTCTCTTGGAGTGGAAAATTTCAGAGAAAAAAGTTTCGTGCTGGGAATCTTGTACTTTGGAAATGGACACGAAAATTAAGTTGGACAGAAGAAAAAACCTGGGGTACATGGCCATCTTTGAAGAATCTATTAGAATAATGCGTTAAACACTGCACTTTGAGCAAGTGAGAATGTAAGAGATGAGTTAGTGTTAACAGACTATCGAACCATTTGCACACTTGTGAAAGTCTACGGTGTGACCTCTCCAGGGTACACAGTAATTCTACAAGAAACAAGAAGAATTTGACGTAGAACAAGTGTCTATGCTGACCATTTATAGTGTAATGGATATGTTGCCAACCAATATTAGTGTAATGAATACGTTGCCGTCCATAAATGAGTACACTCCAACGGAAAAAAAATGTTTTTGAGTTTCAGAGCTGTACAGATTGTTCATGAATAATACCTGGTAATATCCATTTTGATCGTGTATTGTTCCACTAAAATACTTTGGGGCAGGGTTTACTCATTTATAGTCGAGATTGTACATCTAATGTGGAACCGGCCCGTTTCTTTAAAGACCAGTTGCTGCATCACGTCTCAGATTGTGCTATCAATGGCTATATTTCAAGCTTTTACAACTTTTATTGGTAATATCATAGTAGATTTGCAGTTTAACTCTGGTACATGTACATAATAAAACCAAATCTATTAGAACACCATAATCAATACAAAAAAAAAAAAATCAGCTCTAAATGTGAAAGTTTCTTTGTAGTCGCACTGCATGCCATTTCATTGGAGAGCTGCACAATCTAGCTATAGCTAATGGTTTAATTCAATTCTAAATTTAACCTGAGTGATAGATTACTGGTTCCATAATTTTGCTAAGTGAAAAAAAAATGTTATTTATCTATCTATCTATCTATCTATCTATCTATCATTGATCATTTACTAATTCAATAATCGACCTAGCTTTAAATATCTAATCATTTATCTCAATCTATTTGTCTATCGATCTATTTCTCTCTTTCTATAACAGTGCACTTCTCCCCCCCCTCTCTCTCTCTCTCTCTCTCTCTATATATATATATATATGTGTGTGTGTGTGTGTGTGTGTGTGTGTATTTTGGTCAATCTATTCACCTGTCTCTTATCATTTTGTAGCAAAGCATTTCTAGTGAAAAAAAAATTGCACCAATGTAACCCAGACACATTTAATTAAGTGGAACCGTCCTTTCATCAAACTCTAAGCATATCTGTCTACAGCGATGACTGACTTGAGTTCATGGCTATATCATTTTTCTGGAAGTCGTTCTTTAAAGAAGCTCGAACACAACAAACATATATATATATATATATATTTTTTTCAAAATTATGATAAACATATATTGTTCATCTCTACGATCGCAGATATGTTTTCGTCAGCTTTCAATTTCCACCCACTATTGAGGTCCTGTAATTGGATTATTGATAATGTACCTATCACTTCTATCTTTGTACGAATTCATGATATCTTTTAAATGTCAGGTGCCCATATTATGTTTATTTTGATCAGGTAGAAAATAATCTATTCATCATCATCATCATCATCATCATCATCATCATCATCATCATCATCATCATCATCATCATCATCATCAGTCTTTTATCGTCCGTCGTTGGACATAGATCTTTCCAGAATTCGCTACACTTTCCTATCATGGGCATCACGGAGCCAGTACATTCTGAATTTGTTTAGCTCGTCTCTGCATCTAATATTTTGTGAGCTCGGTTGTGCATGCGATCCTGGGGACTCTATGACGTGAGTTGCGATGTCCATCAGTTGTCCGCCATTCTTCCAACATGGCCAGCCCACTGCCATTTGATATTTCTAATGGATTCTATGTATGTACTGTGCTTTCTTGTGGTTTCTCCATGTGAGGCCCAGCATAATTCTTTCATGTGCACGTTGCATGGTTCTCAATTTGTAGATCTGTCTCTTGGTTAGGTTCCACGTTTCAGCTCCATTAGTGACTATTGGGAGGATACATTGGATATACACCTTTCTTTTTATTTTTTTAAGGTTGAGCCTTCTCTGCCAAACGTCTGCCATTCTAATGTATTTGTTCGCTTGATATCTTCTTTTTCGAAGGTCGCATGGAGATTCGTTGTCCTTGGTAGATGTAGTGATCTACTTTCTCCAGTTCTGTGTCCTCGATTTTGATCTTGGTGTTTTTATCTCCGATGTAGTTATTGCACATGATCTTTGTCTTGCTCAAGTCCAAGTGTAGGCCAACTTTATTGCTCTCTTCATTTAGTTAATGTATCATTAATTGGAAGTTGTGTAGGTTTTCTGCAGAAAAGTCAATGTCATTTGCAAATCTGAAGTTGTTCAGATACTCGCCGTCTATTTTAATTCCATCACTCTCTCAGACTAGTCTACTGGACATCATCTCAAGGCAGGCTGTGAAGTGTTTGGGTGAGCTAGTATTACCTTGCTTTACTCCTTTTTGGAGCTGAAAGTGTTCAGAGTCCTCATGTTGCCAGATGAAGGAGCTACTGTGATCGTATATATGTTTCAGCACTTCGATATATACTGGATCTACACCATGTCAAGTGATTGTCTCCATGACTTCAGGGAATTCCACTGAGTCAAACACCTCTATATGTCAATAAATGCTACGGTAAGTGGTAGTTTATATTCTGCTGCTTTTTTTTCAGCTGATTTATCGAATGCGAGTGGTCCATGGTCGAGTAGCGTCTTCTAAAGGCAACTCACTCACGTGGTTTGCTTTCACCAAGTGTTTTTATGATTTGGTTGGTGATGATTTTTCTGAAAAGTTTGCACATGCAGTTAAGTAGGCTTGTCAGTGTTGAGGTCTATTGGGTTTCTCTTTTTATATGGAAGCATTATGATTGCAGTGTTCGAATCATCTTGGACTTTACTCTGTTTTAGACACAAGTTTGAAAGAATGGCTTGTTTCCTAGTGATGATTTCACCCGCTTTTTGGAGTAAGTCGGTGGTGATGTTGTCCAGTTCAGCGGCTTTCCTTTCTCCATCTGTTTGATGGCTTGTTTCTCCTCCCTCGAGTTTACTTTAGGGAAGTCCTATAGTCGATAGCTCACGTCTTGCGTATCATGTTTATTGTTTTGTAGTCTTTGTTTGGACGAATAAAGATTTGGATAAAATTCTTTGGCTCGTTTATAGCTTCGAAGCCCTGACCTTTTTCAAGGGTCGATTCGATGACTGCTGTCGTGTATTTTCTTCTGTTTCCCCTTCATTTTTTCTTGATCAATTTATTAAGTTCGGTCTCTTCAATTTTCTGTCTTGTTGTCGTCGGTGGTATGAGGTTGCAGTTTGATTGGTGTTTAATTCCATTTAACATCGTACCATTCTGTGGTCGCTGGCTACATTGACTTGATTCAGGACTTGAATATCCTTGACGATATCGCTTTTGTTCGTTAGGATGTAGTCCATTTTGTTCTTTGTTTCATGATTGGAGCTATTCCAAGTCCCTTTTCTATCGGGCCCTTTCTTGAAGAAGGTTTCACGATTTTGAACCCGCTAGCCGTTGCAAAGTATACAAGTTCTCCTCTCTCGTTCCGTAAATTGTATTCGAATTTGCCAACGTAATCTTCATTTCCTTGTCTTACCTATGCGTTGAAGTCTCCTATGATGATATTGAAGTCTTCACTGGTGTCTTTGAGTAGGGAGTTCAAGTCATAGTAGGTCTTCTTCCTTTTTAGTTGATTGCGAATTGGGAGTGTAGACTTAGATAATATGGAGTTTGTACCTCTTTGAAAGTTGTAAAGTGACACTAGTTATTCGGTCAGAGATGACTTTGGAGCCATACTATGCTCATGTACACACGAGCACATTCCGTCCTCGAATCATACATATTTTATGTACTCAATAAAAAAAATGACATCACAAGACTGACTGCTTCAGGGATAAACTCAATTTTGACTGAAGCTCAAAATTGACTTTTTATAAAAACAATTTTCCCCAATCTGAAGAAAACAAAAGACAAACTCAGCCATGGGAAGGGACATAATTTCATAGTATCTGGATATTTTCTAGGTAAATGGCAGGGAAACCTTGATAATTCTAAGTGTAATTTGAGACAATTCTAAATATAAACAGAAAAAAGTGGACCGTAGGGGAAAGGGAAGAGGTGATCACAAATTTTTCGGATAGGATGAAATTAGCTTGCATTTAGATTTCAGCCAAAGCTGTATCTTTGAAGGGTTTTAATTTTTCTGAAGGACGTTGTTGTTGTCATTGTCATTGTAATTGTTGATAACAATAAAATTCCAAGTTGTTGGTGATAGGCAATATCTTGTGATCATCTGCTTATGAATGCTCCGTCGAGAATATGTTTCACTCAACAGTGAAATTTCAGTTTTTGATTGTTGTCAAGAAACTAAATTCAAACACGTAAATTCGCATCAGGCAAGCCCATCCACATGATTCTACCATTTTGTCCGTCAGAAAACCTCTCCATTTTTGTATTAATGTCAATGTAGTTTTTGTTCATATATTTTGCGAAGTCTGTCCTCAAAATATCCAACCATTTTGAATATCAAGACAACCAGTTGCGGAGCCTTGATATAAGTTTAAAACCCATTAGAGATTATTTTACTGCGCATTTGTAAACAGATACTTTCCATTGAAGTCAACTGAGTCGTCACTGATAATCTAGAATATTGCGAGGCTGTCGCGTTCTGAATGGCCGAGTGAGTCCTTCTTCACGTCGGGTCCACCCCATCTAAATTACTGATTTGGTACCCTGAGACTCATGGCTTTTCACTGTTGAGAGGAAAGAGATTTTAGATTAAGGTAATATTTGAGGGATCATGAATAGGCATCTGATAGAAATCTTAAAATGAGACTGCGTTGACCGTGGAAAATTGAGGGGACGCCATTATAGTGTTTGAGATCCCAATATTTACCCCAAGCATTGTGGTCAATGTGGAACTGTAAACGAAGGATAGTTTACTTTTTAAGACATATTGCCGTCAAATATGCGGAGTATTTCATTGGCAACAATCGAATGATAAGTGCCTGACCCGAAAAACAACGTGGAATTTTATCATGCAAAATACTTATAATGCTTTCGAATAAGTGTATATTCTATTATGAACATTTTAGAATCGAGACACAAAGATATATACACCAATTTATACTTCTGAACCTTTGGTACAATTAACAATGAATGTGCAGAGAATTATCAATCTTTGTGTAAATGAAGTCCTTGAATTTTATAAAGTGTCTTATAACTTTCGTATCTCACACTCATTTGTGAAGACAAAAAGGCAAATAATTCCAACTTTTTGAAATATATTCAAATAATCTATTTCCTGTCTTATATGATTACTTAAAAGACCACCAATGAAACTATTGCACTTTAAGGTCAGAGAGAATAAGTGTGCTAAATTTCAATTACCTCCAACCATTTTTTTGCAGGTTTACGCAATGCAGACATATTTATTCCCCAACTTTCCGCCTCAATCAGAATCACAGTGAACTGCCAATTAAGGATGCACCAATTGATGTTGCTCCTCGTTGCCACGAACTGAGTTTTGGCGTTTGTTGCTGTTAGGTAAATGCGTTTATGATGGCACAATTTCTGCGTTCACTTAAGCGGCGTTCTCTTTCAGAGAATTACAAATGGCTGCCATCAGAACAAGACTAAATCCACAAGAATATGGTGCTTTTTCATCCATACAAGTCTATCAAAAGCCTATGTGCTATTATAAGTGAAGATGCCCACGTTTTCTAAAACGAATGTCGATCTATTTAGGAGTACCAGAGGATACAACGCAGTTTGCTCTTCTGTAATGAAGAATCCTCGCTGTTCTTGACGTAGGATAAAGGAAAAGAAAAAGAGCTTGAATAATGGACGGGCCTTGGTCCATATGCTGCTTTGAAGGCTTATGTATGCGTTCCATAGTCTGCAGCATGAGCACATCTAGAGTGTTTAGTTGACCAAGTATTACATGACGCATTTTATCACATGTTTTTTCTTAGTCTCATGAAGCTACCAAAAATAAGCGACACGTCCATCAATCACCGAAGACATAGCTCGCATTGGTTAGGTCAGATTTCTGGGTATTTTGCAAAACTTTGCCCTTTGCTCTCACTATATATTCCAAAAGCCAAAATACAATGTTCAAGTAAAAGAAGTATTCAGTTTTCCGATGAGAAAGTTGTTCTAAATGTATATAACCCTAAAATGTAAAAACTGAAATATCCAGATTATCTGGTGTACTTCTGAGCGACTAGACACAACTCCTAATCTCCAATGGCAGCTTTACGGTTGAAGTCATACCCTACAAAATAGATGCATCAGTCTAGTGTATATTGAACATATTTCCCAAGCGAAAAGATGGATGTCTGTAAAGGAAAAGATGACAGAAGATTCAATCCATGAGCTCTTTGCTTATATCTTGATATTCATAAGAAAACATATGGGATGCATTGTAAGAATATTCAGTTTACAAAATTCAAATGCAAAGTTAAGTTCATATGAATTTTTGATATGATTCCCTATTTTTATGAACATATAGCATATGTATTCAATCATCAAAGTATCATCCCTGATGTCCTGAGACTTTTTGCAAGCCTTTTGATGGATCGTTGTTATTCATCATAAAACAAAGAATTTTTCGATTAATTTTTGACGTCTTTTAGTTATTGAAATCGCCGACCAGATAACTGATGTTTCATGGAGAGAAACATTTGACAGTCTTCGGATTTCACGTTTGGAGTGTGTGCAGCGTTTGTATGCACTTCCTATTGCAGCTTTATAATCGTGTACTGTGCTGCATTTATGACTCGGGAACAGGCAGTAAAATCAACAGTCGACTTTTCTCTTTCATTTTACATTGCACCATTCAAATGAGCCAATTGCTCACAATAGCGATGCAAGAAAATGATTTTTCAAGATCCCAGTAATGTACAAGGAGTTAATCCCGTTAAATCCCATAGAACACCGTGGAGAACACTTTTCCAAATATATTTTGTTTCGATTGAGTTGTTAAAAGCTTCTGGATGTACACATGATATTCATTGTTTTGAATTCTCGAAATAAATCCACTCCTCATCGTTTTAAACTATATTACCCAAAAATGACGTTCTTTTGTATTGGTCAAGAAGAGACCTATAGAAACTAAGACCGGTGTTTGTTTCTGTAATTCATGCATACCTTATTGTTGAAACTGATTAACTTAGTCCAGTTTGATTGCAATCAATCTATAAAGAGATGAATAAAATTAATGTAATTTTATGATTCCCGAAACATCGTGGAAATTAAATCACTGTAAGATTTTGCATCAACCTATCCCCTCAGAATGCACCAGTCACTCCAACGCTGTTTACAATTTGGCAATATTTCAATCATAGGAAAATGTTGGATTGCTCCTCTAATTGATAAATGAATTGAGGTAAAATTCATTCTTATGACGATATACCGTATATATTCTCACGTAATCTGCATTATTCCTGAATGAGAAAGATGCGACAAGATGCATGCAACTTATCTGCCAAATTTTGCTCCATCACGATGTATATATGCCTTATGGACGACATAATGTAACGGTACGTATGTTATATTGCTTATTCATGTCTCAAAGTCCCACGATTTATTAGAAAACATACTGCTCTATTGTGGATCGCAAGTACGTTAAAAATGAATTGAAAGGGTTAGATGTAGAAATTGAAAGAAAAAGAAAGGCTGGAGTTATAATATAAATGAATTCACTTCAAGACAAAAACAACAAAAATGTTGTAATACACATAAGTTGCAAGTAGAATTGAAAGAACTTATTCAGTCCAAAAAAAGCGTAACAAACACAAGTCTATATTAGACTAAACTTGACGAAAAACAAATATATATTAAAAGAGGTGTGTATGAAGGTAAGCCATCATTTCAGTTGAGTGTCTGGATTAATAATAGGATTGAGCAAGCTAAAGGTTTAAGAACTACAAAATATCATTAGTAATGAGAAGTGAAATATACAACCAATGCATCCTCCCGATAGTCACCTATGGAGCTGAAAGTTGGAACTTAACCAAGAGACCTACCTTCAAACTGAGAACCATGCAGCATGCATATCAAAGAACAACATCATATGGAAAGACCACAAGTAATCTTAGTATATTGG
Organism: Thysanoteuthis rhombus; assembly: GCA_963457665.1. Classification (NCBI taxonomy): domain Eukaryota; kingdom Metazoa; phylum Mollusca; class Cephalopoda; order Oegopsida; family Thysanoteuthidae; genus Thysanoteuthis; species Thysanoteuthis major. The sequence continues at coordinate 26,908,726 of OY735228.1, read as the reverse complement.
GAGAAACCTTGAGTCAAAACATCGAAGAAATCATTAGGAAACTCAAATGGTAATTGGATGTCCATGATCAAATGTAGAACCGAGGCCAGCAGAATACGAGATAGCGAGACGAACTGGACAGGTTGAG
>OY735228.1:26893599-26903599 GCA_963457665.1 Thysanoteuthis rhombus | reverse complement strand
TTTTATCACAACTTAAATTGAACCGTCACAAACAGTGGGCTGATCAGAAATAAAGAGTAAGTTTCTGGTGACGTTTAACATTTTTTTCTATTATTGCAGGGTAGCCCAGTTTACACCCAGTTGCTTTAAAGATAAAGATTAGGATATGTAAAAACGTAAATGTTATTGAACTCAGATTTTAACAGAAAAATAGCTACATTGCTAGGTTGGAAATGATTGATAAGAATTTGATTATAAGGAAGAGAGTGCGTGTCTTGGCATATGCATCGTAACATTTGTCTTTTTGTAATAAGAATCAGTCGACAGTAAAGAATATGATATCGTTGATAATTATACGTGCTACTTGGAATTATGCAATTGACTCGGGTCTTATCTCAGCGACATGATCTGGAAATGTTTATCCTTCAATGATCTCTTGACGAATCAGTATTCGTTTCGGGAGTTCGGCTTCAGAGATTTGGAGGGACTGCTATCTTTGATATCAGCTTGTTATGCTAGGAAAATGTATCAGCAACTCAACTTAAAAAATGCTCTCATCTAGAATGAACATTGGCCTGATCAAAGATTCACATCAATTGTATGAGTTTCAAGATAAGTTTTACATAAATCATGAAATATTCATATGAATAATAATGCACGACTTAATCCGATGATCAAGATAATTGTAATCTTATAGATAACATATAACTTTTAGGAGCCTAAAAATATTTGGAAAATCATCATCGATTATTTCTGTCAGTTAATCTTATATCTGTTACTTTTGACCAACAGTAAAAGTTGATCTACTGGGCAAAAAGTGTAAGTAAGTGTCTCTTGTGTTCAGTTATTTTGAAATTGTCGACAAACTCATACCGATAATCAAATTGGTGTCATATATACCTACAGAATTATCGTTTAAAGTTTGCATCTCATCTGCCCCACCGTAATCACAGCATAACGTAAAAGCAATTCTTTTCAGGAATTACCCTCTTTATTTAGATTTGAAATTATCTGATAGACAAGATTTTATTTCGTAGAGTCTCGGTGTTTTCAAATGTCAGTCGTGAAATTAATGGACATTTGAGGAGATTAGATTGCTAGCAGTTTGGCACACTGTCAATTTTCAAAATGACTCCTTGTTTGACACAATTTTCAAACATTAAACGGATTTTAGTGTGATTTCCTGGCAAACATTCTTGTTTCAACCACCTGGAGCCTGCAGATTTTTGGCTATGATTTGGCGAACTATTCAGACTTAAAGCAACAAGAATGTCCAGGAAATGTGAATACAGAAAAATCTATATTCTTACTACAGGAAAGACATCTCACTTAATTTACTGACCAGTATCTGACAAAAAATACTTCTTTTTCCATGAAGGATAGTGCAATCTTCCAAGCAGCAATATATATATATATATATATATATATATATATATATATATATATATATGTATATATATATATATATATATATATATATGTATGTATGATATATATATATATATATATATATATATATATATATATATATATATATATATATATATAACACAATAGAGCACATCTGATACATTCCCTACCTTGGAATATAACTGTTTAAAAATCAACGATTGATATGTCTACCAAATGATAGATCAGCAGTTGAATTTGAATTGCTTAGCTTAGCATTTCTCAAACTATGAAGAAGTAACATAGTTTTACAACTTTGAATAAATGCCTTTATATGGAATCAGAGTAGCAAATACACCTACGCTCCGAGAAACACACACACACATACACATACCGTAAACTTTTACACGTACTTAATATTTGAACGTAATTCATATTCCGATAAATGAATATGGTTAATCATGTTACGAGATATCATTTCAACATTTCACATGCATATATATACACAAGTATGAATGCACATCGATAAGTCTGTAGCCTAGAAATGGAAATAGCATTTCAATGCAGAACGGCCTTTTCCCAGAATTTATTTCACTTGTCATGATTGATCAAGTAGCTCAGAAATTATGCATTGTAAATCTTAGATCGAGTTTACCTATGAGACTATGAACTTATCGATCCACTATGTTATATATATATATATATATGAAATGTAGGTGGAATATATACCACATCACAAATCGAATATATTATTTAAAAAAATCCTCATTCAGACAGTGTTCAATACTTATACTATAGACAATATATCGATTAGGTACATCGATGTTGTCTATGACAACAGTATACCATCGTTTAATTTTATCCAGTTCCTCAGATGAGGATTGTAAGTTGGCCTCACAATTATATTTATACTCAGAAAATCTGTTCTACATTTTTAATTATGTCGTTCGGGGTGGCTTGTAATCATTTACCATTCAAACATTATATGATATTGTTTCATATGTTAACAAACCTAGATGAAACAATATCACTCACAATGTGAATAATTACCACTCTCTCCAACTTTCACATTTCAAAATATGCATTTTTATGTATTCAATATATATATATATATATATATATATATATATATATGTATGTATGTATATATATATATATGTATATATATTGGCAATGTCTAACAATGAATGAGTCCGTTATCTCAGTAATCTATTTAATCAAAAGCAGCATTCTATTGCTTGTGTCTTTATATCTTCCACACCCCGTACAATTCCAGTCCGAATTTCCACTTAACCAACAGCTGTCATTATTATCTTCTCTAAAATGAACCCTTATTATCGTTAATGCACTGACCTCTTACCTAGAGTGACTTCTTCTCCGCCTCGACAGGCCCAAGTTTGACCGATTTCTTGCAAACTGCGTCACATGTCTCATCTTTCGGCCTGAGTGAATGAAATGAAATTACTTTGCTGGGTCCCACTCTCATTAACCATTCCCCGATGCCGTATTGTCAAGCTTTCCGACAACGAGTCTTATTTACTCGAGACACCGATGTAGAGCAATTTGAGGTTGCGGTATAGTCACCCACCGCGCACACGCCCAATAGCAGCCAGCGAACACGTCTTCAATTGTCATGAGATGCCACATTTGATCGTGAGTTGTGAACACGAAGTAGTTTTGGATTCCGGTCGCTGCTACAACCAAAAAACAAAACAATTGAACAAACAAACAAACAAAAAAACAACTGACTGAGGTAAAGCAATGATTTTTCTCTTTTTTTATACCCTGTCGCAAGTCATTTGGATCATAGTACTATTACTTATGTACCACGTTGCACTGTTTTTACTAAACGACGGGAATGTCGCAAATATTTTTTTCTTTATTCTCTATTAATACGAGTTTTATTATGGTGCGTACAAGACATTTTTAATATCTCGAGAAACGTTTGCACAGCATCAATATTTCCCAGGAACCAGTCAAAAATGACTTTACTGCATAAGCATGTAAAATCGGTTTCTTATGGTATTAATCAGTTGTGTAGCATTCGATCACCGTATTCAAATGCCCATTCTTCACGTTTCCTACAGGTTGTTTGGGCAAAACACTACACCATCTGGTCTATGAGTCTTCTACGGTCCATAAATGACTATATGTGATCTTTATCCCTTCTGTAAGCTGAAAAGGCTATCAAAAAGTTGATATGAAACCATGGGCAAGATTAAGGATAATGCAATTGGACAACTAATGGTGCTCCGGAAAGATGACTTTCGTATATTAGATAAGACATTAGGATAAATGTGTCATATCCTATGCGGTGTCATCTGAAAAGATTTAAAGTGCTTTTCCGGTAGGTAAACTCTTTTTCGTCAATTTCAAATGGCTATTTTCTTTCTGTATAGATATATATACATAGCTACACATGTTTGTGTTGATCCAATCATTTATAGGGTAAGCAAAAGGTTTGTTTCGTTTTTTTCAGTTTGTTTTATTCATATGACACACGTTTCTGTTATATTTATCCTTGTGAGGCAGAGTGCAAATGCAAGAGTCAATTTTTATTATCCGTCTCAAACTTTTGCAAGCATCAAGCACGTTAGAAACCAATTAAATTCCCCAATAATCCCCATTTTGTTTGCATCAATGTTTACAGTTCTTTCTTGTTGTATCTTCGTGTGATTCTTTCCCAACTAAAAAACACCTGGAATACATTTGAGCAATACGGTCAGAGCTTCACGTTAACCATATTTTTTACTTATTCCTGAGGCAGTTCTGACTGCTTTAACAGCGATTCTAAAGCCAGGAAGTTGAGAAATTCTTACATTCAACTTTTGTGTTCTATCTGTGTTGGATTCAATCTATATTAATGTAGCTGTACCATTCTTTTAGAGCTTGTCTTGTAAAAGTGATTTTCCCGAAAGTGCTCACGGACAGCAAGTATTTGAAGGGTTTATCAATTTTGAAACCCAAAGAAGGATACATGGAAACCCTAATTAAGGTTTTTGACCACATTTTGCAGTCCTAAACTAACAGCGTATCCTCCCTGTCACCAAACAATCCCTCTATCACATATCATTTCACTACGGGGATATTTAATTGAACTTTTTTCTCATACCAATAGTTTCTTATATTTTCTGAATTTCAACGCTACACCGAATCATACCAAAGCAGAAATGAATTGCCTTACCAGAAATTAAAAGATTAATATTCCCCAGCAAAATGTACATACATTACAGTCATAAATTCCATTACTGCCCACTGATTCATTAATATTTTGTACCTACCATGAATGCTTTCTTTATTGCAACATTATAACTTCTACACAAAATACATAAAATTCGGCATATCTCACTACATTATATATTCTTATCATCGGGCTGGAAAAATCTATGTCCCAAAGATTTATTAAAGTTCTAGGATGAAACATTCTCAAAACCAAAGAATCATTCGGACTAATACCCTTATGAACATTGATCTAATCGAGCTTTTCAAAACTCCTTAGGGTTGCGTGAACTTTCATATTATACTATTTCTTACGAACTTCTGGATTATCTTTATTTTTTTTCGTACAATATAAAGTTTTATGTAAAGTAGGCACTGACGCACTCTCTTGTCTACTGAGTTTTGTCTGAAATGCAGTATTGTATTATTCCATTAATTATTCGTATTTGTATCCACATGTTTTTTTTTGTGTGTCTTTCTTAGTTCCTGTAGTTTCAAATAACTTTAAACGCTACAGATTAAAAATGATGATAAAATCTGACAAGGTTTATCGAATCACGTTTTGAATTGTAAACGGAGGCAATATCAACTCTGAGCAACTGACTCTCTGCATTTTGTTTGCGGTGTCAGGCCGGGGATTCTATGCAGCTATAAAAATCATCTGAATCATTAATACCAGTCTCACGTATCCTAAAGTAAAGAGTGGGCCTGACACTAATATCTTTTACTCTAAAAATGCCAGGAAGAAAAATGTTTGGCTCCATCATCTATGAAAAAAGACAAACTTTCTGACCATATCAGTCATTCGTTGATATTACGGGGAGTTTCCTGCCCTGGAAAATAGGAAAGATATTCTGAGTTGGTATATCAAACACAATTTGAAGGATTTGAACAAACAGGGCTAAAGTTTTCGGCCACGACTAAAACCGAAAATCGGTCACTATGTTTAGTCGCCATGGGCTACTTGCAATTTAAAAAAAAATCCCCTACAAGTTGATATTCAAACTTGGCAAACTGTTCAAAATCTAAACAAATAAGAGGCCATGATCATGTCATTGAACCCCATGAGTATGTCCTCCACCTTAAGCACTCACTGTTTTTACAACTGAGCGTTAAATTTTGAATAAAAAGTGACTTTCTTCTGGCTGCTCTGTTATAATAACCCATGACCAACATTACCGCATAGAGCACTTTTTTTATTCCACTATCTGGAAATTATATGTCTATGCAGGTAAGCAGTTGGACCCAAAACTACCTATTTTGATGCTAATTGGCAATGGCTCATTCCATCCTAAAGTTGATAACAGGACACTCGCATTAAAAAATCTTTTTTTTTCAGTTTTACAAGGGTTTTACTAGTTAATCAGAGTCAATTTAGAAGATGTAAAAAATATAGCGTATGACATGTGAATGGCATATTTCTCAATAAAGATTTCTATATTTTGAAGTGCAAAGTGGTTTAACGATTTTCAACACAGAAGACAAAAATTACAAATCATCAATTGATAGAAATTGAAAAAAAGAGTAAAGAGAAATAAAACTTTTTGTTCAGATTTTTGTCGGATTAAAAGAATGTTGGACGACGGACCATGCACTAGTAATATGGATTGATAATAACACAAACATTAAATATGAATGAAATGTTTTGAACGAATTTGATTCGAAGAAGATATAACAACAGAGCTTGTAGCTGTTGTGGGAATAAATCGTTTAAATCAAATTTGGTTTAGATTAAGGGAGGGTCATAAGACAGTATGTGCATCCGTATAACTGATCGATAGAAATATAATCAAATAAGAAAATAAGAATGAAATGCTTTGGCCAAATGTTGTTTAGATTGAAAGAAGGTCGAACTGAAAGACTTGTTGCCGTGGAATGGTTTTACAAAAACACAAACAGTGTTAATAGAATGATCTGGTCGGATCAAAAGAGTCATACAACGGAATTTTCACCTGCATCCCCCCATCTAGATGAAATCTCGAAATCAGTCGGTAAAAATAAAATGTTTTATTTTTAATATGTTCCTCAAAAAGGAAAGAAAACGACTGTTGGTGGTGTAACGTTAGAGTGAAAATTAGTATCCATTTCTAATCAAAACGCAGGTGCAAGAAAAAGAAATAATTTCCTAACCGTCACATGAGCACATCCCCTTCAGCTAAGTTTCATCTTTTCAATATGGAAGGCTTTATCTCACCTTGATTTAGCAAAAAAAAAAAGAAAAAGAAAATATTTTTTGCCAAAGAGTAGCAACGAGTGATATTCAAGTTTTTTCTCACTTTTACGCAAAACCGTTTCAAGTAATCTTGATAAAAGAGAGATTGAAAAGAATTAGAAAATAATAAGAGAAAATCCCATTTTTTGCTAATTTGTCAATTTTCATTCGCTTTGTTCATAAAAACGTCGTCGTTCAATGGAAGATGATTCACACATTTTATGTTAGAAAGCGATCAAGTAACCGCCTATTTATGTGTCAATGTATGAATGTATGTATGCATGAGCAAGTTTACCCAGCTCTACAATAGTTCGCTTCATGCCACCTTTTTGCTTTCATGACGAAAGACGAATAACTAAAATCGTATTCCAAGATTGTTTTGCAAGCAGCCGTTATAGATATAACGCGTATCCTTTTCTTCATTCCTTTCATTGGAACGGGAAATTGAATAATCCATCATTGAGATATATATCATCATCAAATATCATAAGTTCACTGCTGGACAAAGGCGATTGGAATAACCTCTTCACAGTTTTTACAAGCAAAGAGCTTTTTTTTCAGTTTCAATTTTTTTTGCATCTGTAATTAATAAGAGGGATTATGCATTGATTGTACACATTATGCTTTCAGCACATTGACAATGTAATCTCCAATATGTCTCTATTCATATCAAATGATTTCCAGCCGATTGTTATGCAGCTTTTTATTTCATTTCCATGGCCTTTCACTAACTTTATTACGGAGCATATATATATATATATATATATATATAAATTATAAATTGTGCTCTATTATGTAGAAACTTATTTGAAATCAACTCCCGTCGTTAAAAGGTTGATATATCACTCGATTTAGACAAAATAGATTGAATAAAAATCAAAGAAAATGGGGCTGCTTCAAGAATCGAACCTGCCACCTATGGGTTAGCTGCTCTTACCATTGAACTAAAGAGCCTGTAATTCGAAGATCCTGATAATTGCTTTCAACTTAAAGTCTAAACTCATTTATTCTCAGTCTATTTGCTCCTTCTTGCTGTCCGATTTTTCTTCCCTACCTATTCTATGTAGTTGAGTGATATATCGACCGTGTAACGACGGGAGATCATCTCAAATAGGTTTCTAAATAATATAAGACAATTCATAATTAATTTGGTCGGATCAAATGTATCCATTCCTTAAGACATACGTATACATGTACATATATTTGTATGTGTGTGTGTGTGTGAGTGTGTATGTGTGTGTGTGTGTGTGTGTGTGTGTGTGTATGTGTGTCTGCTTAAGTGCACACGTCATCTTCTGCACTTACTCTCGCTTGGGTTAATATAAAATATAACAGACATGAAAAGTGAGTCACATTTGTTGTTGTACTAATTGATCAATTATTGTTAAATACGTTTTTTGGGTGAGTAAGCCCTGCTCTAAAATTAAAAGACGTTTTGTATAATATAACATGAATATTCAATACAATACAGTATGAAAATATCAAACTACATGTATCACATAAGGTATTTATTGAAACCAGTATGACTATTTTGTTTTTAAGTCTCAGAAACGGTTACATAGTAAACAACTGATGATCCCAACAAGAAGAAAATGTACTCATTTTACCATAATAACTAAGTATATACATATAGATATAAAAAATAGAAAAAAAAAAAAACAGGGGAAAATAACGGAGTGTCAAAAAAATTTGCAAAGGCGTTTTAATGTTTGAAGCTGTAAAGCTTCGTAAACTATATATATATATATATATATATATATATATATATATATATATATATATATATATATATATATATATCGTAAAATTATTTCACTTTAGATAGAAAAGAATGCAAGCATGATAGGGACATTAGGGGAATGTGAATGCATCACTATTCGTTTAACTATAAAAATGCATTGAAGATTAGCATTGTTCTACTGAAGAAAGGCATTGAAAATTCGCGGAAAGGAAATTCACAGTATTCAGGATTTAAGACTAGCGTTAGTCGGAGAATAAGCCTTCTACATGAATACGTATGTTATAAAATGGCCAGGGTATCTCCTTTTTATCTGTGATATTCCGTTTTTACACATTTTAAAACGAATAAAGTGATGATTGTTGGAAAGCAATAAAAGCGATGGATAACTTTGTTTCAGTTTAGATATAGGTAAGAGCATTTCCTGAAAATTACAACATCAGTGAAATGTGATTAATCATTTGACTTCCTTCCAAAATGAAATGTCTAGTTTGCTGAAGTGTGCACATCATCTTTCGCCACTACTTTCACAGCCCGCCGAATTATTCAGTATATGTCATCCACTTTCTTCCTGCATAGCGATTTAAATGATACGTCAATATACCATGGACCATTTACATTAGCACTCAGGAGAGAGAGCAAACACTGATTAAATGGATTTAAAAGACAGGAAGTAAGGAAGGAAGATAAACTTATGTGAACATTGTGAGACATATTCGGATAAGTAGGCAGATGATTCAGTTGAAAGGTTTAAAGATAAATTCAAACTTGTGAACAATGCATCGCGTACTTCCTAACCTGATCCACAAGATGTTTTGAGACGTGACAATATATATATATATATATATATATATATATATATATATATATATATATATATAAACAGTTTTTTTTTACTAAATTTAACTCAGGCTGAACTTATGGTAGTGAGAAAAACAACGGTAATGAATGGAAAATTATAAGAATAGGCCCCTGAGGGAATAGACCAACACTTTTTCCCTTTAGAGGGCCTATTTAGTCTTTGTCTGCAATTACCAGTTGAGCGCAGATTTTGGCAACATAGGAGTATCCATAATGTGTGTTCAAACCCCGTTCAGTTTTCATTCCTGTATTTTCTGATTATTGCCTTTGGTTCTCTCACCGTTGTAAATGAGTTACAGCGAAATTTCGACCTTAAAATTCTTTGCTTATTCTTCTTATTAAACTTCTTACTACTTATCAAATCATCATAGTGTCCCAATGGGATTCCCAACCAATACAGTAAGCCATTGATTCCTTTCTCTTTGCTTGTTTGTGTATCTATTTGTGTATCTGTAGGCAATCCTGATCACATTTTCACGGCAACAACCTCAATAATTTGCTTGAGTACTCAATTAAACATCGTGTACCTTTTTTAACCATCAAAAAGTCCCTTTCAAGGTCTCTATGATCATTTTGGATCAACAATTCCCAAATCGTACACT
>OY735228.1:26846099-26888599 GCA_963457665.1 Thysanoteuthis rhombus | reverse complement strand
ATAGTCTATCTGTATCATCTCTAGGGTGTAATGCTTTATGCATTGTCATAAGTTTCCTTGTTCACCTATCCAATGATTGGAGCTCTTCCTTTGTCCATCCTAGGAATGGTCCTGTATACCTAACTACTGACACAGCCCAGGTGTTCATTCTTTTTATTAGATTTCTGCTGTTTAATTTGGTTTGTAATATTTTCCTTATCCTTCTGAGGTATTCTCTCTTTATTTTCTCCTTCATCTCTTCCCGTTTTATCGTGTCGCATTCAAGGACACCTAGGTACTTGTATCGGTCTTGTGCGGTCAATGCCCTAATCTTGCTGTTGTCCGGGAGTTCGATTCCTTCAGTCATTGTAAGCCTTCCTTTGTGCATCACCATGATTGCGCATTTTTCTATTCCGAACTCCATTCCTATGTCCTCACTATATTCCCTTACTTCGTTGAACACAGTCTCAAGCTCTCCCCTGTTTTTTGCGAACAATTTTATATCGTCCATGTACATTAGGTGGTTGACCTTTCCTTTTGTTTTAGAAAAGTGGTATCCTTTGCTGTTTCTCAGGATTCTGTTGAGCGGTATCATTGTTAGAACAAATAATAGTGGGGACAACGAGTCTCCTTGGAAGATTCCCCTTTTTATCCTTACCTCTGCTAGTTTGTCCCCTGCGGCTGTCAAATCTACTTTCCAGTCTTCCATCGAATTACCAATGAATTTAACCACCGGTTCGCTAATTTTGAACATTCTAAGGCATTCGAGTATCCAGCTATGTGGAATCATATCGTACGCTTTTTTGTAATCTATCCATCCCATTGCGATATTCTTTCTCCTTTTCCTCACTTCTCTTAAGATCATCTGGTCTATGTAGAGTAAGTCGTTTGCCCCTTTGGTTCCTATCCTACACCCTTTCTGTTCTTCTGGTAGTAGTCCCCTTCTATCCATTGACATGTATATTCTCTTTGCTATTTGCCCGGTCAGGATTTTCCACATAAGTGGTAAGCACGTGATTGGTCTATGTTCCCCTTTTCCGGGTCTTTTTGGATGAGGTGGGTTCTGCCTTTAGTCATCCATTCTGGTGCCTTCGTTTAGACAATTTTTGAGTAGGTGGGTGAGTCTGCCGTGTAACGTGGTGAATTTCTTGAACCAAAACCCATGGATCCCATCGGGACCCGGTGCTTTCCAGTTGGCTACTTTCCTAAGAGTATGTTTCAATGTGGTTTCATCCAGTACTATTGGTTCTCCCTTGTCTATATTTTCTACTTCTTTTCTCATGTTTCCTAACCATTGCGGTGTTACGTTGTGTCTTTTTGGGTGCCCCCATCTGATATTCCAATAGTTCTTGGCCTCTGTGGCATCTGGTTTCATGTCCTGCCTTCTTTCCCCATTTAAATCTTGGTAAAACTTCTTCTCATTGTTTTGAAATGTGCGGTTTTGTGTGTATTGGGCCGTTCTCAGTCTGTATCTTTTCAGTCTTGCCTCTTTGGCTAATCTCTTCTGGTGTAACTCTTCGACTACCGTTGCGATGCCTTTTTGCGTTACCTTGTATTTGTTCCAAAGTTTTACTCGTGGTCTGTCTATATGTGGTGTATTTCTGAGCAGTATTTCATCTGCCTTTGTTATCTCCTTTCCCTGTTGGTTTTCTCTTCCCTATCATTGCTCGGGGTCCTATCTTGTGTTGTGAAGCTTTGTGCTACCATTTTCGCCCCAGCGTAAATTAAGTTGTTGAGTTCTAGGAGGGTGTTCGTTTCTATGTGCTGTAAAAGGCAGTTGACCTGTTCGGTCACTTCTCCGACTTTCTTTCTGTCTTTGTCTCTTAGGGAGGGGAGTGTTGTTTTCTCTCCTCGCATGATTTCTTTCAAAGCTTGTATTTTGGTTTTCTCTTATTTCGTTGGTGCCTCGTCGTCACGTTCTGGTGCATAGTTTACTGTGGGGGTCTCATGGGGAGTTCTTCCAGTTTTAATGTTTGTACTAGTTGTGCTGGGGGGCATTCATCAGGTATGTTACCTGAATCTCTCTCTACGTTATTGCGAATCTCTAGTAGTTCAGTCTCAGACAGCCATTTCTTCTTTTGGATTTGTTTTACTTGGTCAGCAAGGCGTTGGTTCGATACTTCCACAGCAGATTTTTCCCTCCATATTTGGAGCATACGGTCTCTATAAGATCGAACCGAAGGCTTGCTTTTAAAGTAACAATACATAATTAGTCTATTCTCCTCCCTTGTCCATCTCTTTCTCTTGTTCTTTATAGCAGTCACTCCGTGAGGACTGCGCCTTCCGTGGGTGGAATTAGTGGTATATGAGTTTTGGCCAACAGTAGCAGTGTGACGACTGTGCCCTTCCTGAAGGCCATTAAGGGTACACGAGCCGAAGTTTTGGCCAGCAGTCACAGGATGACGACCAGGTCCCTCCTGGTGGCTAACAAGGGAACGCCTGCCGGTTACGACACACAAATCTTGGATCTGTGCCCCGTTTTTTGCGGTAAAATGGTTTGGTTGTACTGCCATGATAGGGGTTTTTGGTTCTTTGAGGTAGCACCAGACCTTGATGGGTTGGTTAAGACTGATGTGGTTCAGAAATAACCGGAGAGCCCCACCGGCTCTTTTTGGTTCTTTTAAGGTAGCACCAGACTTGAGCTTAGTGACACTTTCAGAGTCCCACCAGCTCTTACCACCCATGGTATAACCTTACATGGATAGGCCATTCTGCTGCACAGATATATCTATTTGGTGGTATGACCATCCCCTCCTAACTTCAGACCTAGCAAAAAACTAAGCTTCGTCTGGGTGGAATTAAAAGCCTTCAAGACCATACGTCTCCCTTAAATCTTCTAAGTCTTGACTTAGTATAAGTCTCGCTATCTGTGGTTTTTTTCAATGGTGGGTTTCACCATGCCAATCTATTTCTACTCAAGGGTGGGGGGGTACATTCATTCATACACGAGGGTAGCTAGGCATTACTTTTCTATCGGACACATCTATCTCGACGGGATGGGGGTAATTATTAATCTAATTTTAAATTTTAAATTTAATTCCACTTACCCACGTGCAGCTCCAAAAAACAACAGACAACTCTTTCAACTTTTTTTTCATTTGGCAGAATTTGGCAGTGGTCAATTCATCAAGGTGAAAATTTCTCAGAATCACAAAGAAAACCATCTCAGAAGTAGAAATATCATCAAAATATCAAGAATAATCATTCTTAAAGCCCAAAGTAAAATATCTTTTAAATCATCGAAAATAATCACAGGGTTCATTCAGGGGGGGGGGGGCTACGGTCCAAACGTTATTACTACCACTTATCATTGTTATCATTATTATAATTATTATTATTGACACAATAAACATATTAGAATTTAGTCTGAGGCAGTCTTCAAAGTCAATCAACAGAATGCATCCAGAGAAAGAAATTTACCTCATTGCCAAAAATTTGAAATGCTTTTTCTACCGTCTTTTAGCTATCTGTGGTTTTTTAAAATAATAATAATAATAATAATAATAATAATAATAATAATAATAATAATAATAATAATAATAATTATATCCAAAGCCACTTCAAGAACCAGTTGATCACCTTTTCATTATTATCTTGGACTTAAAGAAGCACACTTAACCTTGAATATAAAAGAATCAAACATAAAGAACTAAAGTCATGTAAACAGGGGGAGGAAATATACGACAAAGAGCTAATGGATTAGCAATGCATTCATAAAGGAAGAATCTGCAACCTCAACACTGGATTAATTTGTAACAACCAAAGAGTTATATATCCCCCCGAGTATATTAAAACAAGAAAAGAGAAAAGATATATAAATAGGATAAGAGGGAGGGCATCCACCAAAAATATAAACAACCCTTGGATAACGTCCTAAATTGGAATCCAAATAAATCGAATCATTCGCCTGGAGAAGCCAAAACAGGTCAGAAACATAAACATGATTGTGTACCGAATACTTTATTTTATATTCTGGGCCCTACTCTAACATAACTCAATATTTAATGTTGAATGTATTGATTACTTTATGAAATAAACCCATTCCACATCAGATAATGTAGTACCGATTTGTAATTTGATATATATGTGTGTGCGTGTGTATGAGTACATGTGAGTATGTGTGCATTTGATATGTGCACGTCAGTGTTTGCTTATGTGGCGTAAAAAATCATATGCATTAGAAAGAGCACCAACACATACATATACTCATACATACACACATTTAAATTCACACACACACACACACACACACACACACATATATATATATGTGTGTGTGTGTGTGTGTGTGCGTGTGTGTGGTTGTGTGTATATATATATATATTTTTTTTTTCACATGATTTAATATTGCTGAGTGACTTCATTAATATCCATGCATCGTGACTTATACATCTGCTAGATTATAAACATCTGTACACGCATACATTCATACACCCAAACACAAACCCGTTCCCCCATATATATATATATATATATATATATATATATATATATATATATATATATATATATAAAATAATCATTATATAATTATTATCAAAACCTTATTGAAAAAATCTTGGCTCGTATATCACAAAATTAGTCAAGATCGATACAGCTGTTTACGTACAAACCCCCCACAGATACTGAATATAAAATTTGGCAAAGTTCTCAATTGGCATATTAAGATTCTCTCTCCAAAAAATCACGCACTATCATTCAATCAACATGAAAATTAAGGAAAATTAAATACAATATCGACCACACATATTAGTAACAATAAAGCAATATATGCACGTTTGTGTGTGTGGACAAGCGCTTATGCTTATGTGATTGCGTCTGCTTGAGCGTAAACCATCTGAATTTTCTTTCTGATTTTTTTCTAGGATTGTAATTAATTTAATTGCTACTCAATTGTTTTCTTATTTGCTTTGTCTTTTTGTTTGATTTCTTGTGTTCTCGTCGTTTTCAATTACACTTAAAGAATAAAATAAACTTAAACTTGAAGTACTAACAACAATAAAATATAAGAAAACAATTACTTAATCATTAATCTCCAAATTCCCAATGACGGAAGACTACTGATGCCATTAGGGCAGAAAATAGAACGGCATGTCGAGAAAATCAATTGAAGTGTGTATGATCAGACGATATCCGCCATATTTAATTATAAAAAAATCTTTTGATTAATTTCAGACAATGGATCTTTGAAAAGAAAGAAAGCAGACATATTTTTGTAGGAAAACAATGTCTTATTAAAGCCTGTGTTTTGTATGCTGAATCTCAATGTTTCAAGAGGATTATTACAAAAATATCTTCAAAAGAAAGATGAATGATTAAATATGAGAAAGTGAAAAAAAGCAAGACTGTTTGGTCATTCAATAAAAACTGTCACATCTTTTGGCATCATACCCTATTTTGGGTGATCAATGAAAAAATTTGGTTGGTGAGTGATCAATGATTAAGTTACTTCTCTTGCTTTTAGAGAGGCATTGAGTGATCACTACAAAAGTCTGAATTTCGAAAAATAAGCACTGGACATAAACTGAGGGATCAATTTAGCATTCACATTGTAAGTTGAACTCACCCCTATGAACCAATTTAGGAGGATATTTTTCCGTGCTAATTAAGAAGGAAATGTTTAATTTTTTAGCCATCTACTCCAATTGGAGCAGTCTGTGTGCATGATACGTAGGTACACTCACCTGGCCAGCCTGACCAACATAATGAAAGGTGAAGAAATTTATCTTGACAATTTCAATGACACTTTTGGTTGACAGTTTCTTGAAACAAACTAATTTGTATCAAGGGAATATTTTCTTGGTCTCTTCAAATGGAAATATTATCAGTGAATGTTTGTCATGGCCTTAGGTGGTTGAACAAGACTTTATGAATGAAAGTTCAAAATTATCTGATTTAAACGAGCGACAGTAACGTCTGGGCTTCGAATTGAGCATTTTGATTGTATTTAGGTTACGACAAAATCACGTTCTATACTCTGTCTCTTGTACGATCACTAAAATTAAGCAACGTAAAGCCTGGTCAGTAACTAAATGGCCAACTGTGTATAGCTGGTGCTGTAAACTTCCGGGATCATCTATTGAACTTCCTGTGGCATTCCCATCATTCATTCTGAGAAGGAGACCGAGCACTAGATTATAAAAGATGAAAGCCAAAAACCTACCATCTATCTGAATAACCGAAAACCCTCTGACTGTCTGAAGTGGAACTGACAAAAAAAATAATGGTTTGTGCATTTACTAGTTTGAACTCGGCTTAACGCTTTTATTGGAAAGTGCCATGTTCATTTTAATGTTCAATATTCAGTGCATAAGTCATATTTTTAATGAATAAGTACAGAGTGAACAACCTAAAGAACATATATGCAGGTACCAGATGGTACGTGTATTATAGAGAAAAGTGCATTCCTTTCTGGAGCAATATTCAACATAATAGATACCCGAGGTTGGCACGAGGTCGGAACGTTTTAATAAATGACAAGGTCGATGGGATAAGTGCGAAGCAAGATACTTAAATTAAAAAACAAAACTCAGACGAAACGTCACTTCATTTCTGTTTTTATGTTTGACTATTTTTCTCTATCTTTTTGTCTTCAACATGACATCAAAACGAATTCATTTCTCAGTCTTCCTGAGGTGTATGTAGCTTACTGTCTATTATTAAAGTGGCTCTGTATTTTCAATTTTCTCTTCTCCACCCTAACTTCAGTTTAACCGAATGTCATGTTTGAAGTATCTACCCGAGAAACGGCAAAGATTTAACTTTTAGGTGAGGCAATATAAAAAAGTTAGCAATGGCGCTAAAAGCGGTAATGATTTGTCACAACACTATACGTAAAATGAACACCTAGTTGTAGTAGTATAAGTAGTAAAAAAAATAACAATGCTACTCACAGTTCAAATGGGTTGATAGCAGATTAATCAGACATAAAATGGAGAAAGAAGAAATAAAGGTCAAACAACGGACAATGACTCCTTGTTTGAAAACTTCTTGAACAAAGTGTCCTAGTTTAAGGATAAGGTTTATATTTTCACTTATTTGTGTCGAACAAAATCGAATATATGATGCTTTCTAGTTTCAAATCGTCTCAGTATTCATGACTATGTATGATTCACTGTAATATGAGTCGTGGCTCGTTTGTATAGTTTTTTTTAATTGTATATCTGCGACCAGTGTTCTATTACAGGTTTTTCAAATAATATGATACTGTAGTTTTCAACAGGAATTTTTTTAATGATCCTTGGTTTGTATATGGTGATATATTCTTTATTCATTTGGTTAATGCATACATTTTCCCACAAAATCATTTAGAAAACTTTCAGACTTTTCAAGGCGCTTCCAAGACTATCATACTGGCCTCATTCAAGAGTTGGTGTCACGATCTTTTTGAATGAAAAAAAAAAAACAAACAACAAAAAAAAAGGAGCCCAATATATCATACAAACTTTCGTTCGGACGATGTAATCTATTTTCCCTATCTCTGATGTTAACACAACATCTTGGTCGATTCATTGGGTCTACATCAATGATGGGGAGAAAAATTAGATCGTCCAAACAAAAGTGCGTACACTGATAACTCTTCTCAAAGTTATACACAATGCACCCTATCGTGTCCATAACTTCAACAAGAGTTAACAAATTCTAATATTTGTTTAGGCGTTCGAACTCATTTACCTTTGTAAACGAAGTCGAAAAGGGGCATATGTATTCAATTGCATCTGTTCGTTCGTTTTTCCCACATGATACTTTTGAGAGAACAGTATGAATTTCAATGGAATTTTGTTGTTATGTGGACAAAAAAGAAGTGGTAAAATTTTGGAATATTTTTTCTCATAGGTATATTACGCTCATGACTATTCAGAGGCTTTCTTAAGAAGTTCTGAATGAATTTCTATGAATTTCTTTGAGAGGGGAGGCGTGATTGAATTTTGCTACTGATCTATATTCAATTATCAGCCCTACGTCGGAGTAATATCCATGTAGTATCTCCGAAAGTACTGGGTGGATTTCAATGGAATTCTATGAGAAAGTAGACAAAGGGGTACAAAAGAGGTATGGATCCTTCAGGGCTGATCCAGGAATCTTTTCCTGGTCGAAAGATATTTTACCCTTTTTTTTTATTCAGATACATTCAGGTGTAAGCTCATGACTGTCAACACAATATCTCTAAAACTTATCAACAAATTTCAATGAAATCTGCGGAAAGGTAGAAATTATGCACAAATATCTCTTTTCCATCGAAGGTATATGGCAAGACCACATAATATCACCAGAATTTCAGGTCTGTCCACACGATATCTCTAAATATTATCAATAAATTCTAATAATCTTTTACGGAAGAATTGGACGAGGGGGGGATTGATTGAATCTCAAGGTGGGTCGATTACTCCTCCTGACAATTAGGTTAGGAGACGTATGCACCCTGTGGATGCTTTCTAGTTCTCAATGTTGCTACTGTTGCTATCGCAAAAAAAACACAAATTAGTGCACTCTAAAAATATATAATCCTTAGGCACGCTTTTCTGTGGAAGTCCGATGAAAAAAAAATCTTCTGTATAGATAAGAATCATTTTGGTTATTCAACCAAAGACAGTAACTGTGGCTGAGCACTTGGCAGCAAAAAAAAAAAATGAGACCGACGAACCGAGATCAAACTCTGACCGAGGTATACATACACTTTATTGATGACCTTGAGAAATACATAAAACCAAGGAAAAACGCTGTGAAGTCTTTTCCAAATATTGCAAATCTTAAGATACTACAGTAAAGTCAAAGCAGGGGTAGTTGAGGTAAGTGAAGCCTGGGAAGGGACAGCTCTTCCTGTAACCAGAGTAAGGGGAAGTGCTTTACCTGCAACTTATATGCTACATAGTTGATGATCAATGTCATAGACTTTGTGGTCTCCCATACTGGAATAAGTATGAATGAATATGATATATTAGCTGCCATTTGCAGTACGCCAATCATGTTATTCGCCTGACAAAAGGCTGTTGAATGAATCGACTAAAAAGTTATGGTAACACCATGAACAACACAGCTTGATTGCCTGGTTGGAATATTCAAGTCTAATGTAATGAAAATCAAGAACTGATACCATAAGAGCTGATGATTTAAAACTTCAGCAAAACAAACGTCATGTACAACAAACATGTTGAGGTCAAAGATACACGAATGAAATAAAAAAATGTAGAGCTTGAGAAAGTAGACCATTTCATCTACTTAGAACAACAAGTTTCCGTCGGGTATTCAAAAGAAACAGAAATAAAGCGAAAGATCACACTAGGTTAGCAAGCTCTTGGTTGAGCAACATCGACATTCAAGAACACACAAATTCCATCAGTCCACAAAAGAAGGGTATACAACCAATATATCCCACCGGTAATCACCCATGGAGCTGAAACTTTGGAGTTGACCAAAAGATTGGCCCTCAAACCGGAAACAAAACAAAATGAGAGAATCATGCTCAAACCCACATGGGGATATCAGAAGACAGCAAAGTATATCAGAGAAAAATAGTCTGAGACATCATACAAATTGTTTAGAAGACTAAACAGCGGGGGTGGGGGGGCTGGGCATTTTTCAAGAATGTCAGACAACAGCCAGACATCACGACTAACATCATGGATCCCAAGAGATCATACGTGAAACTTCAGCTGACAGAAAGATAAGATGGTGTGACGAGCTAGATGAATTAAAAAAGTACTTGCTCAGTGATGCCTATGATAGTGAGGTTTGACGATTCTTGGGAGAGATTTTTGTCCACTGACGGATGCTTCCGGACTGATGATGATGATGATGATGATGCATTCTATGATCGTGAGAAGATTTTTTTTTATCATTCTGAGGACTTATAAGTCCATGAGACATTTTAGTGAAATTTTTCCTGATTCGACAAAATATTTTTTTCTGATAACATGACGTATACTTCAAACTTAATCGCATACTCAATGAGCATAACAAAATTCGTCCCAATAAAGTCTTTCCCACCGTCTTCACTATCAAACCTGTGACCCTCTGTGTATGAGTCAGACGTGCTAACCATTACACTATCCAAGTAGACTCAAATAGCTCTTACTTAATGATATTGATTCTTGCCATATCGCTTTGTATAAATGATCAAATAACTCTTACCTTAATAATATTTATACGCAGAGATATTATAAACATCAATAGACGCCTCTAATATCGAACAAAAGTCTCTCCATCGATCAAAGAAATTCATCAATATCTTGATTTACAAATTATAATTTGCCAGACTTGTCTTTAGAATATTTTGAAGATGTCACCCTTTAATGGATAAAATTTAAAGAAACTGTCTAACAGAGTGTTTGATAAAGGATACAACTCTTACGGTAAGGGGATAGAATTTACCCAGAGGAAACAATATTTGACTGTTGAAATGATTGCACCTCATTCTCGGTATTTTCAACATCTATTGTAAAGTTAAAGTGTGTAATTAGCACTTTTGTATTCATTTGTGATTTTTGTCTTTTGAAAATCGTTTTTAGATATGAAATAGTTAAAATAACAACTTTTTTACCAACACTTGAAACTTTTTAATAAAATATCCTCTTATGTTATGAATATCTGAAAAAACTTCTTTGAAATGCATGAAATAAGTATTTTCTCGCGGATCAAGTAGAATTCTCTCATATATCTTACCCCTTCCTACTGCTACCTTTTAAAAAGATTTCTGTCAGGGGTCTCACTCGAACATCACTACCATATTGGACCTGACGTTTTGAATCTCTTTTTGTTAAACTCCAGTCAAAGTTTGAATTTGTTCTTCTGTAACAAAAACATGAGAGATAGTCACATAATTTAGAGAAGTCAGCTCTTCGTTGTCCGTCAATGGAGTTAAGCTAAATTGACATATAAAAACAATAATCCCTTACTGTGATTTGAAATCACAACTAAGTAATTGCTTGGCATCGCTCATACCGATTGTGCCAAACTGACTATCCTTATACGTCTGCGTATTCATTTATCATATATATAATACAAAGGTGGCGGTAATCATCTGTTTGAATAGAGATAGGAGTGGATTTTTGATCCTACGGCTGTCAGTTCTGTTATATATTGTATAAATCTCATAATCCTAAGAAATGTGCTTCTTTTGTCTAGATAACTACCAGTGAATATTGATAGAATTCCTTGTGTAAATGGATGTACGTTTTTGTAAATTACTATTCATCATGCACTCTAGAGCCTTTGAACGTCCAACGCTTCTGGTTACTTTCCAAGCCATTACAGAAAATTCGCCATCTTTGATGGCGGCCTGCAGGCTAACCAATCTCCCGTTCTTTCCTCATCCGCTTTTTTAAAAAAAGTGAGTCAATGAGGAGCCAATACGCTCAAACTTCAGCAGTCTGTCCACAATCTCAATTACCTAAATCCTTTCTCTGCAGGATATTGACTTTTCCAATATGGCTTTCTTTGGGCTGTTCTGCCAAAAATAACTAATGAAACGAAGATACCGTGTGGTTGCACATGAGCTGATCTGAACACTCTCTGCCATATTTTCGGCCTCGCAACGGGGATATTCTAAATTTCTAATCTCAACAAACAAAGACATTTTCCTGACGACCCACGTGAGCCGGAACGAGGTGCAGTGGTTTTATTTCCTTCATCAGTTAATTGTAAGATGGCGTGGTTCCCGCTTGAATGTAAAATTCTCAATTTGTAAGTTATTAATCGCTGGCTCATTCCATCTTTAAGTTGACCAACAGTACACTTCCTTCATTTAATACAAGTATTTCCTTTATGTTCTTTGGAATATGGAGGGATTGTCAATGAATAAATCATTAAGAAAATCCGTCAAAATAGAATTTGATAATGGTGTTTATGCAGTGATGTCATGAATCTACACATAGCGATATGTTTTTACGGATCATCAAAGTGAACAGAACACAGTGGTTTCCTTTCCTTGAATAGTGAATTGAACCATGATGCAGATCAAACTTAAAACTCAAGTTTTCGATTTCGATGCATTTTGTGATCATCATATTGCAACTTTGAATTGACTAACAATAGAGACCCTCAAATGTCAAATCTGTGTTGAATAATATCTATTCCAATCTTACATAGACACACAGACACAGACACACAGACATATATATATATATATATATATATATATATATATATATATATATATATATATATATACACATAAATATATATATATATATATATATATATATATTTATATATATATATATATACATATATATATGTATATATATATATATATATATATATATATATATATATATATATATATATATTATAAAGGATATAATGGATTTCAATGTCTCTATTACTCAGAGGTCACAAACAGATGAACTGAATCAAACTTTTAGTACTGTATAAATGCAATACAACTCTGGAATAAGAATGTTTTCTAACCCAATGTGTTTACAAGAAAAATAGGAAAAGGAAAGACAAACAAGGAGAAGATGTCAAGCGTTACGAAAGATATTGAGAATACACACAGAAAAAAGACTGAGATGCCCAAGACAAATGTAAGAAAGATGGGTGCAGACAAAAGACATGGAGAGACACACAGAATTTAAAAAAAAAACAGACGATAAGACAATGATTGGAATACAATCATAAGAAAACGAAAGAGAGGGAAGATACAGTGGGAAAAGTGATTGAAAGACATACACAAAGGAAAGATAAAAAGAGGAAAATGAATCAGATATAAAAGACACAAAAAACAGAGATGCTGGAGAGGGACAAATGAGAAAAGACACAAAGAGATAGAGATGGACATACAAAGAGAATGAGACAGAGAAAAAGATTGAAAGTGACACACAGGGAATAAGTAAAACGAGTCACAAAGGAAAAGATAAAAAAAACAAAACAATGCCTTACCTGTCAATCAGTATTCAAAACCGTGTCTTATACGTGAACTTGTATATCCACAAATTTCACCAGGGGAAACTACCTGATTATTTTAACCATCGGATGGGCTTTGCGGGGTACGGTTATAGTTTTTTTCCCCCAATTGTTTAGAATCAATCATATTAAAATATTATTTGACAGCTTGTTTTATCAGACAACATAAACTTACCTTTGTAAAACACTAGGTCACAGGAGAGTTGAACATTGTGAACATGGGAAATTAACTTCCGCTTAGTTGAAGACGAGGCCAACTATGGAGCAGACGCTGAACGAAGAGAATAAATTTAATTTAAGAGCGTATCAATGCACGTATGACACCCTCACTGAGTGAGTGGAAAAAACTTAACCTTAGTACGACATGAGGCACAGGTGCAGAGAAGCCAGTTAACAAGGAAAAATAATAATATCAGAATTATATTGATTCTGCGAAATTCCAATTTTCTACACTGTCGGCCATATAAAAGATATTTAAACTATTGGATTTCTATTTGAACAGATCAATGTAAAACAGTTTAAAAATGTTCAGCCGTAAAAATTGGTACGAAAAACTTAGAATCTTCTCTAGTGTATTATACATATTTTCAATTAAAACTCTACTTGACAGTTTTATGATCCTTCCAAAATTAAACATATTGAAGTATATGGGATGCTGAAGGAATTTCTTATAAGATAATTGATAATAAGGTACACGATCTACAATAAAGAAAATATACATTTCGAAATACAATACAGTATGATAAAATATAGAGAGTAAAACAATAAATATATATCATAATACGCAATATAAAATGTCTGGTATACAAAATACTATATAATATACAATTTGAATCTACTTACGCGATAATTTTTTTCTGTTTTTCTCTTTTCGTAAAAATTGACTTGTCCCCTTGGACGTAACCATTTTATTGGTAAAATTATCTCCCCTGGACAGTTTGAAACAATGGACCTCTTTAAACGACAAGAATTTAAAAGTATATCCTACTGGAAAAAAAAAAATCAGAGTTTTTCTCCAGATGTCTGCACCCTGGTCGGTTGCCTAGATTGGCCTGATAGGTTGTTCCGGTCCTAGGGGCAGAAAAAAACACATACGTATTTTCATTCACGCATATTGAATGATTTTGCAATTCTGCAAGTACTAAAGCGTATTTGATCTAAGCTAGAGCATTTGGAGATGTTGAAATGAAAATACGAACTCAGCTTATCATATGCTGTTTTGCAGGGTTACGGTAAGATACACACATATATACAAAGAGAACATTATTATCATTAATAATATCATTTTTATTATTATCGTTATTATTATTATCATTGTATTAATTGTGTTCTTCTAATTGACAAATTTCAAACAAATCAACATAGTTTTCAGTATGAATATTTACGAGAGTTGATCATTTGAGCGGAAAAGCAATTACTTTTTCAGTTTTCTTTGCGTTAATTAATTTGTTATTGGTAATGATATTTGAATTAATTATCATAATTTGTTTCATCTATGTATGTATGTGTCTATTTATCCACTTGAATTCAAGGATATATGTACACACACACACACATATATATACATACATATATATATATATATATATATCTACTCGCACGCATGGAAACAGGCACAAAGACACACACAAAGATAACAACGTTGGCATACACACTTACATACACATACATATACACAAACACGTATGAGCAACCCCATATATATCTATATGCATACATACATACATATATATATTTATATTTATATTTATATATATATATATATATATATATATATATATATATATATATATATATATATATATATATATATATGTATATGTATATGTATGTATATGTATATATATGTATATATATAATGATTTGGGTAGAATGGATATATATGTATGTGGGGATGAATGAGTATATATATATGTGAGTGTGTGTGCGCGCCCATTTATCCCCTCTCATTATATTTGTGTGTAAGGATGTAGTGCAAAAAGAAAGCAAGAAAGAGAGAATAAGAAAGAAAGACAAGACAAATAATCGATCTGTCTCGTCTAGAAACTAATGAGAATCGATTATGATTCCATTAAGACAGGAATCGATGTTAACTTAATCAAGTTGGCAATCAGTGGGACTGATCGATCATTTGTTTGTAGTTAAACAGAAAACATTGGACATATTTCGGAAGAAAGAGAAAAATTCATAGAGTAGAAACTATAACGAAAAGGAAGAACGTATTTAGACCAGGACAGAAAGTTTTAGAAAAGAAAAGAATTTCAGGAAATCCTTGAAGAGAATGATGGGCTGAATGAAATAAAAAAAAATCTTGAAGAAACGTCTATTAAAAATGTAAATATAAATATTTGGCGAAGAAAAAATGTTGTGGCATAATATTGAAAGAAGGAACCGATTGAATTATGTAAAGGAATGACAGAAAATTGATGCATACGCTAGGACGGCAAAGGAGAGGTGAAAATAAAAGAAAGAAGTCTGAAAAGGAGAGAGAAGATGATGGAAAAAGGGAAAGAAAGAAAGCATGGTAGAGAAAATGGAAAAATGAGCAGGGGAGATGACGGAAAGAAGAGATTCCTGAATGAACAGGGATTGAAAAAGAGTTGAGACAAAAAACGAGAAACTAAGGGAATAAAGAGTAAATTAAAGAAAGAAAATGTAAGCAACAGATGAAAGGTAAATAGGAATATTTATTCGAAGTTATTTTTTTAAAAAGTGCGGAAATAATCAAGGAAGTAAAAAAGAAGAAAGCAATGCAATGAAACAGAAAATTAAAGACAGGGAACCAAAAATTGAAAAAAAAATGAAATTAACGAACGGATTAAGTATTTAAAAGAAGAAAAAAAATTCAAACAAAAAGCTTTTTGAAAGAAAAAAATCGATGATAGAAATGAGAGAAATATGGAAAGAAACAAGAGAGGAAAGTATAAAAGAATGACTACGGAGGAAAAATATAGAAATAGAAAAAAAAATTGGGAAGGAAACCAAAAGAATAAAAAGGTTGAGAAGGAATGAAAAGAAAGGCAAAAGTGTAACGAAATTATGTTTCAAAAAGGTAATAGAATTGAAGTGAAACGACGGGAAAAAGGGGGATCGGTGGAGAAAATGAGTATTGATCCTTTGTAAGAAAGTATGGAGAAAATGGAAAAAAATAATAATAAAGAAACTCATGACATACTATAAGGGGAAAAAGAGTGTGTAAGACAACCAATAAATTTGTGACAAATTTGAAAAATAACAAATTAAAAAAAGAAAGTAAGAACTTTTAGGGAAACAGAAAGGGCTTTGAAAGACGAAAGGAAAAATGATATTAGATAGAAGTTAAAGAGAAGAACTGCAAAAGAAAGTAAAGTAAGAAGAGGTATCATACAATGAATAGAAAAAAATAAAAAGAAATAACAATAATTCAAAAATGAAACTAGATGATAATTTCGGAAAATAAAAGCAGCGAATGAATATAAAAACTATATCTACGCTCAAGGTGGTTCAGCATCGCAAAACTACTTATTTTAATCTCTTCAAAGTTCGACAAAGAGAAAAAAATAATATTGAAAAAATTATCTGCATGAAGAAGACAAATTATTTTGGCTGTTTGACACACTCACACACACACACACACACACACACACTTTCACACACACACACATGTGCACTCACCCACACACACACGTACACACACGTACACACACATACACACACATACACACAAACACATACACTCAAACACATACACTTACACACAGATAATGAAGATTAATTTTTTTCTATATTGTATGATAAGTGAATAAGCACCGATCAAACGAGAAAGTCATTTTGTGGTCTCTATTCAAAACAGAGAAGGGGTTCACAAGGAAGGAGAATATGTTCTTAAGGATAATAAAAGAATTGAAAAAAAAAGGGAAGGATAAAGATTTAACAAATACGATGGAGGGGAGAATAAGAGAAAGAAGACATGAAAAGTGAAGAAGAAGCGAATTACAGTCGGTAGAACAAGCGACGTACACTGAAGACGACACAATCGATCTCTGAATTATTTAGATGAAAATTGGCTCTTTGATTGAAACCATTAACCAAAACTCCCGGCATCGGTTTCTTCAGTCCAGGTTGCTTTTGCTATCTGGTTATTCATGTATGTATGTATGTATGTATGTATGTATGTATGTATGTATGTATGTATGTATGTATGTATCGTGCATATATGTCACACCAACGGAGCTAGAGGGATGGAAATTCCAAATTTACTCTTTATTATGTTAATTTCAAATTTCAAATTCACTAATTACCATGTATTGTTTTTTTCAAAAATTCTTCCTTATGAAGGTTTTATGGGGTTGGGGCAATTTGGAATCTAATTTTATGCCTAATTGGTTCCTTAGTTTGCATTCAAACTTGATTTTTTTTTTCAAAATTCAGACTTTTTTTTAGTGATCATCGTCAAACCAAAGGTAAATGAAGTAACATTCATTGATCAACCTTTTTTTAAATTTTTTTTAATCATCACCCCTCCCTCAACACGGCTTGCTGCCAAACCAAATTTGTCACGTAGTGGTTGTATTGATTGTCTAACCGGACCTGTTATTCTTTATATTTCTCACACTATTGTTTTTCATCTTTGTTGTTTTAACAAAAGGTTTCCGACGATATATCCGTTGTTCTACCTGTATTGTCTGAAGTTTAAGAAAAAAAATTTCAAACATTCCATACATTTTTTTTTGCTTTGACAACTTTCAATCCTTGACAAGTTTAGGTGTTCCTTTCAACGCACTCCAAGCTGTAATTTTTCTTCTGTTTGTGTAAGACCATTACCAGTGATTTCTGAGTTACAACAAAATAGCTACCTCAAGTATAAGCTCAACCCTTGCCCTAACCTCCGTTTTAACAGAAAACCTGTAAGATTTCATGTGGGTAGATGGACTTGATAATATTGCATTTAGAGATCTATTCATTAATTTGTGTAAGAACATATCCTCTTGAACTTTGTCAAAAAGATAAACATTTAAAAACTATTGCATTCCTATTAGTGAACAGTATTTGCTTTGAGTTTATCGATGGAATAAAGCTATTCCTATACCTTTTCTAGTTTCCTTAACTGTCCCTGAATTACTGAAAATTACAAATAAATATCCTATCAATTAGATTGCATCACTTGACAAAACGTGGCTAAGACAATGTTAAATAGATAAAGCTTAGAGGGAATATGTTCATATAAATGCATTAGAGGAGGGGGTCTTTAATAGATTTTTAGGGGCTACTATCCCTATCTTTATTATTTTTTGCACATTGTTCCTGTAAAGATGTTTTTCAGTTCTTCTGTAATGCTTGAAGTTTTGGGATCAGGTATTGGAATAGAAATTGATCTTAGGGTTTTTCTTAAATTTTAACACAACGTTTTGGTCCGTATATTCATCAGCCTTTCCCATTTTTTACGCTATTCCAATGTGTCTTTTTTAGAAAACACTCATTACTTTTCTTTATTTGCTCTTTGCTCATCCTCCAAGTTCTGCTAGACTGAGTGATTAAGGAGAAGGGGATGACCAAAAAAAGAAGTGCTAAAAAACTCCTGAATCTTACTACACGTCATATACTCTCTGCGAAGACCAGCGAGCGTAACAGATGAAATGCTGAACTGCAAAATCCAAAAAGTGACAGCAATTTGAAAAATACCATAGACGAAAGAAATATCGATATAGAAATTAGAACTGAACGAAATTAATTAAAGAAGACATGGGAGGGTAATAAGCATATTAATCTCATAACAGTTGATGTGTTCTTCATGCAGAGCTAGTTCTGATTTTAAGAGGGAACCGTCCAAAGAGTTTAACGAATCTTTTTTTTCTGTAAACAATGGATATTCCAGTATAGAGTAACAGACAATGAAACCTAGAAACAAATCTTTAAAAAAATCTGCCGGCTACGTTCAGGCGGAAAAGTTAATTGTTTACAAAGGAGTGTTCTGTCATTTGTAGTTGAACTGTACAAAATGACTGAAATTTCGATCATCTATAGTTAATGGGTTAAAGGGAACATCGCCAACGATAACGTCAACAAAAACAAGGTCAAAAACGACAGCAACAACAACAACAACCCAGTGTTGAAAGAAAAGTACAAGGAAGACAAAAATGGAATAAATACGAATGGAATGAAAGAACGAAGGTAAAAAAATGGGGACGCCTGGAAATTATAAGCGATAACGAAAGTAAAAAAAGGAAAAAATAAATAAAAAGGAATAAAAAGAAATTGATTTTGTGAGAACAAGACAAGGGGAAAAGTCAGAGGAAAATTAGACAGAAGATAATATACAAGGAATTCACCTATTGGTTCCTTTTGAAAACAGAAAAAAGGCCCTTAGATACGATCTTTTTTCTTCATTATCAATTTGCTCATTCGTGAAAGGGGAACACACACACACACACACACGCACACACACATATGCATATATATGTGTGTGTGTGCGTATAAATATATATATATATATATATATATATATATATATATATATATATATATATATATATATATATATATATATATATATGCGCAATGTATTTGTGTGTGCAAGCTTTTGCGTGTTCTGTGAAAAGTAATTCTCTTCACTAAGCCTTACGGATATTCTCTTATCTCGTAGGCAGTCATAAGACTGCTGGATGCCCAAGAGTGGTTATTGAGATTACAACAATGAGGAACTCAGTTGTATACGTGTGTATACTTATGCATTTATTGGATGCTACTCATACATAAATATATATGCATATATCGTATTTCAGCATGAACTATTTCAATTAAGAATAGGAATTGATAGGTAAAAAATCTCCCTTTAGAGATATATCTATACATATGTATACACGTTTATATTCGAAGACTCAAATCTCTCTCCCTCTTTTTTCCTCTGTCTCCCTGTGTTGTATATATATATATATATATATGTATATATATATATATACATATATATATATATATATATATATATATATATATATATATATATATATATGTATATATATATATATATATATATATATATGTATGTGTGTGTGTGTATGTGTGTGTATGTATGTATATATATATATACACTCACACACACATATATACATATATACATATATATATATATATATATATATATATATATATATATATATATGTACGAGTGTATCTTCGTAAAGCACATACACACATACTTATATGAAGATAGAAGAATGATGAGAAAGGAATGTTTCTGTATTTGTTTGCATCAGACTGAAAAACACGCCCGACATAGAAATATATATATATATATATATATATATATATATATATATGAATATATATATGTATATATATATATATATATATATATATATATATATACATATGTACATATATGTATATATATATATATGTATATATATATATACATATATATGTATGTATATATATATATATATATATATATATATATATATGTGTGTGTGTGTGTGTGTGTGTGTGTCTATGTTGGTGTCTGTGTGTTGGTGTTGTATTTAGATTGTTGTTTGTTGCTATTCATCCATCATTTTTCAAAATGTCAATTATTCGAAAATCAACTCGTGTTGTCGTTTTCTTCTCTCGTTGGCAGATGTTGTAATCAGGGTTTTTGTAGCAGATAGGTAAATAGGTTATGTTGTAGTATCCAAAAAAAACACTCTCCGTTCGTATTTCCGCTCTTCGTAAACATGGCGCCGGTGAAAAGATAGCCTCCTTTCTTTGAAAAAATTGCAATTCACCACAGAATGGCTTCAATGCAATACGGCTTCCTGTCGATTATGTAAACAGTTGGCTTGATATGAATATATGCTGTTGGGTATACTTGAATCGGGATACGAGATCTCCAAATAACATATTGATATTGCATAATACTTCCAGTATTGGATCAGACAATAGAATAGCTTCCAACGAGATTTCAAGTCGCAGACTGTTGTTCAAATCAGGAAAGACGCTTGGATAAGTGTCTGAAATTCCCAGGGAGATATTTTGAAGTGGACTAAGGCATCATTGCCTTAGTTAGGCAACTTATCCAAGCGGGCGAGTCGAATGGAGCGGAGCTAAGGGTGATGATACAGGCCTATTCGTTTTAATAAAATACTTGTTACAAGCTAATGTGCAGTTTACACGTAGATCTCATTATTACGAAGATATTCAAACTAACAGAACATATTACAATACTATTACATTGATAGACACAGATCCTCCTCTCTTATTCTTTCTAATTCTCTCTTTCTCCGTCAGTCTGCATCTCTCCCTCTCTCTCCCTCTCTCTTTATATATATATATATATATATATATATATATATATCATTAAAAGGAACGTAAACTTAAAATGATAAACGGAATTTGGTTGATAGCCCTAATCAATTTTGAATTAGTTTGAACTTTTCAAAAAGAATAATATAAACCGATCCACTTTGAAAGTACAACCATGGGCATTTGAATAGAAAGAATAGGATATATTTCATTTCACCAAACAAACACTAACGAATCTATCACAATTTTTTTCATCAATATAACGATTTGTGAGGAAGATGCAAATGGTCCAATTGCTTCACAAATAGCAGTAACCGTCATTATATTTCCATTCCACAGAACAATTTCTTGATTTAAAAAATCACATTACGATTAACTGCTGTGTAAACAGTTATTAGTTCATTATTAATTGATCTATATTGCTACGAACTTCTGTGTCTGTTTCCTCCAAGCTATATTGCATGTTTATTATTCAACAACTGTAAACGTAATGGCTTAAAACTATCTCAATTTATTTGATAATGCATTTCTTTTATTTTAGACTAATTCAACTTTCATATGAAGCGTTGGCCGTGTCAAATTGCTCCCAGTAATACAGGATGTGTCCCTTGAGTATTTACTGAATATCCTGGCAATCTGTATCCGAATTTCCTTTTCTGAGGTCATCCACGAACTAAAGGAGATACATTATGAGCCGCCTCTTAAATCTTTGCCATAAATTGTTCAGTGATATCATTGCTATGGCAAATAGTAATGTGAATAGTGTCATCTTCGAAGATACTTTTCTTTTATCTTAATTCCAGTTAGGGGCTATCCTGCTGCAGTTCGTTAAACCTTCAAGTTTTCCATTTCCTCCATCATGAAGTTTTCTAATTATTTCGATTCTTTTCAGCATTTTGATGCTTTTATTCTCCATGGTTCTGGGATCACATCGTAAACATTCTTTTAATCTATCCATGTCAAGGCTAGGTTCATTTTTCTTGGTTTTACTTCTTTCACTATATCCTGATCAATGAGTAGCAGGTAATTTTTCCAGTTCCCATTCGGCATCTTTCCTCTTAACAGGGAGGGGCTCATTGCCTTCTCAAGTATGGAAATGTTTTTTTCAGCTTTCAATGCACTTAAGATTTCCCACTTCGATTATTTGAAATTGTTTCTCTATGGATTTTCCTTCCTGGATCAATGTCTCTTTTCTTTTTGTCATTCATTCAGGGATTCTTCACGCCAAACAGGCTTTTGGTTGACTAGTATGCCAGTATCTCATGTTTAACTGCGAATCTTCTCACCCAGAAGTCATGGATTCGATTATGGCTTAGAATTTCCTAGATAGTAACTTTCTTTTATGCTTTTTTTTCATTCTAAGGTCTCTAGATTATTCTCAATTCTGGTATTTCTTTGGTTGTATGTAATTCGTTCTTCATGTCCGTCCGCTAGTTAGTTTTCCCGTTATCTTCTCTCTTCTGTTTCTGCAGATTACTCCTGAAGTGTTTTGTTTCGAAAACATTCGGTTGTTCCAATCATTTTCTCGTTTATCAAATTACTTGACAGTAGAACTTGCTTTCACTGTTTTGGAATGATCTATTTTGGCTGTTTCAGTATCCTTTAGTTTGCCTTGACTAACGAAGGCTTTTTTTTTGTTTGTTTCCTTTAGTTTACTTGATTGTATGTTTTGTAGTAATATGTTTTTTCTTTGCCTCATATCTTTCTGTTCTCTCAAATTTGTAGCTGTTTTCTAATCATTTTGTGTCTACGTATCGTTTTGTTGAATGAGTTTCAGCATTTGTTTTGCTGGGTCAGCAGGGCTTCTTTTTAAGAATGATTGCATTTCTGCCTGTATCTCCGACATCCTGAAGTGTTAGTCTCAAAATAGCTGTGTTGTCCTCAATGTTTCACTCTATCTTCGTATCACTTCCTGTCACTTGGAGTCACCAAGTGAATACCTTCCATCAAAGTAGCTAAGTGTCACAGGAGGACGACTGGTTCCCTCCTGTTGCTTATCAAGGAGCTTTCGTCGAACAAGACGCTAATATCTGTCATTTAAGTTCCATTTTTCGGGATATTGTGAATTGTAATCATTAGGGGTGGTGTTTCGACAATGAACCATACATGCAATTTTGTTTACCTGTGATCTAGACGCAGGAATAGTATGGTTCTTTCGTGGCTGAGATTACCTTTAATGTACTATCGACACACCCAAGGAGGAATGGTTTTGATGAAATTTTAACTTAATCCAAGTCCGTTTATATAATGATTTTCGGCAAGTAAATCATTTTGTTGAAAATCAACTATTTTTTTTTAAATCTAAGAGACTTACGAGAAAATGTGGTTTCCCTTAGAACAGATGATATGCAGTCTGTAACACTTTAATCCGATTATCCAATTAACTTTTCCAGTCTTTTTCTCTAACTAGTTCTGCTGATATCACTCCCCGTCTTGGGTTACCACTTCTGACTGTGCACAATATGTTTTAGCTGAAAATTATTCGAGTAAATTAAACTCTTTGTACGAAATAAACTACTGTTTTGCAATCATAACTGATGACGGGGGCAGAACTGACAGAAATAGAGGCGTTTGGAAATTTTAATCAAGCAAAACATAATTTCTGATCAATTTTCACAAGAAAATTGTATAATCATTCGAAAATGAGCTGAATTTCTTATACAATTTTAAACTTGGAAAAAGAGTTTTATCTCAGAACAGTCAACTGAAGAAATGTAATTTTTATTTGGACCAATAAAAGTATTAGCAGACATCCTTCAGAATAATTCACCTTGATCTTTGCCATGGGAATTTTATCTGTTCCGCTGAATTTAATCCGCCCCTTTGAAGCTTTCATTGAGTGCTTTTGCAACAGATTGTCTCTCTTGCCATTTAGGTCTACCATCTTTTGTCAGTCCAGATTGTCAATGACGTTCCTATTTTGGAATGCAACGGATTAGAAAAACAGAAATAGAAGACAAAAAGATAAAAATCTTAAAGTTAAATTGATTGGCTGCTTTCGAGAGAAGAACTTTTAAACAACTGTCAAAATAGATAAAATTTTAGATTATGAAGGAAAGAAGGATGGGGGAAGGAAGAGGAATGAGAAATGAAGAGGGAGTAGCAAACGTATGAGAGACAGGAATGGTGTACAGATATAAGTTGGCAGAGAAGACGGCTGGTTGGAAAACGAGAGAAAGGAAGAAGGATAAGAAGTATCAATAAGAGGGGAGGAGGATCTACAATCGAGGAGGAAAATGAAACAAAAGAAAAGGAAGAAAGAGAAAGAGAAAGAGTTAATGTGGAAGAGGAAAAGTGATCTAAGATAGAGGAGAAAAAAAGATTTTGAGAGAAGAAGAAAAGGGAAATGATATAAGAGGGCAAAACAGGGGGGATCTAGGATAGAGGTGATGATCTTATTCAGGATAAAATGTAGTGAGGAATGGGAGAGGACTAAATGAAGACTCAATTTGGGAGAAAAAGATGCGAAGAGATATGAAGAGGGAATGGGAGGAGTTTGGGGAAGAATGAAATTGAAGGTTGACGAAAAGAAGGAAAAAGAATTCGGAGAAAATCAAACCAATTAGAAAAAAGAAAACTGTGCAAAGGGGTTTGCAAAAAGAAGGAGATAATAATAATGATAATAATAATAATGATAATAATAATGATAGTGAGAAGAAGAAGAAAAGAAAAAGAAGACAGTGATAGCGAAGATGAATAATTAGTGATGAAACTGACAATGATAACATATCAATCAGAGCATCTTGTAGAATGTTCGATACTCATCAGTTTAGCTGTACTCATTGCAAATGATTTTCTATTGAGAAAAACACAAAGAAGAAGAAGAAGAAGAAGGAGAAGAAGGAGAAAAAGAAGAAGAAGAAGAAGAAGAAGAAGAAGAAGAAGAAG
The DNA here is from genome assembly GCA_963457665.1 of Thysanoteuthis rhombus. Classification (NCBI taxonomy): domain Eukaryota; kingdom Metazoa; phylum Mollusca; class Cephalopoda; order Oegopsida; family Thysanoteuthidae; genus Thysanoteuthis; species Thysanoteuthis major. Next base: position 26,863,573 of record OY735228.1, on the reverse strand, counting down.
AAGAAGAGAAGAAGAAGAAGAAGAAGAAGAAGAAGAAGAAGAAGACGAAGACGACAGAGGAGGTATTATGGAAGATGGAAGCAAAAGAAGAGAGAACACTACACGGGGAGACAATATCAACGGAGGGAAATGAGAATAAGAAATAAGACAAACGAATCGCAAAACCAGAAAGTGAATTCCAAACAGATGAACAAAGCTGCCGACAGCAAAATGGAAAAAGATCTGGACTGGCAGGCAGGCAGGCTCACAGGCAGGCAGGCAGGCAGGCTAGCTGGCAGGCAGGCGGGTACGAAGACACACAGAGGCAGGCGCGAAAACACTCACCCACCCAAACACACAGACACGCTCTCACCACAAAACAGACACACCTACACACCACCATGCACACATACAAACATACACACATACACAGACACAGATATGTGCGTACTCACACAACCAGGCAAAGAAAGAAACAAACAATCCATTTAAACATGAGAAACTCGTTGAGAGGAGAATGTATTTGATGAAACCGTAAAGCAAATTCGTTAAAATGGATGAAAAAAACAAAGGCAAAATAATCTTCAGGACCGAGATGTCATATTCCTTGCTGTCCATATTTGAAATATCGCAAAGGCAGCACAAGGCAGAAGGGACGTGCACGCAAAAGTAGCTGAAGCGAAAAGCAGGAAAATGCTGACAGATAAATGTATAGGAAGGGTTCGCTAAGTACATATTAGCAAAACAAAACCGAGAAGGAAAAGATGAAGAAAAGACAAAAAACGAGAGAAAAAGCGTAAAAAAGAAAAGAAAAAAAAAGAACGAAAAAAAAAAAGAAGTGCAGAAACAGAAAATAAGGAGGAAATAAAAAAGCAAAGAAGGAATGAAAATCATATCGGGAAAACTAATCAACATATAGAAACAAACAAACAATAGAATAATGGGATCTACAGGTTGAAAGGTTCAATTGAAATTGCGGAAGATTCAAGGGGAAAAAGAACAAGAACCAGAAGGGAGATGAATCACAGGAAGAAGATTTTTGGAAGATATATATCAATAAGTCCTCGGCCCAAAGTTGAAAAAAAAAGGCTTCAATTTACACACTTGATATATTTTTTTTCACATACTATACTTCTCCGTCAATGCATTTAATTCACTGGTGAACATTAATCATATAGAACGAATATCATTCAGTGCGAATTTCAGTGCAAATTTCAGCCACGTGTTATGTTATAGACTTATGCTACGTATACACTCGCATTGGAAAGTCAAAAGAGTTTAATTTTATAATAGGGGGTCAAAAGAAGAAGGAGAAGGAAAAAGGAAGAAAGAAAAAAAATTACGAGAGTACAAACGATGGAAAACGGGAATGTAGAAACAGATTGAAGGAAATTGGCAAAGAGCAATTTACTTCAACGAAGTTGACCACAATGATAAAAGTAACTGTTCTTAAATTCTATTCTAAACTTAACAGATTAAGAGAAAAAAACAGATAATAATTTCGTAAAGTCTGGAAAACAAATTTATAGTACAAAAAGGGGAATGTTGATGTATAATAAATTACCATTGAGACAAGGACAGAAATGCTTTTCGACTTCATCAAATTTTGGTTGGTTTAAGGCAAGCATTTTATCAAATACTGATTCACAATTGTGCACGAGTCGGACGGGGAATACACGCGGCTCGATCAGACGAGTTGTTTTATAACGTGTTATTTTAACAAGACTTAATCCGGAACAATTTTTTTCCCAGACATAATTCACATTTTCTGCTTTTTATTAGCCTTTCGACGTGATCCATTCTGTCAAGTTTGAAGTCATAATTATTAAATTTATTTTATGGTCCATTTTTCCTCTCTTTTTTTCAAATTAAAAACATGTTTGTGCTGTTTGGCAATCGAGAATGATTAATGATATACAGAAAATACTAATCTAAGTCCCTGTCCGTGGATAAATTTGATTAAAATCTTGGTTTTGTACGTGACAATCCTGTGAGGGTGAATTATTATAGGACTTGATTATTCAGGGTTCATAAAAATGATTTAATTACCCTTGATTTTCTCCGTGAAAAAAAGATGAATGATTGTTTGGTCACGAGTTACAATGCTGTGCAAAAATGACAACTTATTGTTTCGATAATTTAGGAATGATTATCTTTACTTTGAAAAAAAAAAGGCCCCTGAATTGTTAGACTGTTGGATGATTTGTTAATGTTTTAAACGGCAATATTCTTCTCCGGAAGTAGGTCAAATAAAGTTTATCGGAGATATTTTGCAATAAATTTTGCTAAACTGATGAGTATCGAACATCCCACATGACTCCCTGATCAATATTGTTATCAGTGAAGGTCTTATCACTGAATTCCAGTCGATGCATTTTTCATCTTCTGTTATCGATAGTTCGGGCCTTGGTGTCATATATCCTTGCATGCAGAGAATGTATTTCTTCTTTCCGGGCTAAACTAACCCCTTTAATCAATATGCTAAATATTTTAAGCGGAGTGCTTTTTTTACTATATACTGTAAGAACGGTATTTTGGGCTAAATGCTATCTCACTAAGCCCATTTGATAACAAAGGTTACACAACTAGCATGCAACCAAGAAATATATCTAATTGCATTGCAAACTAATTGTAAAAATTGAATAAATCTGACAAATAAATTTCAGCTGTGAATGAACAAAACAAGTTTTATAATAAAGCTTTTCCACTCGAGAGCTCTAATCAAGGGTATCTGAAAGCACAAGGCTTAAGAGTTGAACGATTTAGAATAAACTGGATAACATATTCCCGGTAAAACGACACATCTGCTACCTACATGAAGTACATGGAGGCTTTTGTACAGTTCATGTTTGCAGCTCCTTCTACTGTTAACACCCCTCGTGAGGTTCCAAATTTACCATGGGATATTCATCACAATGAGAAAAATTTTTCGTCAAATATTTTCCTCTTTGTCACATTTTGTCAAACTAGCCTCGGGTGATTGCTTCATGATATTCACTGAAGTGTATCGAAATCGAGGGATATTTTAGCTATCTGAAATATTCGAATATGGGTTTAGTACAAACAAAACCTCGTTTTTCTTCTGCCAAGACAAGTGTAAAGGAAAACTGAATACACAACCGAAGGTTTATCGGGACTAGCTAGCAAGTTTTCTTTCTACAACTGACGATTATATTACATGTATTACATAAAGTCAACTTAGTATTGAATATATGAAAGAAGACAGCTCGAAGTGCCGAACTAAGCTAAGCTATTCAGATATGATTTCAATCAACAATCCTCAGGTGAAGCTCTGATTTTCCCCATGCTTTCTTCAGGAGGGAAGAAGTAGGTGCTTCCGTAGATTGTTCTTATATTTGACAAACATACCAAATTTTCTATATACCCCAAGTGCATTTAGTGAAAATATCAGTTTTACCTGTATTTGCTACGAGATTCAAATGAATGAGCCTTGACCCCTCTTCACTAAGATGAACCTGTTGATGTCTATCCTTTGTAATAAGACTCACAATATTAATTCTGTATCCTGCAAACCACGCTGCTAGAAAAAGGAAATCATGGGAGCGAATTGGATTCTCCAATATTAATTAAAAATCAATTTTGAACAAATGATGTCGATAGCTATTGCGATCGGAGTTTGGAGTCCGATTAGGAAACTAAAACGATTGCTCGAACGGTCGATTGGTTGATTGATCTTAAGCTTGATGACAATAATGATATTGATAATAATAGTAATGATGATAAAAATAATGATAATGATAATTATGATAATAATAACAATAGTAGTAATGATAATGATAATAATAACTTTGTATAAGTATACATTGATACGGTATTGATTGATAATATTGAAAAGATTTTTATAAAAAAATGAAAATGTTCAATATTCATTCTATCATTATCAATTAGTGTTCGTTTTTTTACTTACTCTCCTGGTGTGCTAGAGCAGCGGGAGAGGGACGTTGGATGTTTGTTTTCGGTTTGAGTTTAGAATTCTTTATATCGTTTTAAGACCTTTGAAGATAAAAAGAGATATCGACCATTTCTCTTTCTTGTTGTTCTTTTTGATATTCTTCTCGTGGTTGTTGTTGCTGTTCTTCTTTTTTTCTTCTTCTTCTTCTTCTTCTTCTTCTTCTTCTTCTTCTTTTTTCCTTCTTCTTCTTCTTTTTCTTTTTCTTCTTCTTCTTCAAATAATGATAATAATAATATTAACAATAATAATGATAATAATAATGATGATAATGATAATCAAGAAAATTTGAAAGCCGATTCTTTTGAATCAGAGAAATACAAACATACTGATAGAGTTATCATTGAAGATAAACAGGATATCATAATGAAGGCTAAAAAAAAGGGTTCTTCCTAAAAGATATGGCTGTCTCAATGGTTGAGAACATTGCTGTCAAGAAATTGGAGAATCTTTCACGACGTGGAGGACTTGGGATGAAAATCAGTAAAAGAAGAATCTTTCAACACAACTAACATAATAGATGACGAAACTGAATGAAATCTAACGAAAAGAAAGTCTGCAAAGAAATGCAAACGCCAAATGAGGACGCAGACACCCTAACAGAGGAAGAAAAGGATCAAATACTATCTTTGAAAGAAATTATGCAAGAGGAAAAAATTACATCATCAACTCTTGGAGACATAGACAGGGAGAAACTAATAGAATCAAACTGCCTCCGACTGCATATCAAAACGAACAGCCCAACAGAGCTCAACAACCTAATCTATGCTGGAGCGAAAATAGTGACAGAGCTCTTCACAACACAAAAAAAGATTCCAGATCATAAACGGAGGGAAAAACCCAACTGGGAAACGAAATCAAAATCAGGGAAACAAAAGACAAATCTCACAATCCCAGGGAGATGAAATACTACTGTGAAATACACTAAATTTGAATAGAACACGTGTTTGCATATGGAACAAATACAAGATGAGATAAAAAGGTATTCCCGTGGAAGTGGATGAAATAAACAAGATGTGACTAGTCAAAGAGGCAAGACTGAAGATAAAGATATACAGGCGAAGGACTGTCCATTACGCACAGAACCGCACACTGAAAAAAAAATGAGAGGAAGTTTTACCAAGATCTAAACAGAGAAAGAAGACAGAACATAAAGCTGGGAGCCACAGAGACAAAGAAGTCGCGAAATAGCACATGGGGTCAACCAAAAGGACACTACGAAGCCCTACAATGATAAGAAATCATAAAACGATAAGTCAAAGACCTAGACAATAGAGAACCAATAGTATTGAACAAGAACACATTGAAATACGCTCTAAAAAATAGTCCATTGGAGAAAAACAGGACATGATTGGATCAGTAGATATTGGTTTAAAAAATTCACAACACTCTACGACAGACTCATCCACAAAATCCACACTTACGTAAGTGAACACAAGGTCCCAGAATGGATTGCCAGAGGCAGAACGATGAAAAAGGGGGACAGACAAGCAATTATAGACCAACCACGTGCTCACCATTCTTGTTGAAAATTATGACCGGAGATATAGCGGAGAGAACACACACACACACACACATATATATATATATATATATATATATATATATGAAAAGAAGGTGAGTATTACCAGGAGAACAGAGAAGATACAGAAGAGGAACCAAAGGGGCAAATGACTTGCTCTACATCGACTAGAAGATTTTAAAAGGAGTAAGAAAAAAAAAACACATTGCAATGGGATACATAGACTTTAAGGGAGCATACGACATGATTCTGCACAGCTGGATACTCGAATGCCTCAGAATGTTCAAGATCAGAAGACCAGTGTGGAGATTCATAGCTAACTCTATAAAAAAAACTGGAAACTAGACTTGAGAGCCACATGAGAACATTTAGCATAGGTAGTTATTAAAAAAGAGACTCTTTGGTCTATTTGGTCTAAATATGATACCACTAGACTGAATCCTGAAAAATAATTCTCCAAAGCAAAGAGGAAAGTCATCCACCTAATGAATACAGTGATGACATTGGGGTAGAGTTTGGAATAGAAAAATGTGCAATTATGGTAGTGCATAGAAAAAGACTCTCAGAAGCAGAAGGAATCAAACTCCCGGACAGCAAGAAGATTAGATCATTGACCACACAAAACCAATACAAATACCTGGGAGTTCTCAATTGTGACACGATAAAACAATAAAATACGAAAGACAAATAAGAAGAGACTACTTCAGGCGGATGAATAAAATGTAAGAGACAAAACTAAATAGCAGGAACTTTCTAAAAGGAATGAACACACGGGATCCTCTGGTAGTAAGATAGACAGTACCATTCTTTTGATGGACAAAGGAAGAACTCCAGTGAATGGACCGGCGTACAAAGAAGTTTATGACAATGTACAAAGCTTTACACCCAAGAGACGACACAAATAGACTGTTCGTAAAGAGAATGAAGGCGACAGAGGACTCATCAGGTCAGAGGACTGTATTCTTTGGGCCAAAACAAGTCTAGGAAAGTATGTGCAAGCAAACTGTGGAGACATCATAAAGAGTTCCCGGAGCAGCGTAACATACAACCGAAAAGGAGAAAACGATAGAGCAGCACAGCGAACAAAAAAAGAAAGATGGGAACAGAAGAAAATGTACGGACGATTTAAAAGAGAGGTACAAGATGTGGCAGGCAAGATATCATGGAAAGGGCTACGAACAGAAAACTTAAAGAGAGAAACGGAATCACTCATCATGGCAGTCCAAAACAAATGCATCAGGATAAACTGTATCAAAACAAAAATCGACAGAACAAAGACAAACAGCAAGTGTCGCCTGTATGGTGAAAGAGATGAGACCGTCAGCCACATAACTAGTGAATGTAGTCAACTCGCCCAGAAGGAATATAAGTACATACACGATAGAGTAGCCACGGTGATTTGCTGGGTACTGGGTAAACAAATAAGATTTAACGATGCAGAAAAGTGTTACCAAGACGAACCAGAGGCAGCCCTGGGGAATGGAAACCACAAATTACTTTGAAACTTTGACATCCAAACCGACCATCCCATCCAGGCAAGAAGACAGGACTTGGTAATCGTAGACAAGAAGAGGAAAACCTGCCAAATGATAGACGTGGCCGTGCCTGCAGACCATAAAGGAAAGAGGAAAGGGTAAGAAACTTGGAAAATACTAGGATCTGGCAAGAGAATTGAGGAAGGTGTGGAACATGAATGTTCAACTGGTGTTAAATTGCTGCTACTACTTCTACTACTACTGATAATGATAATGATAATAATACTAATAATAATGATAATAATTATACGGATACTGACAAACAGATTCATCAGTAATTCCTCAATCTTTCGGAAAACAACTCGTACAACGGAGGTAGGCTACAACGTCCTGTTTAAACGATGGAGACACAGGCAAAAATACTTCATTTCAGTACTTTGGGAAACAAATTATTTCTCTTAGTTTCCTAAAATCAGTAACGATGATGGCATAAAGCTTTATGGGATCATGAAAATACTTCATCTCATAAGTTTGGAAACGACTTATTCCTATAAGTTGCCTTACGAACAAAGCTAAGTGCCAAAGTATTAATCACCTTACCGGAGATTCAGATTTACCAATCTGATAATTACCAAACCGAAATCACTTATCTTGGCGATCAGTATTCAGGGCATTTCCAATGTAATTGAGATTGGTTTCCGCTTTGTCTCGTTTAGGTAATTGTACATCTAAAGTTGGGTGCAATTTCCATGCTGTATTCTTGGTTCACATTTAATTTGATCTCAGTGAAATGGAGAGAAGTCATTTGAGCAGATGGTTATGAAGATGTTTCTTATCTAGATGCATATCTTGAGGACCTGACCGAGGACGCAGCCCCGAAGGCTTGTACGAAAATAAAGCGAATATCAAATTTTCCCGATGAAAACAAATCGTATCGTGATGTTGAGTCATGTGTAAAACATATTTGAGCAAGGAGATAGCCACTGTCATCAAACTGTAACCAACCGAGCTGCAATGTAATCTACTTTGTTCAGCATATATCTATCAATATATCTCCATCTGTTCTTTCCATTTATCTATTTGTGCTATTTTTATCCCCTCACTTTCTCTCCCCTCTCCCTCCCCCCCCCTCTCTCTCTCTCTCTCTCTCTCTCTCTCTCTATATATATATATATATATATATATATATATCCACTCAGCTAGCTGGCTAGCTATAGACAGATGAATAATTATCTCTCCTTTTATTTGTGTACATACATGAATTAGCCATTTCTTCTTTTGGTCAGTTAATATTATCTGCCAATACCTGTTTGAATATAGAGCTATCCTATTCTGTTCATATGTATGTATGTATGTATGTATGTATGTATGTATGTATGTATGTATCATTCGGATTTTTTATTAGTCTCGTTTTTGCATTTCCACATCAGCTGGCTGGTGGTTATCTCTAAAGTTTGAGTGACAGGAAATATTCTCAACTTTCATAACCTTTCCAAGTATATTTGCTGATTCCAGCTTTGCTGTTGAGAGGACAGATCAGATTCAGCCGATCACTGTTGATCTCCATGCATGTATGCATTCAGAGAAGATATCTGGTTGTCATTGCTCAACACTGGATGACAGAAAGCCTAATAATATATAAAGCCCTTTTTCTCAATTCCATCGGAGATCCCAGCATCATCATAGTCCAGACAATCTCATTTATTTCAGACATCTCTATTCGATCCGATCCTGATATTAGTTCTTGATGCAGTTTCAATTTGCCAACAATTATGGGTATGACTTCCCTCTTTCTTGTTGTTCTCAGTTCCCGGGCAAGTTCATAGTATTTTCTCAAGTATTGTATATAAATCTTCTTTTTTCTGTCTTGGAGAAGATTAAGTCGATGGTCACTTTGTGTTAAATTAATCTACGTCGATGACCTTTGCCGTCCTTCTTGAAACAACGATTTGACTATCCACGACTATTCGTAAGAACTCAAAAAATATCTTCACCCTTTTCTCAAACAAGATTCTATATGGCGGATATCATACAATGTAGCACCTATAATTTGACTATGAATAACTTTGAAACGGTGAGTATTGGTACCAATCATCAGAACCCGTAGACTTACCTCCATCACAGTGTAAAAATCAGTGTGAACATTTAAAGACGTTCTCTAAAGAAAAGTCAATATCATTTGGTCGACGATACAACAAACAATAACATTTTTACAGAGTCAGCCGATCATTCACAATCATTTGAATAAAGATCTAAAATTGACTGCACCACCCTGTGCGAGCACTAAACATTTGTCTCCTCAATTATATAATGTAAGTGTACATACTTACATATATACTTACGTATATATGCACACTATCCGACAAATTTGGAGAATTATACTTTGTTTTAATGTTTTTATTCGATTCCACAAGGATACGATCAATAAATCTCATGGACTGAAACAATGACGGGAAGGGGATTGCATGGCTATATTACAACAAGAAACATCACTTGAATTTAAAATCAATTGCTAACCATCCCTGGAAGATGAATAACACATCAACAAGAGTACTAAAATTAAACACTTGAGAAAAAGCTTAATTTTCTAAATTAGTTATTATTTCAGACAAATATATATACATATATATACAGTACTGCCAAAATTGTTGTGCATTTTTTCGAAATTGACTTAAAAATGAAGCCATTTTTTTTCTCCTCGGATGTCGTTGTTGGTAATGTTGACATGCCTTCCATCTATTTGCCAAGGCTTTTGATGATGCTGGTAATTGTATTTCTTGCAAGTGCAACCAATATCCTCTCGTTGGGTTTAAACACGCTTTTGTTCACACTTTCTGACATACCTCTGAGAAATATTTTTGCTATTTTTCAGGTTCATCTTAATGCCTGATACATATCTTGATATTCTCACAGTTCTGTAATTTCATGGCAACATAGGGGGTATCTGTGACATGAATTTCTATACAGACAAGTTGGAGGCTGGGGCCCAAATCTTCATCAGATCCAGTGATGACAATATTGAACAAACGAGCATTGTTATCACTACTACAAGTGTAACACGTTTAATTGGTGATCTACTTCAATGAGGTTTAGATAGTCGAAAGGATTCTCAAAAGGGCATCCCAGTTCCCCAGAAAAACCAACACAATCATTGGGTAGGATGGGGTGAAATATGTCAAAAGTCAATCTGAAGTCACATGAAGTTAACAATGGTTAAAACTTCCCTTGTACTGAGCACTGAAATGAATGCAGAATCCAATATGTCTGAGAACCTGTATATATGTTTACATCATAGTAGTTTGAATAGGATTGACAAACAAGATAAGTCAACTTCGAGAAAGATGCACCATAATTTTGACAGTACAATATATTTAGAAACGCCTCTCTCTCTCCCTCTCTAATATATGCATGCTCACATACAAGGTAATATATTGGAATGTGTGTTCTCGTAAACAATTTCTCTTTTAAAGGCTTTTATAAAATTTGCACTTATATGAATACACATACATGCGAGAATATATTTGTTAGTGTATCTTAATGTAAACGTCTGCATGTGTGTGCGTATGTTTGTATGTGCTGGCATGTCTTTCCTCTTGTACATATATCCACAGATGGTGTCGAAGATAACATTTCAGAAAACAAAACAATTGCAGGCGTATCCTATTTTACAGCGTCCTTTAGAAGTGCATATTATCGTGTGGTTATATTTCTATAAGTTGATTGGAATGACTTTTTACTGTTTAAAATATTCATAACCATTTTCCCATCGAAGATAATCGCAATCAGTGAGATGCTCAAGGGAAATTGCTTCTCTCCTCACTTCAACTCAAGTTGAACTTTTTGTCTTATTTCTAATTCATGCTTTAGCTTGAGTCCAAATATGACCGTCAGAAGTGAACAGATGCTTCTGTTTTTCCTTGAAGTCAGGAAATGTTTTCTCGGCAAATAATTATGTTGAACAGAATTTCATCACTTACTCCTGACGGAAGAAGCGTTGTATGGCCGTATTACAACAAGAAACATCACTTGAATTTAAAATTAACAGCTAACTGTCCCTGGAAGATGAATAACACATCGACACGAGTACTAGAATGGAACACTTAAGAGAAAGTATATATTTTCCAAATTCGTCATTGTTTCAAGAACATGTATATGCATATATGTTTATACAGCATTGTCGGGATTTATGTGCACCTAATAAACCCAGGGGAAGAGCCAGAGAATCAAGATAAAGAATTTTAGAAATACTAAGAGGTTGAATGTTTAAATGCGAGGTATTAGAAAATATTAAAAGGACAAAGGTATGAAACATTTTCAAGTGAGTTTCTCAATTGTTCGGTTCCTTATCAATTACTGTATCAAAAATATGACCTCTGTTAAATCAATGAATTGAAGTCGGACATCAAACTGTATATTATTTAACTCTCTCTCTCTGTCTCACGCACACATACACACACACACACACACATATATATATATGTATAGTATTAAAATTCATTATTTTAGATTTATTACAGACTGAGAACAATTCTATAATTGCACAGCCTGGAAAGGGCTGTATAATCCCTGAAATAGCAGTACCGTTCAACAGGAACAGGGAAGGAGCAAAAATCCTGGTGCATAACATGGAATATCAGACAAAGGGAGAGCCTAGGGTAGAAAGACAGAGAGAAGTGTTTCAAATCGAGCAAGCGGTCAGAAAATATAGCCCTGAGCAACGAAATTACATTTTAGAAGGTTGATCGGGTTAACGCCCGAATAATCTTGTGTCCAAATTCTAAATCATGATGCAAAATGTGTCAGACCTGATATTAGATCGCCTTTGAAGCCCAGACAGAAGGTGAAAAGTCTGGACTGGGCTAGAAATAACATAAAAGTTGACCCCAGTGTTGCTCTTTTTACTGACAAGTGTCGAGCTTCCCTTGATGGACCGGATGGATAGAGTACAGGCTGCGGTGTACATCAAGAGAAACGTCCTGTCCGGCTGAACGTCAGTGAAATGACAGAGAAGTTGTTCTAGGCTGGAATCTTGGGGAGATGAGTTGGTTGGACAATGTGGGTATATGTCTACGACTATATATATATATATATATATATATATATATAACAATTGACTCTGTGTGTTGGTCGATGTTTACCCTCCTTCGATATCTGCGCAACTCAGCCGAATCATGTATGCATATTTAGTAGACCTAAGGGAAGAACCTGAATTATTTTTTGGATTAGACGAAAAATTAAAATTCAGAATCTGATTTTTACTTCATTAAACACGTCTTTTTTTCAAATCATATTCATCACTCACAACCATATATACATATACTTAGCAGCTGAAAAATGCCTGAGAGGGTGGTGTTTGGCTACACACACATATATATATATATATATATATATATATATATATATATATATATATATATATATATTTGTGTGTGTGTGTGTGCTTATTGTTCTCAAGAAGTACCTTTCTTTTTCTCATTAAGACATCTCCAATATCAATACAACCTATCATCTTTGATGATTGGTGCATTTCAAGGTATTCAAGGTGGAATGGCTTCTTTCAGTAATAGTTGGAAACACGCTGCTGATATTGGCCCGGTGGAATTGTACTACGGAGGGATTTTCTTATCAGATCCGTAGAGCATCAGTACCCATATCAGCCCTGTGCAGTATGTTCGTCGTTTTCTGATCAGAAACTTTGGCTCTTGATAATCAGATAAGACATTCGAAATATCTACATTCATGCATACAAAATTTCAATGATACGCACGCATGAACACACACACACACACACACACACACACATGTTTTGTGTCTATCTTTATAAGACTGCAATACTTCGATAAAATTTGTTTGATCAGAGTCTATAGACGTGTAACTTTTAAAAGACGTTTTGGCGCGATATCATTTTCGGAGACACGTTTTTCGATCTTCATAGGTTGCCACTGATTTCATTCTACGATCCTTGTTTTGATTAGAAGTTTAGATTTAATTAAAAAGTTCTGAATCCTACATATAAACCTTATTTTGACTAAAATACATCAAAGTTTGACTGCAATTCTTTCATTTTGATTAAAGCATTTTGGTAAAATTATCAACTACTCATTGAGGCGTCAGGAATATCCAAATTAGGATATGAAATATCTAAATCGTCAAAGACGTACATGAAATACCCCAGAATCGTAGTTCCGTGAGACGGACAGAAAATCATTTTATCATCATGGCAGGCAGCTCAACACAGTCTGATCTCTTCCAAATATGCACTTGGTATGTGTATTTTACATGGACATCACAAATCACAAAATTGATCTCCAGATATCCTATGCCCAACTAGGGTCGGCTGAATGCAATATGGTGAGACAAACTGGACCAATTCAGGGAGTTTTGGCTCCGCGACGTTCTCGATTGAGCGGTATTGCAAATCCTGGGGAAGGTTTTTGTCCAACGACGCACATTAAAAGACTGATGATGATGATGATGATGATGATGGAAGCATCCGACCATAAACTTTCGGACATATCTCCTATGCACTAACTACTAGCACAATTTCATGGAAACAATAAATGTCAATTAGATAGATAGAGACTTAGACAGTGCAACGATTTCTTCTTGTTTGTATGTATTGATGTATCAATTTATGGATAGTGCAGGCGACCTTGCTTGTAGGGTTCAGCAGGTGATATATTCTAATTTTTTTTGGTTTTCAGTATGGGTAAGTATTAATAGCTCACAAGTGTACATAGTACCGGGAAAGGGTGACGAAGATGGTTGGTTTATTAATATTATATGAGAAATGCACTTAAACCGGATTTTTCTGCAGGTGCCCGCTTTTTCTCTCAAAAGATTATCAGATTGCAACCGTGGTGTAAAAATGGATCCAGTTATCGACAGTTTGAACATGCTTTTGTTTTTTCTTTGTATATTAGTATAGATGTATGTATGTGCGTGCAATTGAGTGCATACATAGATATGTACACGTATAAATTATATATCTTAGCTCCTAAACTCAGTAATGAACAAAAGTATTAGAACCAACAGAAATTCTGCTCGTATGTCTTAGTTTTCAGATTCAGAAACATGACAGAGGGACTAGATTTGGTTGCAACCTGCTCGACAATGTAGGGATTTAGACATGTTTTATGGCTTCGAACGGCAAAGTTTTGGGAATTCAAAAAAATTGTGGAAGGAATCAAACCAAGTATTTTTCAATCCTGCGAAAAGATTTTAGAATCGATCAATGAGATTAATAAAGCTAATCAACGTTGGAAGGTTTCTGAATTAGTTGGTTAGAAAACCTTAAACTAAACCAATCCACATTAAGGAATGAATGCAAGAGTTAGCAATTGGTCAAATACTCATAAAAAATACTCATAAACAGGGACTAAAATCGAAGGCCAGTTTATATAAAAAAGAGTTATACTAATACGTATATGAGCAAAATGACTATTTTATACCAATATAACACACATATGAGCAAAATAACTATTTCATATTAATATGACACACATGTGAGCAAAATAACTATTTTATATCAACATAAAACACAAATGAGCAAATGACTATTTCATATCAATATAAGTGGTATGAGCAAATTGACATCAATATATATCAATATAACGCACAGACATACGCAAAAGAGGATTATATAAATATAACACTCATATCTAAAAACAAATGGCTATCTCATATCCAAATAACACTGACCCTGGAGTGACACTTTGATCTCAGGCAAAACGCTCGGATACTTTTCTCCGAGGCAGAAATAGGGATCCATACGTAAATAATCCTGTCATATTTGACGGGTGATATGATAATGTATTGCTTCGGTCGTTAGAGACAAATTCCCATTGCAATAAAATTTGCATTTCAAATGAAGTTTTAGTCACAGAGTCAATCTGGTAAAACTCTTTGAGAATATTGTATATTGAGAATTGAAAAAATGTTTCCAGAAAAAAATTGTTAAAAGCTATGTAGACAGTTATCGACTTTTAGCAAGATATACGTTATATGCTGTTTATTATAAAATTCTTTTGAGGGCTCCATTAATTCTTATTTAACAATTATGATTGCTTTCGGGGGCCCCATTACGGTCAATCACACACACACACACACACACACACATACACATGCACATACACACTGACATTTTCTCTCTCACATATGTATACATATGAATACCTATGTGAATGAACTTGAAATGGCAAATCATCATCATCATCATCATCATCATCATCATCAGCAGCAGCCCATTAGCGTCAGTTGTTGGACATAGAACTTCTGCAGATCTCTCTACCATGGGCATCGCAGGGCCAGTTTTTAAGAAAAAAAATTTTCTAGTTTGCCACACCATCTTACTTTTCATCGGTACTATCTTTTCACTTGATCTCCGAGGATTCACCTTATAAGTTGTGATATCCAGCAGTTGTCTGACATTCTTGCAAAATGTCCAGCCCATTGCCATTTGAGTTTTCTAACAGTTCCTATGATGTTTCAGATTCTTGTTTTCTCTCTGATATAGTGAGCTGTCTTATGATATCTCCATTTGAGGTTGAGCCTAATTTTCTCTTCTGCACGTTGCACTGTCCACAGTTTGAGGTTCATTGTGATGAAGGAATGATATGGATAACAGTCGCAAGCAAAGAAACAGTTTGATTTCTTACCAGAGTGGTGAAGAGCGGTTGAAAGACTCTCATCGTGTCAATGTTTGTGGTGGACCGTGTAGGACTGTATAATATCTCATGTAGAGATAACCAGGGCACGGCAAAGTCCTGAATTTCCGGATCCAACTGACTTCACTGAGCAAAATTACCTACCAGCTCAGAAAAGAGCTTTCAATTTTTTTGGTTTGTATGCTCTTATTTTTAAAGCTGCCAATTTTTAATTTCCTTGAGCATTTATATTCATCTGCTGTTAACGTAGTGTTTAAAAAAATACAACAAATCATGTAAAATCTTCTTTTAGTGGATATGGATAATGTATAAATGATGCAATGTAAAATAACTGATTATTTGTTAGAATAAGGTTTCGAACTTAAATATTGTTCAAACAGAAAAGACAATGTTTAGTGTATATATGAGCATGTTTAGGAATTTTCATAATATTTTTGCTTCTCTACAGTTTTCGTCCTGAAATGGCTAATCATTTTGAATCTAAATACAAACAATTTTACTGATTTCCATAGGACAGACTACCAAGTAAAGTGTTGTCATTGTATGTTGTGTATCTCAAAAGATTTTTTGGCACTGTCGGGGTTGCTGTTAGGGTTGAGATGAACCTTTGTATAAACACTTCAAAGTTTAAGTAAACAGATTGCAAGACGAACTGTTGATAGATATTAAAAGAGATTTTAGGGTTTTTCAACATTTATTTTGGTGTTTTTGTCATGAAATAGAGTCGGAATATGTTCAAATCATATAATTAACAATCTACACGGATTTCATGGATTATGATATGACGAGAAAATGCATAAATTTGTATCAGTACGTTGTTTATTTGAATTTATGTACTGATATATATTCGATGTCCAGGTTTAGGTCGACGATCACAATGATTTTTAAGTTTACCCTAGGCTTCTTCGTTACCCATCCCATAGAAGAACCTCGTTCACTTCTTCAAATCCTGAAAATTTCAGTTTTCCTTGTGCCCTGAAGCATGCATATATATATATATATATATATATATATATATATATATATATATATATATATATATATATATATATATATATATATATATATATATATATATATACTAGAAAGGCTTTACAGCTTTGAGCAGCTTTGAATAGCTTTCCTACTTCAGTCACTTTTTCCCCGATATCTGTCAATGCAATTTATGTAATTTTCTCCAGCATTTTCCCCAATTTCACATTTACTTTGTAATAATGGTACAATGTATAAATAGCCTTTTGTTGGGATAATCAGTTTTTCATCATGAAACTGTTTTAGAGATTTTAGAAAATAAACAATCATATTAACATGGTAACCCAGCAGTGTTGTTCAAACATCACCCCTCTTTCTTACTGTATAGTTTGTGCCATACATGTAGTTTGTAATTTTGTATAAGGTTTTATGCGTGTTGAATATTGATATCATTTTATAGTACACATCTATTTTCCTAGTCAGAGCCTAATTCCATATATTGCCCCTAAAACGTTTTCAAAAATGAGGAATCGGTAAGTTTAACAACAGACATGACTTGCTGTTCGTGTCATTTTTATTGAATGTTCTCCCATGGGAAGTCCATTCCGTCTGTTTTTATATCAGACTGCACGCAAACCGACTAATGGTATCATCTTTTAGATTGTTAATTACACTGAAAAAACTTCTTCGAGTTTATTCTTTATCAATATATTTAACCGAAGATTCTGACAAATATTTTCCACTAGCCATCAAAGTTGATTTTCAACGTCATAAGCATCAGACTTTCATCAAAATTTTCTTTTTAACACTTTTATTTATCGAATAAAGTATTCTTGGTTGAAACGAAAGCACTCTTTTGTATGTCGTAATAACTCAATGGGCGATTCCAT